>CM074189.1:17684207-17895932 GCA_037179385.1 Holothuria scabra
CTAAAAAACTCACAAACTTCAAACCTCTCGAAATAAAGAAGAAGTGATCATTGGTTAATTTTACCGTTACACAGTTTGCAGCACAAATCAGGTGCGCACATTGGAACGTGTCGCTTGTCTGGCTATGAGTTGTAGTACAGAGAAATGATGGCCCCGAGGTTCGAATTTTACTTGTCAAAGATCAGTACTTATTCAATGCATGTGTAGCAATTCGACATTTGGCAACTAGGGGCTAATTGTCCTTCAAAAAATACCACTATGAACACTTCATTCGATAAATTTTAACTTTTATCCCTTTTAGAAAACGGTGTGTCAATTCTACTAAAATTTATCATCAAAAATGGAAAGATAATGTTATGGTTACAGAGTTCGAGTTTGACCTATGTCCGACTTCTTTTTCATCAGTTCATTTAGTTTAAAACTAAAGATTGACGTAGCAAGAGGACTGTAAATGGGGACTGACCTCCATACCACAAACTTAAACAATGGCAAAAATGGCAAAAAAAAAAAAAAAAAATGAAGCCAAAGTTAGGGGAAAATATGCTGATACGATTTCCGCTATTCCATTACAATATGTGCACACGGTCAAGGTTGACAGAGCGCTGAGTGACGATATTAGTTTAGGGGCCTCTGTTAGTAGAACGGAGATGGAATGTTGGATGCCATATTGTCACAGGCAATATAGGAAAAAAAATTGCAACATCGCACCCTTCAGTATGTGCCAAGGGTAGACGAACCACACCCACCTTGTATCCACAGTCGGCTATTCTTTATGAGTAGTAGGCAGCATGCAGGGTAGAGCGAAGCTTGTGACAGCTCCTTGTTCATATACCGTAGCGTTAGATATCACAAACCGTGAAATGGCAAGATGAGTAACAAAAGCGACAGAAGATTACCCTCTGTTCCTTCTTTACCGAACAAATTAGAGCTAAAAACGTCCTGAAAAGAAAGCTTCGACTGGTTGGGAACAAATAGGAAAGAGGAGTCCGCCATTTCAGCTTGTCAGAATTGAATTTTTGCAATTCGCTCATTCTTTCTTTGAAATGAAAATTTTATTTCAAAAACGAAAGCTCAGACTTGCGACTAATTGGATTGTACTTACAAGCCTGGTAAATGTCAGTCCTGGCTGTCTGAGTGGTCTAGATTTTTCAAAATTTTCTGCACCCTCCGCACCAAATGATGATGGCACTCCGCTTGCAAAGTCTTACGGACTATCCAAACCCAATCCATGACAAAATACTAGCTACGAGCCTGTTCTAAAACAGTAGTCTACAGAAAGATATTATCAATTTAGTTAATTCTGTTTTTATTTTATGTTTTTATCTTCAATGTCACTTTTTTATTTTTATGTCATTTTTTGTTTTTATCTACAATCGCCAGTGGGGAATGCTGAAGCTCGCAATATCATCGGTTGCTCCAGTCCTAAAAGCCTCCCCGGTAGTTGCGCTACTGGGGATATACCCCGATACTATTTCAGCAAGAACACATGTTTTCTCGAAAACTTTGGGAAATCGTATCATCAGACCTGTCTCTGATCGGTATCCGTCTATGTCAATTAAAAGTGGTATAAATGTAACATTGGTCATAACATGTTTATCTATAAGTAAATGAAAAACGAAAATTCAGAATTTTGATTGACATTCGTGTCGATAACATAGAAACGTAATCACAGGGGCTAATTTTCGTCCACAAAGAGACTGACAATAGTTTGCTACAATTTTTTTCGAGTGCATCAGGTGTAGCCTAGATGGGCACAATAATTCAACCTAACGGAGGAAGGATGGAAAAAGAATAAGTGTGAGACTCTGCCTTCATACACACCTATTTGTTCTACTGCACCCCATCACCTCCCCGATGGCCCCAGCAACCTGATTTCGTCCGGTGGTCGAAAGTTTGGACACATCTGTTACATACCATGTACCAACATCCAAAGATCATTGAGCAGACTACAATGTACCCCGACAGGTTCACAGCCAATAAGTTGCAAACCTATGTACGTGAAGGCAAACTTGCTAATTATGTGCGAACATTTGCAAGTTCTGTAACGCTCATGCTATAGTAACAGTTATTTACTATTTTTTTCTGTAATTGCTGCAATGGCAGGAAAGCCGCCACGTTGATGTTAATCCGACCAGAATATCACACGAGTTCTTCTATTTGACATTTGTATGGTAAGAAAGGAAGGGTGAGCATGGAATAGCTCCCCCCCCCCCCCCCGAGTATTGTCCGAGATGATTATTGAACTTAGTTTTGTTATTGCTGTGTTAATCTTTATTTTTGTATCGATGTGACAAAGACAAAGGGGATCAAGGCCGGTATACCCACTCCCTCTATCCCCTTCAGAGGTTGTAAAAAAAGCACAAAATCTGAAGCATATACGGGAGATATACTTGGAACGGGTAGTGTAGGACAACTCTTCTTACTACAACGGGAGCAGTTTTACACCATGGGAGTATAATGACAATCCATTCAGTGCAATTTTATAGCATCGTTTTATATATCATAGGAGGCTATATGCTCTTACATAATGGTTGTTTGAATTGTTAAAATGAATTAAGCACAGTTGTTTATTTTTTTCCACAGCAAAACGACAATCGTTTATAGATGAGCTGAAAATAAAATATAGAATGCTGTATAATGCCGTTCAGCCAATTGCTTTACCAACACACGATGATCACCGGTGTGTTAACGACATATTTGTTGAAGGTGGTATTGAAATCTTCAACCAAACCGAAAGTGGTCGTAAAGAATGGCAATCCATCGCTTCTCACACCGATATTTTAAACGTGATTGATGACCAAACCAATAGGATCATAGTGGAGGGTGATGTTGGATATGGAAAATCTACTTTAACACTGAAGATGGCCTATGACTGGTGCAATAACAAAACAACAGTTGCGGGACATGAACAAATTTTTATCCTGTTAGACTTAAAAGACAAAAGAAGAAGTACTACTTCGATTTATAGATTCATCAAATACTCCCTTTTACCTGAAAACTCTGACATCCGGGAAAGAGATGTAGAAATAGTATTAAAGAACACGAAATCGGTTCTTTTAATATTAGATGGATTTGAAAGATATCCTGAGACAAACTGTGATATGAAGAAAATATTCAACGGGGACATGTTTCCACATTTCAAAGTTATTATAACGATCAGGTCGTTGCCGGAACTGCCCAATCAGCCTCTCCGAATAACACGATTTAGATTAAGAGGATTCACTGAAAGCTTACGAAATACTTACATATACAATGTGGTTACTAATGGCAACCAGGAAGCTTTTGAGAGACTTAGGAAAAGTCTCCAACACATCCCATTGATCAAAGATCTCTGTGAGACCCCTTCGTATTTTGTTTTGTTTTCTCACTTGCTGAATGAGACAGACGATAAGGTGAAATTGAATTCTGTAACCAGCGTAATGAAACACGCAATCACCTGGTTAGAACATCATGGAAACACAAAATTAACTGCCGATAATCTACTTTCAAAATACAATTTTCCTTCTGACGAACGTGAACGGATAGGCAAATTCGCTTTTAAGGCTATGTGTGGGGCTATTTGGCAAAAGAAAAAGTTGCTCGAGGAGCTAGGAACTGACTTGTATGACACCTTACTGCAAACTGGGATATTAGTCGAAGATCGAAAGCTGAGAGAGGTAAATACATCTGTTTGCGAACCATTTGAACAAAGTCGTGAAGTCAGATTTTGCAATAAACTGTGTTGTATATGGTATGCGGCCCATTTTCTTGCAAAACAGACAACAAAATATTTTTCATCAGAGTTAGAGTATACAATCAAGAATATGAAAAGTTTAGATCTTCAATATCTTTATCGCTTCGCTTGTGGAATAAATCCTGGCATAGCTAGTAAAATCATAAAGAGGTTAAATCAGATAGACGGAGGTAACAATCTTGTACCTCTCTGTAAAATAGAGTGTAATGAAGACTTTGAAACAGTCAAAGATGTCATCAGGCAGCGCTGTTCTGAGGGAATTATTATGAGCGGTCACGACAGCAAGTTACTTCAGCTATCGTGCATCCAACTCCTAGAAATAGCAGCCAAGAATAATGTAAGTGTGATTTTAATTACTACACATTTAAGAACCTGATATTAATCCGTTGACGTAAGCTATCATATCCTACTATATGTCTTATTCTACTATATGGGCAGGCTGGATAACTCAAGACGGTAATGGGATATAGCCTACCATTAGCAATTAATCAGTTGTCTTTTTTTTTCTCAAAATTCTGAAAAAGCCACCGATCACTCATTATTATTTTCTCTTTTTTTTTTAAAGTTGGGTTTTTTGTATTACAAAAGCTTTAACAGCTTGGTCTTTTTACTTAAAACTTCAAGTAGCAGTTCTGTTTGTTTTCGCCGAACGGCCCTTTGACAGAGGGTAGGGAAAACCTTAGAAAAAGTATTGAATTGCATTACAAAGTGCTTAATGAACGACAAACAATGCTCTAAAGGGCCGATGCTCTTACCCCAAACTACAATTCTTGTAGGTATTTACAGAAATGGTGAACTGGTTCAGTTCTTTGATTGACAGCTAATTCAAACAATGCAGAATATCAAAACTTATATTTCAGTGCATGAACTAAAGTGTTTTGAGTATGCACATTTAGCTTTTCTATACTCACCCTAAAGCAATAAAGTGAAATTTTGTCCGGCTGAGGATGAATTTCAGACAATTGTGGGAGGGGCTTAAGTAAGAATTGGTGCTGTTTGGGGTGAGAGAATTGGGCCTTTAAGAGTACTGACGGCAGTTTCCCTGTTTTCGGCGATCCGGTTCCAGCTACATGTATGTTCGCAGTTACAACTGCTCACAGTATTGGGTACAAAGAAGTCCACGTGGGGAACTTGCGGATTTTGGTGAGGCACTTAGCAGCAGCTATTCACAAAAGTTTTGCTTGTATGGGGAGGGCTCTTAATTAGATACAGCAATGGATGCATTTTTAAGATTCATGTATTTGGTCTCTGTGTAGTGAGTATATGAAGGGGGAAATGATGGGCAGAAACATTTAATATCTAGACTTGTTTTGCTAATTTTTGCGTAAATGTTTGATTGTTGATGTGGGATATAGTGGGAAGAGTGGGAGGACCTGGAAAACCTTCTCTTGACTTCGTGCCTGTTCTCAGCAAATGGCACCAAGTTGTTTGTGATGAACTCACATTTTCTAAGATTAAGTGGCATTCGGTGGAATTAAAGGCATTCGGAAGTTTTGGAAACATTCTATGAGAGGAAAAGCCCTATTGCAGATTTTAGAAACACCTCAACCACAACTAACCCTCTAGTCTAGGTTGTTTGAAAAGTCAATTTAAATTTTACTAACAATCAGGATGAACTATTTTTTCGTATAGTAATTGCTTTGACTGGGAAGACATGTCCCAATCATAACTATCTACTCTAAGGTTAGATAAATACTAAACACTGTCCTGGGGTTCTTTTTTTGTTTTTTACTTTGCTACAGTTTTATATTTGTAATATTTTTTGTAATTTAAAATGCAGTCTCCATAGTACAGAAGGAGCCTTTGTCAACTATAGTGTGAGATAATGGGCCAGTCGTATAACGAAGGCTTGGTACGGTAACTTGCTGAGTATGGCGATAAGAGATGAGATAGACGCACAGACAGGAAGAGTAAAGATTCCAGTTCTATTTCAGCATGATGAGTGACCTTTATTCAGTTCAACCTCAATCAACGGCCAGCCAAAAAAAAAAAAAAGATTGCTTAAATCAATTATGTACAAGGTGACTACATGCTTCTCTTTCGAGGTCTGTTGCACGAGTGACCAGCTAGCGGGCTCGGTCTTGGAAACCTCGTGCGAGATCCGAACACCTGCAGTCCCCTGATGTCACGTCCACCGGTAACACGTGACGGGAAACAGGAAGGGCCCTGGGAATCTAGAACAAAGGAAGGGAGGGTTGTTCGTAAACAACAAGATGGCGTCTGCTAAACGTCATGGAGAGTGCACCATACTACATAACAATAGTACATTGTCATTGTCATTATCTTCACAAATTTGAGACTGTACATCCGGGTATATTTTACCTAGTATACTAGCTACAGAAATTAGCAACGCATTTTCATAATGCCTAAGTCTACAACTTCAGTAATTTGAAAGTAAGCAGCTCTAGTTTCTACCGAAACATGCCTAGCAGTGGATGTTAGAAGTCCAGAAATACTTAAGGTTTGCAATTTAACCAATAAAAATTCGTGTTCTTTCAGATTCCCATCTCGTACGTAAACCTATTTAATAATGTCAAGCAGGTAGACCTTTCAAATGGAAATATAGTTTCAGCATCTGATTTAGCCTTATCTTCAACCATTCCGTTCAAGAAACTGATGGTGCCTTGTTACAACAGAAAGATGGTTGAACAAGAATTTGTCGATATTTTAGAGTTTTCGTCAACTTGTACGTCATTGCGTGTCCTAAGGTAACTATATTTGGTGTTCACTTTAAGCCTTTTAATATACAACAGGAGATGGCTTGTAAAATATTGCATATTTTCAGTTTCAATACTTTGTAAAATATTGCATTTTCCAGTTTCAAGCTTTGAAAGTAGCAGGGCACCCATTTCAAGGGAGACAAAAGAAGAATATCATGCGCTTTAGCATGGGGGGGGGGGGGGGGAGGGGATGGCATCTCCTCTCTGTGAGGAGTAAGAACACATCACCTGGATGAGGTCAGCCTACTGTTAGCACGCTATTCTTAAGTTTTATCAGCAACAAGAACAATTCAGTTCTAATATCTAATAACCACTAATGCACAGTAGACGAATTTTAAATGTAACAAAATACAGCAGCCCTCCAATTTTCTAGCCAATCTCATTAACGAGACAAAATTGACACCATAATATTTATTTCTGGGCATATAACTGTATGTAAATTGCTTGGTAAGCTACCCCTTAATTTTTAGAATATCATTTATCAAGAACTTCGTATATAAATGATTATGTAACAAAAGTAATACCACAATTTGATTGAACTTACTACCTGGTGATGTTTAAGGGGATTCATACAGACCTGCTTTGGTAACAGACCTTGGATGTAGTGCCGGTTGAATGACCACATTTTTCACAGTTGCCTGCTCCCGTCCTAATGCCTTCAGTGATTATATTCTTCCACCAAATTTACAACCAAGAGCTGGTTCAGCCTAGTCTAAACACTTGGCATCAGTTGATAAGACAGGAAATAGCTAATATTAATGACAGATGTCCTTGTAATAAACCTACTGTTACTACGTGGGGCTACGTTGACTTTTTACTGCAATAATTATCCAGATATTTATTGCCCTTACATTACTGTGTAATTACGTAACTCTATATATCATCGTATTCGAATGTGTGCGTCGTCGCCGGTCGTTAATTAACACGAACAAGTAGAAGTAGTGAAACTATACGACCTCTTCATAAACACTTACTTTCCCGCAAATTTTGGGATGGTGGTAAATGAGATCTGGAGGAAAATCTTGCAGAATCTGTATATAGTGAATGAAAAGCTTGTATTACCCTAAGATTTCTGAGAGCGCGCTTTCTCCGAAGTATTTTCCGCAGGCTAGAAAATATTTAACCGAGTCCCCATTAGCAAGATAGTCCGGCTTCAGATCGAGGCAAGTGCCACCTGGAATGGTCATTAATGCCACCATGTGTTTTCGATTCCCTAACATGTCTATAAACAGAAAAATTCATGTATATGGGTATCTTCGGGTGGGTTGGGGATATATAGCGGGGTATCTGCCAAGAGTCAGGGTGCTGAAAAATCAAAATTTTAAGGGGTGGGGGAAAGTAAGATGGCTATTTTTCATCCAGAAACTCGAGAGTAACAAACGACCCCTCAAATTATTTGAAAAACAGTTGTCTTTTAGTTGATATATAGATTTTGAGAATCACGTGATTTCTGAGGTCATTAAAGGTCAAAACGGTATGAAATTTGACCTTTAACCTAAATCTTGACTATGCCATTTTAAAATGTAATTGTGTACAGTAAATTGATTCATTTGTCCTAGTTTGACCTGAAATGATTTTTTTACATGTATTTAGACAATTTTAGGCTCCTTTTGTTCCAGGGTTTGTACTTAGGAAGCACCAGTGTCAAACAAAATGTTAATCAGTGAAAAATCTGTTAGAAAAACTCACTTTTCCAGCCCAGAAATGACAGTCTATTCATGGTTAATGATCATTACAAGCCGTGCACCCTCTTGAAATGACTTTCATATCTATTTAAGTATTCCTTGTTATAGCAAATTTATGAATTGCATATCTACATGTGCATTTCGATACCCGTGTTTCTTCTTAATACCTAAAAAGGTGCAAAACAATACAATGAAATATCAGTACTAGCTTCAAATTGGACATGCAGGAGATTGAGGTAAGTGCCATCTGGAGTGGTCATTATAGGCTATGGGCCAGAGGCACCTCACGGACACCCCTACAACACTCCGACGCAATATTTTTGGAAAACGTTTGGTTTGCTGAACACGAAATCAAGTGATAACATTAAATATTTTGGTCTCGCTTGTTCAAAATGGCTGCCAAAAACAAAATGGTGGCAAAAATTATGAACATTTCGTATTATATAATAATACAGAAAATATTTTTTAAAAATATTTTTGAGTCATCGACTCTAAAAATTTGGTCGCACTTTATGACAAATATTCCGAAATTATGTTTTGGGACTGTTTTGGTGAGATTCAGGTTAACCAAGATGGTGAAAAATTGTGAAAAATATTGCAAGTTTCCGCAATCCTCAATCACAATGATGTAAAATAATGTTTTCAAATTAAGGCAGAACTTGACAACCAGATACAAGAGTACTTGTCGGCCAATATGGAAATGCACTGAAGAAGTAAGAACAATACAATAAAAATTACCCCAAACATAAGAAAATAATTAAAAAAATGCAAATAAATGTCACAAAATAATCATTTAAAATATATTTCGATTAAAAATTTCGAATATGTTTGTAGCAAATAGTACATAATTCTCAAAGCATGATTTCTGGTATTTTATGCAGGACAAATAATCCAACTTTATTTTTCATAATATTTCTTTTGGAACTAAGATCAACCAAAATGGCGGAAAAGCAAAAAGACCGCTAATGCAGTAATTATGTTGATATATCATGACGATAGGAAAATAATCATTAAAAGTACTTTTGGCACAAGGAAACCTAATCTGTGTCCATTTTCTGTTGTAAATATTCACAAAGTATTTTCTGGTCATTTCTTTTAGGATCCAGGCCAACTAAGATGGAGGATATAGCAAAATGGCCTATATTGTTAAAATTTCAGCATATAATAATAATGGAGAAAATAATCCGTAAAATTTTTTTCTGACAGTTGCTCTTTATAAATGGTCATATTTTTTGCCAAATAATTTAAACGTGTTTTTAAAACATTTTTGATGCAATTCAGGTCAATTTGTGATGTGTGATTTTTGTTCTATCGAGGAAGAATCTTTAGAGCATCTTTTCTGGCACTGCATCGATACGTCTTCCTTCATTTTAGACATTAAAAGCAAACTACTCAACATCAATTCTTTTTTTCTAAAGAGGATTTTTTCTTTGGTTTTGGGAAAGGTACTGTACATCCATATAATTTCTATATCTTACATATGAAGTATTTTATTTTTAACTGCAAAGTAAATGGATGTAGGCCCTGATTCGATATTTTGTTTTTACAAATTTAAGTTTACGCTTGCGGTTGAAAATCATATCTCCATTATCGATTCGAAGAGAAGAAGGAGAAATGTCAAATATAACGAGTTGTTCGAAGCTTTTAAGTATTGTCCTGGGCTTTTCTGATAGAGAAAGAAGCTCTCTCACTGTAACCCATCTACTAAGGGCTTTTCTGATAGAGAAAGAAGCTCTCTCACTGTAACCCATCTACTAAGGAGTTATGCATATATTAAGTAAATATAATTGGATTAACCAAGCAAGCGACTACTATTATTTTGCTTTATAAATATCTCTAAATAATGTGAAAGTAGTAAAGTTTAAGTTAATTAAAGATGGAGTGTCGTCATGAAAAAGATTTCTCAAAACGTCAGCCTGCGGTTACCTTTTCACGGATTACGTCACGACCACGTAACATCATAATTAGTATCTCAAATATTCATATTTAAGATTTTCTTCATGAAGTCACGTGGTCGTGACATAATCCGTGAAAAGGTTACCCAAGGCTGACGTTTTGAGAATTCTTTTTTATGACGACAGTCCATCTTTAAGTGCCTGCCTTCTACATTTCGACACTAATCTTATTATATATGTGTATATGTGTGTATATGTATGTATATATTTATTTATGTATGTATGTATGTATGTATGTATGTATGTATGTATGTATGTATGTATGTATGTATGTATGTATGTATGTATGTATGTATGTATGTATTGTTTCATGCCAAACTTATCATGTGAACAGAGCAAATAAATGGAGGAAAAAAATACTGCACTGGCGGCTTTCTTGCTTATCCGCCATTTTGGTTGATCTTAGTTTCAAAAGAAATATTTTGAAAAATAAATTTAGATTATTTGTCATAAAATCTGGTCAGATATTAAGGGCAACTGTGTCAAAAGTATGTTTCATGAGTATCATATTTTTTTTTATACATTATTATCGTTTTATTGGCGGCCATATTGTTGTTTCCGCCATCTTGGTTAGTATGAGGTCCTGCATAAAATAGCAGAAATTATACTTTGAAAATTATGTACAATTTGCTACAAAGATATTAGAAATTTTTAATCGAAATATATGTTGAATGATTATTTTGTGACATTTATTTGCATTTTTTTAATTATTTTTTTATGTTTGAGGGAAATTTTATTGTATTTTTTTTCTTCTCCAGTGCATTTCCAACATATTGGCTGACAAGTACTCTTGGATCTAGGATTGTCAAGTTCCGTCTTAATTTAAGACCATTATTTAACATCATTGGGATCAAGGATTGTGGAAACTTGCAATATTTTTTCACAATTTTTTTGGTATATTTCATTTAGTTTGGCGGCCATTTTGTTGTTTTTCCGCCATCTTGGTTAAACTGAATCTCACCAAAACAGTCCCAAAACATAATTTCGGAATATTTGTCATAAAGTACGACCAAA
The DNA here is from genome assembly GCA_037179385.1 of Holothuria scabra. NCBI lineage: Eukaryota > Metazoa > Echinodermata > Holothuroidea > Aspidochirotida > Holothuriidae > Holothuria > Holothuria scabra. The sequence goes on from CM074189.1 coordinate 17,695,315, forward strand.
TTTCAAGAGTCGATGCCACAAAAATACTTTTTTAAGAATATTTTCTGTATTATTATTTAAAACAAATTATTCATAATTTTTGCCACCATTTTGTTTTTGGCAGCCATTTTCAACGAGCGAGACCCAAAATATTTACTGTTACCACTTGATTTCGTGTTCAACGAACCATAACGTTTCCAAAAATACTGCATCGGAGAGTGGTAGAGGTGTCCGTGAGGTGCCTCTGGCCCATAGCCTATAATGACCACTCCAGATGGCACTTACCTCAATCTCCCGCCCAATTTGAAGCTAGTACTGATATTTCATTGTATTGTTTTGCACCTCTTTAGGTATTAAGAAGGGACACGGTATCGAAATGGCCATGTAGATATGCAATTCATAAACTTGCTATAACAAGGAATACTTACATAGATATGAAAGTGATTTCAAGATGGTGCACAGCTTGTAATAATCATTAACCATGAATAGACTGTCATTTCTGGGCTGGAAAAGTGAGTTTTTCTAACAGATTTTTCACTAGTTAACATTTTGTTCGACACTGGTGCTTCCTAAGTACAAACCCTGGAACAAAAGTAGCCTAAAATTGTCTGAATATATGAAATCATTTTAGGTCAAACTAGGACAAATGAATCAGTTTACTGTATACAATTACATTTTAAAATAGCATAGTCAAGATTTAGGTCAAAGGTCAAATTTCATACCTTTTTGACCTTTAATGACCTCAAAAATCACGTGATTCTCAAAATCTGTATATCAACTAAAATACAACTGTTTTTTAAATAATTTGAGGGGTCGTTTGTTACTCTCGAGTTTTTGGATGAAAAATAATAGCCATTTTACTTTCCCCTACCCCTTAAAATTTTGATTTTTCAGCACCCTAGCCCTTGGCAGATACCACGCTATATTTCCTCAACCCACCCAAAGATACCCATTTACCTGAATTTTTCTGTTTATAGACATGTTAGGGAATCGAAAACACATGGTGGCATTAATGACCATTCCAGGTGGCACTTACCTCACTCTGAAGCCGGACTAAGAGAAGACTTTCCAATGATGGTCGTCATGTATGACATTGTTAAAATATGTTCGAAATGTTTCAAAAATAGCACCATTTTGCATCTGAACATTGAGGCTGTTAAAATAGCAAAAGTTTCCAAAAGTTAAAGGGGACATTCCTTTACTTGATATTTCCCTTACAAGAACGAATATTTAAAACTTTGCCGACTATCTGTTAAAAGTTCCCAGAGTCCTCTTTAGTTGATAATCACAAAACAATCAGCAGTTCCGACTCGTATTAATATTCCCAACACACAATCTGCGTTCATCTTCGTTTATGTTGGTCATTTAGAGACACCATTTTGCGTTTAGCCTGTTTCGATTTGGAAAACTTTCTCGTGCCCCGAATCCTTATTATGCCAGTCGGAGGAACTCACGGACTCGTAACCTTATAATTCGTGCGAACGCTACTAAAATAGCAAGGATTAGGGAAATTTCCCTTTTAGTTGAAGTTAGTTAGATGAGGCTTTACGAGACACCAACACGTATGTGTTACATGTCACCAAGTTGGATAGTTACATTGTTTACCTTTTAGTTGAACGGTTGCAGCTTATAGCTAAGGTTGCTGTCTGTTATCTGATACTGGAATGTGTAGCCAGCTAATTATATCATAATCGATATATATATATGATAAATGAGACATCTGAAAGCAGTAATTCTTTTGCCATAGGCAGTGCATACCTTTGCGATCTTTTGTTTCCTTAGTTGCTGGATGGGGTTTTATATAAAAATATTTTATCAATCTATCTTACCTTTACCAGCACTGGTAGCCTTTGGGTGGTTGGACGAGTTGAATCTTAGACTTAAGATACTGAAACAGGTAGGGCCAGAGACGAACCTCAATAGATTTCATTGAGTGTGAAAATATTTTTTCCCTGTGAGATTAGTCAGTGTCCTACGAAATCAGGTTGTAAATGAAAGGTTAATGAATGGTGTTTTGTCACTGAACACTGTTTATTCATATTTTATTTTGACGTCACACACGCATCAGTTCTCTGGATAGCGCCTTTGGGAGGAGTGCGTACATTTTTTTACTTAAACAGCCGGTCACGTGTCTGAGCGGAACGCTACCACACTGTTAAAAGTCCTGTAAAATTGTATTAAAAATAGACACACGTGGGAATCGTTGCTGCATCTGTAGCAGGGGCGTACATGTATTTCTTTGTTTTTGTTGCTTTAATTTAACAGGCATTTTTGACAGTGCATTAGTTGGGGCGGAGTAAACAGAAAAATTGTGACATCTCAGGGAGCCGGACATGGTCTATCTTAGTTTTGTAACCCAGATTCAAACCTACATTGCCCCATAAGGGTTAATCCATATGAAACCTACTTAATTGCACTTAAGACAAATACGGGAGTTATATGGGTAGCCCACGTGCTTTGGCGATACGTGGTTTACTAACATCTTCCCCATATATCAGTTGTTATTTGTTAAAGTGGCCCCCACTCCCTTACTCAAAATTTATTTCTGGCTTCTATCTGGAAATATCTGGCTGTTATAAAGTCTAATATGGCCATATGAAGCCAGATATAAAACCCTTTATAGGTATCTTGATATATTATATCAAGTTTTATATGGCCATATCAAGCCAATGTATATTGAAGATATGCCTTTTCAAATATGCAGATAAAGCTTTATATGGCCATACCAAGCCAGATATAACTTGGTGAAATGCCTTTCCAGATATGCACATAAAGTTTTGTAAGGCCATATCAAGTCAGATTAAACCTGAGGAAAAAGCTTTCCAGATATGTAAATTAAGTTTAATATGGCCATATCATGTCAATCCAGATATAACTTGGTGAAATGCCTTTCCAGATATGCAAATAAAGTTTTATACGGCCACATTAAGCCAGGTATAACTTGATGAAATACCAGTCCAGATATGTAAATGAAGTTTTATATGACCATATCAAGCCAGATATAATAACCTGGTGAAACGCGTTTCCAGATATACAAATAAAGTTTTATATGGCCATATGAAGCCGGATATACATTACGAACTCATCTGCTTAGAGATCCAAACTCTGGTTTTGGAATCATAAACTGGTTATCTATTACCTAATCCAATTTAAATTTGGTTACTGTGAACATGGGTGATTTATCCTCAGTGACATATGAACCCTTCTTTGGGTAATTATTAAAGACTTTCTTGTCAGAATCTAAACAAAAGATTTAACTCATGCAATCACTGGCAATTTCAGTAGCTTATCTGCTGTGTTAATAGGCTACGGTGTATGTAATCAACTGGGAAAAGTTCACGCATACATGTTTTGACCTTCAATCTGGGACACATTTTTAACCATGAAAATGTGGATATCCCCACTTTGGGTGTATCGACACTTGACTAGGGGAGAAAACGCTCTTGTTCCCGATTTACTGGTACAACACAGATACACACACACCCATGCGCCAGCCCATGGTTTGTCACTTAATGTTAGGTCCATCACATGGAATTTGGGAAAAACTCCAAAATGCTTCAAACTTACTGGGGCACATCCTTGAAACTTGGGAAATTCAATTTCATGGCTAATTTTGCATTTGGAAAGTGGGGATATCCCCCCTTGCAGGTGTATCTACACTTGCCCGGAGAAAAAAAGGCTCGTGTCCCTGTTTTACACCAAAAACATACGCCTCACAGGCCAGGGGTTAAGTGTCATTCTAGAAGTGATAGTGTCTTAAAACAAATAAATGAACCGATAAAGAGGATTTTATTACATCCGACCTCCTTTTGTGAGGCCTGGTTAGAGTGTCTTTATTTTTAAGCAAGTAATGTCATAATCAACGTGGTGAAATGCCAGTCCAGACATGTAAATAAAGTTTTACATTGCCATATCAAGCCAGATATAATAACTTGGTGAAACACGTTTCCAGATATACAAATAAAGTTTTATATGGCCATATAAAGCCGGATATACATTACGAACTCATCTGCTTAGAGATCCAAACTCTGGTTTTGGAATCATAAACTGGGTGTCTTTTACGCAATACAATTTAAATTTGGTTACTGTGAACATGGCTGATTTATCCACAGTGACATATGAGCCCTTCTCTGGGTAATTATTAAAGGTTTCCTTGTCAGAATCTAAACAAAAGATTTAACTCTGCAATCACTGGTCATTTCAGTAGCTTATCTGCTGAGTTAATAGGCTACGGTGTATGTAATCAACTGGAAAATGTTTCTCAAAGACCAGGGGTTATCTGCTATTCTAGAAGTGATCGTGTCTTACAACAAATAAATGAACAGATAAAGAGGATTTTATTACATCCGACCTCCATTTGTGAGGCCTGGTCAGAGTGCCCTTATTTTTCAGCAAGTGAAGTCATAATGAACTTGGTGAAATGCCAGTCCAGATATGTGAATAAAGGTTTATATGGCCATATCAACCAGATATATCTTGATGAAATTCCTGTTCAAATATGTAAATAAAGTTTTACATGGCCATATCAAGGCAGATATAACTTGATGGAATGTTTGTCCAGATATGTAAATTCAATTTTATGTGGCCATAACAAGCCAGAATTACATATAAACTTTTATATGGCCTTATTAATACTTTTTGGTTAATTTGCGTACCTGTCCTACATAAAGGCCTTCTCTGGAAGCTGAATAAGTATCAGCAAACCAAATACATAACATTCAATCATATTCAGCTACATTATACCAACATATGCTGATCACTTTCCAATTTTGGGCGTTTTCAGGGAGTTAAGACCCTGGTTTTCTTTTTTCATGTGAAAAATCAAAAAACCTTCAACAAAATTTGTCGGGATATTGCCCCATACGATCATTTAAACCAACAATGCAGTGCTAACCTTTAAAGAAAGAATTTCAAAGCAGTTTTTTCTTCGCTATTAAATAATTTAACAAATTCAGATACCTAAGTAAATGCAAATCAATGGACATTAAACTTTGTTAGAGATGATCAGATGGTCCTCAACATTATAATGGCTCAGACAGACCAATAATGTAAGTGGTCTGAAAGTCTTGAGGTTGGTCAAGTGTTATCCTTAAGTGGACGTATAGCTTCTTCGGGAAGCAGCTTAGTTTGGTTTCGCCGAACGGCCCTTTGCCAGAGGGTCGGACGGACTTTGAAAAAATCATGCTGGCTCAGATGGCTTCTGACACGCTTTACACAAAGGTACTGAACTAATAAAGTTTGGTGCAAACATATATGGTCCAGATATGGCGTGGATATAAATCCCTATATGGGGCATATGTGCACCATACCTGTCCCATACCAAATTTGAGCCAAATCAAGTTTTATATGAGCCCTATATTCCTTTATGTTGTATGAAGTTATATCTACACAAATTTGTTAAAGCCAGATACAAATTCCATATCTGGACCAGATATGGGCCAGATATAAATTCCCACATATGGCCCATATATGATTTTGAGTAAGAGCTTATCCCATAGAAGTCATATGGGCCAGGTGGTCTAGCGCATATGGGCTAATTACTAGTCCAGGGTTCAAAACTGTATAAGCCCTTTTAGGTCCAAGATATGGGGACCCATGTGAACCCCTATGGAAAAGTCACTTTCTTAAGGTAAGTAGAACCTATTTCTTTGTTTTTGTTTTGTTTGTTTGTTTTTTTTTTTTCATGCCAGTCTCATATATTCGCAAGTTTGACGTGGTGTGAGTTTCGATTCCCCGTCTACCTTACTAAGTCCCCAATTTAATACTTATAATTAATCCCCCATTCTGTTATTTCCCCGTCTCATTGGTTCTCCAACCAGCAGTGGTTGCTGTTTGGAGTAGCTTGATATGACACACCCAACGTGATGAAGCAACTCTTTGCCACAAGAAGGCATTTTGCCCAAATTAAAGTTTAGCCATGTCGAAGTCGAAGTCGAAGTAACCGAGTGTCAGCTAATCAAAACCGCTTTGCCCAGAATCCAGGTTGGCCAAACTCTCTGTCCGTACGGTTCTGGAAAATTTGGATGACAAGTGGGGGAGCCGCTCCAAAAAGAATAAACTTTTGCGATGTGCAAAATCATAGTCGTTTATTTTTGGAGACAGTAGCGAAAAACTTAATAAGATTTCATTTTTTCAGTGTTGCTCATCCCACTTATATTGTCTGTACCAATTTTGAATATCTTGATGTTTCTAAGTTGGCCTACGCCACATTTATTTCTTAAGATTCTGTTGTATTGGACCAACGGCACTTTGATTTACAGTGACAACCCAACGCCGCCCCGTTAGATTGCCTGGCTACTACATTTCAGTAGCTGATGTCGTTTTCGTTTCCTCCATCATGGTTATTCCTATTGCGTCCCATGGCACAGGAAGTTTATTTTGTCAGTTGGTGATCCGCCCTAATCCGTTATTTTGTAACCATACGGTGACATGAACCGAAACTCTTCAGTAGCCTATTTTTTTTCGTTTCAAACCCTCGAGGAAACAAAGACAGAACTAGGGCATGATTGTGCTTATTCTCACGAGAACTAATCAACCCGAGCCGTTTAACTTAAATTGATAATGTAGTAATTATAGTTGTTACTGTTATATACCTCATTATTCGGTGAACTAAAAAAGAAATATACGACAGAGACAAAGTGTCATACCTCCATTGCAGATCCTAACGGCAATTTTCCGATAAAATTAATGTCAATAATAGAACTTGGCTTGTGCATGTACAGTGTTGGTACTAATCACTGCAAAGCCACTTCTACGTAAAATGATTCCGTGGAACTGATAAAGCTAGTATTTTATTTATCTATTTTTTTTACAAGTGCACAGAACAGGACAATAGTTTACTATTATCTGCAATATGCGACAATTTAGCCGAAAGCATAAACAATTTGACGTCTCCCTTTTCGGTTTTCATATGTGTTCTTGGTTAAATTTTGATCTCTCACTGCACGACTTAGCCACCTTTAGGCCTACCAAAGAGTGAGGTCAGGTTAGGTTTGGAATTGCCAGGAATGCATTTGTGCTGAAAAATAACTTACCAGACACCATCTCGAACTACCCGGATTAAGTTTTTTAATGGCGAAAAAAATACATCCAATGATCATTGGCTACAAAGCGGGTCTGTTATTAAACGTGCATAGATACGTATATACAGCTCTGTAAACGAAATTGGCGTATCTTTAGTAACTCGTGTTTTATTTACCTTTTCGAAACAATAGATTTTTTGGAAGCGTTCCCCCTCGGTCTTTTGAAGTTGTGGACAGTTTCATACGTCTGGACTCAAAGGGTATTAAAGGTAACTGCATCCTGGATATTTTCATGTCTAACGGACTTTTTTTTTTTGGGGGGGGGGGGAGTATTTTGCATTGTAAATATGAATATTGGAGGAAAGGGGGATTTTAGGAAAATAAAGTATAAGAATGACACCGAGAACACTTAGTCTACTCTTTGCAGGGAAAGACTATGCTTACAGTATTACATATAATGTGTTATTCCAGTATTCGTGGCAAAGTCTCCTCTGGGAATCGGGACATGTCTCAGTTGTCAATCATTGACGTCATGTCGTAAAAGTTAATCACTTGTTCGTCTTTTTAAAACGTTTTTCCTCTTAATATTCCTCTTCACAAACTCGATAGTCCTTGGTTGTAACAAAAAAGGGCATCGAAGACCCCCTACAACTTTTTAATAACTTATCACTTAGGGACACAGAAATTCACACAAGAGATTGATAACCAATGTCATAGCTTTGTAAGACCAAAGTTCCTGTTTGTTAATCAATGGCGGTTTAATTCAGCTTACATTTGAAAAATCTATATCAATTTTTTCTGAATTACTTAAAGTTAACAGTAATCGCTAAAGAAGTGAAGTTTTCTAACACTGTAAAGAATTTTCGAACACTCCGGTATATATATATATATATATATATATACATATATATATATATATATATATATATATATATATATACATATATATATATATATATATAGATATAGATATATATATATATATATATATATATATATATATATATATATATATATATATATATATATGCTGTTCCAAAAATAGGCGCCTGCTCAGGAGGTGAAATGCGAGTTGCTTCATCTGTTATTTGAACAAGGGTCAAACAACTTGGCTTCATGGCTCAGTGGTTAGAACGTCCGCACTAGAAAGCGGGAGATCCCGAGTTCGAATCCCGGTGGGGGCAACATCGTTTTTTCACCTCAGCCAGATTTTCCAGCTTGACCAATTTTGATTTATATATCCCACGCAGTTGTCGTCAGCGTTTATTTTCACTTCATCTCTGCTCCCACAGGTTTCTGTATCTCTTCGGAGATCCGTTGTCGAATAAACAATTGTGTTCAGCTGGATAGCATCAACTTTGATCTCTGGTTGGGTTTGCGTCAAACGAGAACTAGTGCTGTTCCAAAAATAGGCGCCTGCTAAGGAGGTGAAATGCGAGTTGCTTCATCTGTTATTTGAACAGGGGCCAAACAACTTGGCTTCATGGCTCAGTGGTTAGAGCGTCCGCACTAGAAAGCGGGAGGTCCCGAGTTCGAATCCCGGTGGAGGCAACATCGTTTTTTCACCTCAGCCAGATTTTCCAGCTTTATTAATTTATATATATATATATATATATATATATATATATATATATATATATATATATATATATATATATATATATATATATATATATATATATATATATATATATATATATATATATATATATATATATAAGGACAAACAACAAACGACAAAAAATGATACTTTCATTTCCAACTATATACGTTTACACAAACGATAAAATAAAATTATAAACAAAATATTTCGAGCGTCGTATACACCGCTCTTCCTCAGTTGAACTGAATAACAGTAGGTAGAGAAGAAACTAGACCTTATCGGGGTGCATTCGGGCGTAGTAGCTTAGAAAAGCGAGATCTTTGTTAAGTCCAGTGTGATGGGTGTTTAGACGTAAGATTGTTTTCAATTCCCGGTTGCTTCTTTCCTGGGCTGTTTTGAAGTTGCCATAGAGAATGGAAAATTTAAGGTCGGAAAGGCCATGTTTTGGGAGATTAAAATGCTCAGCAACCGGGAAACCTTTTTTGTTTTGCCGTGTGCTTAGTTTGTGATTATTGAATCGGAGCCTAAACTTTGTACTCGTTTCGCCTATGTAGGTGACCTGGGGGCATTTGATACAATAAAGCAGATAGACTACGTTTTCGGAGTCGCAGTTAAATCTCCCCGGTTTCAAAAAGACACCCGAAGCCTGATGAAAAATGTTGGGGGGAGGGGTCGAGGTGTGTGCATACCATGCATCTAGGTTTTTTGCAGGTGACATTTCTACAGTTAGAAGAGAGGAGGGAGGTTTGAACTAATATAGACCTGATGTTACGTGGTTGTCTATAGGCAATCACTGGGGGCTCTTTGAAGAGTTTTTCTAAAGCTGGATCAGAACTTAACATTACCCAGGATTTTTTGATGTCTTGGAGGAGGGTGGGAAGAGAGGGGTGGTAGGTTACAACCAGGGGTAGTCTGTCAGATGCTTCTTTGTTGCGGTACGAGAGCAAGTTATTTCTTTTTAAGGATTTTACCCTTTCGAAATGATGGTGTAACAACCGAGAGGGATATCCCCTTTTGAGGAAGAAACCTACAAGTTCAACAGCTTTATTTAGAAAGATTTGATCGTTAGAGCAGATACGTCGGTATCTGAGAAGTTGGCTGTAGATAATAGAGTTTTTGGTGTGTCGGGGATGGAAGCTATTGAAATGGAGGTAGGAATGACTGTCGGTTGGTTTTGTATACACAGTGGTCTCTATTATATGATCTTTAATCATTACTAGTATGTCAAGAAAAGGAATTTGATTAGTAGAACTTTGAGAGGTAAACTTAATTGACCCATGAAAGCCATTGGCGAAAGAGAAAAAGTTGTCAAGTTCTTTTTCACCTTTATCCCATAGCATAAATATATCATCGATGTAACGGACATAGAAAAACGGTTTACAAGGGGATACAGTGAGGATTTCCTGTTCAAGAAAGTGCATAAAAATATTTGCATAGGAGGGTGCCATTCTGGTACCCATTGCGGTTCCTTTAACTTGGAGGTAATGACGGTCATTGAAAATAAAATTGTTATGTTCAAGAATGAATTTGATCAGTTGAGAAAGCTCAGTGTGCTGAGTGATGCCGTGAGCCGCCATAAACTTATCACAAGCCTGGACGCCCTCGTCATGAGGGATGTTAGTATAAAGGGCGGAAACATCCATGGTTACCAGAATGACACTACGATTGATCGGGGACGGAATTGCCTCAAGCTTATTAAGGAAATCGGTACTATCTTGAATGTAGCTAGGTATGGTGGAGAGAAGAGGTTGTAAAAAACGATCCACATAAGCGGATATGTATTCCGTATATATATATATATATATATATATATATATATATATATATATATTTATATGTATATGTGTATATATATATATATATATATATATATATATATATATATATATATATATATATATATATATACATATAAATATATATATATATATATATATATATATATATATATATATATATATATATATATATATATATATTAAAATTGGTAAAGCAACTCGCAGTTCACCTCCTCAGCAGGCGCCTTTTTTGGAACAGCATGAGTTCTCATTTGACGCAAGCCCAGTCATTCCTCATGATGCAGCCTTGACAGCTACTCGTTTCTACCTAGACAAACGGCGTGATCCCCTAACACAGACCGAAACCTTCCTACGTTTAACGAAACTTGTTCTCACGCAAGATTGTCATCAGTTTCATGGGCGATTTCCCCGCTATGTTAGAGGAGTGGCTCAAATTGGTCCTTCTGTTGCCTCTCTGACCATGGGTCACATTGATGAACAACTATTTCCGTAGACTTGATTAATTCCTTCTGCCCCTTTTTAAATTTACCTATTGTATCACGAACTCATCTGTTGTATTTCTCGACCTGAAACTGTCCAGTACCAACCACAAAAGTACCTCTACCTTACACTTTAAACACACCGAATCGCATAAATACCCATTGTAACCTTCCAACCATCCCACATTTTGTACTAAATCTATCTCTTATTCCTTGCTCTTGCGAGCCAGACGAATATGTTCGGAGGATTTTGACTCCTCTGTTATACCCTACGCAGAATTCAAGGAACTAACAGAGAGAAAACTTTTGGAGGAAAGTAGGACAAATCTGGTAACCCGTTACCGAGGCATCCACCGCCAGCAACTAAGGCCCATAAATATAACAGATGAGTCCAAGATAAGAAAATCGATGTTTCTAAATCACGGAAGGAACCAGTGACGACTCCTTCAATATCATCAATAAACCTTTTTTTAAGTAAAGGTCGAGGCCCGGTGTACTGAGGAAATAGTTGTTCTTCAAGGTGGTCCATGGTCAAATAGGCAACAGGAGGACCCATTTTGGTTCCCCATAGCCACTCCTTAAACAGAAACGGAAAAAGCGCCATTAAACTGAAAACAATTTTGTGCGAGAACAAGTTTCGTAAAACGTAGGAAGGTGTCGGTCGGTATTACGGGATCCGTTTGTCTAGTTAATAACGAATAACTGTAAAGGCAGCATTATGAGAATGGATGTGTAAAGACTGGAAACCTCCATGGTCAACAAAAGATGTCCACCGCAATTTTCAGGAAACTCAAAGTTCCGAATAAGTCTCAAAAAAGCCTGATGAGTCTTGAACAAACGACGGCAAGGCTGAAATTAAGGGGGGCACGGAATCCACATATTCAGTAATGAGGACAGTGGAACAGCTGTGCCAAGAGACGAATAGTGTAACAGAATTGTTGGTTTCCTGGAATTTGGGAAGTAGGTGGAAACAAGAAATATATGAACAAGGGTGAAGTAAGGTCTAGTAGAGGGGTAGCCGTTTAGGTAGTAGGTCGTTGCCCATAAGTCTCATGTCATATCTAATTCACATGAACAACTATTTGCTATTGCACAATGTGCTCAATATCTGCCGAGGTAGCACCGAAGTACAATGATCGCTCTACATTTTGTAGGCCGATATGAAAGGCTTATTCCAAATGCCCTTAAAGTATCATTATGATTCTTTTTCACCCACAGTTTACTGGCGGCTCGACGGCGAAGAATCTGTTTACATCCTTAACTTAAAGACGGGAAAATGGGAGGTGAGGCTACGGCTATCGTTTCTCTCTTTAAAATTTCTACGCTTTGTTATTATTGTTTTATATTAATTTTTGGTAAAAGGTCTAATGATTACCATACAGAAATGCCATTTAAATAGTCGGAAATGACTTTTTTGTGTGGTATCAATTACAACTGTTCGGTTAGTGCTCTATTCTCCATCAGGAGTCAAAGCAATATAGGCAGAATTTTTTCCAAAGAAAATTAACCAAAGCTGACAGACATATTCCCATTCAAGCATGCAGCATAGGAAGACAAAGGAAATGTGGAAAATACAAACGGTATAGCGAAACATGAATGAAGGAGTAACCCACTGATTTGATGGAAATATGACATCATGAATTAAACTCGTCAAATGAAGTTTGTCTTCTCTTTTGATTATCACGGAACAAGACTAATTATGGCAACATCCTAAAGGAAGTTTATTAACTGTACAAATATTTTCCACCCCTTGAAAATGGATTAAGTTTAACAATATTCTGACTATGCAGTAGTTTTTCATGTGTCACTTGCCATGTGTCATTTGCCCAGAGTTTGTATAAAAAGGATAAACATTTTATGCCTTGCAATTGCATTAGCTTAATAAAGAGATACGGACCCCGAATGACTTGAAGCAATGGTAGCTCTCCTTAACGATAATTTAGTTTTTGCTCAGAATGAAGTGGCAAAAATTCGCTATCTGATTAGAGTATTTATGTAGCAAAACGTTACAACAGCTATAAGCTAATTAATTCTAATTAAGACATGCTTTAGGAAAGAACGCACAAGAGCACCATTTTAAGACACTATTGGCCAGGAATGATTGAAATTGACAGCAAAGAAACTAGTTGAATGCATACTAAATGGAACGTGAACACTCATTGTAAAAGTGAGCAATTGTAAACAATTTGGTTTCACACTGCACACTTCGGTAATGATGCATTTATTTGTTTCACGTACACAAAATGCCTTGTAAAGTTTGATATTGCCGTGACGTATTCTCTGGATCGATTCACAGAGGGAAAAGGATAGAAAGACACCGACATCAGAAGACTTCAAAAAGATGGTATGCAGTTTCACGCCTCATTTCAGTTGGGAAGCTGACCTCGGGATCACCGAAATACTTTAACACACATAATTTTTAATTTTAGCTGCTTACGGAAATGCGCACTTGGAAAAAGAATGACTTTTTATTCTGTATACTTCCAGTTATGATCAAGAAAACAATGAAACTTATCAGACTAACTTCGCAAGTTGTCATAAAACCAATATCAGGAGAAAGTGTCGTCCAAAAGGCCCAAGAACGACCGGGAGATTTTAGGTCACCTTTGCTCAACGTTGGGCGAATGGTCACAGATTTGTTCCGAAATCATCCCCGAAGTTCATAACAAGCTCCAAATGTTGATAACTGGTCGCGAAATATGCTTTGTCACATGTGTTCGTGTATGAATTATTTCCAATTTTCCTCAAGACCGTCAATCCCGCTTCGTTCACGCTACGAATCTCTTTGCAATACAATACACCTGTAGTCAGTCAGCCATCTTGAAACGCAATGCATGATGGTAGCTAGCATAAACACGTCGATACAAGATGCAACACAATGCATTGGGCGTGCATATAATTGATGCGAAAGTGGGCATATAAAATGCATAGATGAGCAGAACAAACACAGTGTGTTTTGTATGGGATTTTTAGTGAAGATAGACGGATAAGAAGAAAGGTATCACTACATTTTGGAAATATTATTTGTTCCCTCTCTTCCAATTGACATTTTTACACATTTCCACGTTGAAGACGGGATATGTGCAGTTTGAATCTTCGCAAGTGAGCCCTCACTCCTTCCCTTTTTTCGAAAGCTTATGACAAAAACTCCAGCCAAAGTTCACTCCCTGACAATCGTTATATACTAAAACGAGTTTCTTTTGAATATTTAACTTTCTATTTTTCTTCAACTACCCAAAATTATTAAATTACGTAAGACTATGAATACGTATTATGGACGTTTTAACGGGTGTCCGTTTTGGTTCTGCGTATAGGCTAGCTCGAGTACGGTCTCCTAGAGTGCATTTCACCGTGAGTGCTGAGGGTGTAAAGATTGCGCAATAACGGTCACAAATGCGAGGTCTGCTTCCCAACTGATTTATAGAAGAGTGAAGATTCCCTTGACTTATATTTGATTTCAAGCATGTCCTGTAGGGGTGGCTGTTACAGTCAGAGTTATCCTTCTTATCCAGTTGTAAACTTTATCATTAGGTGTAAATAAAACAAATTTTTACATTGCCACATAGCATGTTTTAAGGACAAAACATACTAAAGGTACTTTTTGCAGTATGACAAAAATGCCAAGCACGAACGGTATAAGCTCCGATAGCCTAGTTACATGTCATTAATACATACTCCAGATCTGAAAATTATCAATTTGTACAGATAACTTAACATAAAGTTCCTTATATTTAATCCTTATAAAATATGCACAGACACAAATGTCTTTTACATTTTTTACCTTTTTGCTTAATATCAAAGCGATCCAGATTTTCCAAAGATCTAGAAGACTGGAGTGATGACGATGGCGTAGAAGAGGTAAGCTTTATTGCTTGCTTTATTTTTCCTTTTTTTTTAAATCTTAATTTTGCTCTGTTTTATGTCAAAAACCATAGCCAGGGGTGATGTTCCCTACATAGAATTTTGGCAGAAGATGGTTTGAATCCATCAATCACTACGCATTTACTGCTGTATTTGGATCCGTCTAGCCTTTACCTCTACGACCAACTGTGTGAAGCTTACGTTACTGAGGTGCAATTGACATTTTTCTAAACATCAGATCGGTTCAAAAACTTGCCAAGAATGGCACTAACCACTTTACTGGTTTTGATGATAAGAGAAACCAATGCATTCATGATGGCGTGTGTGTGTATGTATGTGTGTATGTATGTGTGTATGTGTGTGTGGATGTATATGTGTGTTTGTGACACTTTGCTCGTTAACACGATATCTCAAGAAGGAAAGCTCCGACAGTTCTCAGTCTTGGTACACGGATGCCCCACATAGAGGGGAAGAACCCTATCGTTTTCGGTGGAGGTCAAAGGTCACGGGGGTCAAACTCTGAAAACCTTGTTAACACGATACCTCGAGTAAGGAAACTTGGATAAAGTTCATACTTGGTATGAAGATGCGTTATGGTTAGAAGAAGAACCCTATTGTTTTTGGTGGAGGTCAAAGGTTACGAGGGTCATGGGGGTCAAACTCTGAAAACCTTGTTAACACGATTTCTCGGGTTAGGAAACTTGGATAAAGTTCATACTTGGTATGAAGATGCGTTATGGTTCGAAGAAAAATCCTGTTGTTTTTGGTGGAGGTCAAAGGTCATCTGGGGTCACCGGGGGTCAAAGTCTGAAAATCTTGTTAACACGATATCTCAAGATAGGAAACTTACATAGGTTTCATATTTGGGTGTGTGGATGGTTTATGGTCAGGAGATGGTCCCTATTGTTTTTGCAGAGGTCAAAGGTCATCTGGGGTCACCAGGGGCCAAAGTCCTGAAATCTTGTTATCACGATATCTCATGATAGGAAACTTGGGTAGAATTCATATTAGGTATGTGGATACGTTATGGTCAGGAGATGGGTCCCCGTTGTTTTTGGCAGAGTTCAACGGTCATCTGGGGTCACCGGGGGTCAAAGTCTGAAAATCTTGTTAACTCGATATCTCATGATAGGAAACTTGTATAAAATCTTATTTGGGTATGTGGATGTGTTATGGTCAAGAGATGGTCATTGTTTTTGGCAGAGTTCAATGGTCATCTGGGGTCAAAGTCTGAAAATCCTGTTAATGGGATATTTCATGATAGGAAACTTGAATAGATTTCATATTTGGTATGTGGGTGGGTTATGTACAGCAGATGCTTTCTTTTGTTTTTGGCGGAGGTTAAAGGTCATCTGGGGTCACAGGGGTCAAAGTGTGAAAATCTTGTTAAAGTCATATTTCACCATTTCTGTCTATCTGTCTATCTGTCTATCTGTCTATCTGTCTATCTGTCTATCTGTCTGTCTATCTGTCTATCTGTCTATCTGTCTGTCTGTCTGTCTGTCTGTCTGTCTGTCTGTCTATCTATGGCTTTTTTATTGAGGTCAAAAGGTCTCCTGGAATAACAAAACTATTTTTTGTACATGCTAGTTTATCATTTCAGTGTGAAGATAATGGTGCATGATGGCAAATTTGAAACAGTACATTCAAGTATCATCGAAACCTGAATGCATTTTTGCATTCTGGTATCGAAAATGCATGACATAAAAGACCCGCCCAACCATTACCGTGTCATATGAGTGCTGTACTTTTCGCACGGAATTTCCACTCATTTGGAACACAACGCCTTGATAACAACCATTTCTGAAGGCCGATATTCCTACTTTCCCAATAGAACACTTTTTTAGTATTTTGTGAATGAGTGTAATGATGGACTGAAAAAAAGAAATGACTGAGCGTTTAATTCCTTTCTAATCATTGGCAATATCACCTTTACATGGGTCAAAGAAAAATAAGACCACTTGGTCGGTGTTAACATTCGTTCACTGAATTTAAAATTTTCTTCATGGTTATCACTATCGAAACTTCAATTCTATCAAGATCAGTTAATAACAGCACATGATCGCAAGATCACGGTCCTGGATGACCGGTTTGTAGATAGCGTAAGAGGCACTCTCGCTTAGAGGCTTCTCCCGAGTAAACCGGAATTCTGTAGTCCCGGTGCTGAACCACCCTTGTCCCTATCCCGAACTGGGATAATATTTTAATGGGATTGTAGAAAGCTGGATAGTAAAGTTTGACAAAGTTCGTTTGCAATTAATAAGCATATTTTATTCCTCTATCAACAGAGATTTGTAAAACGGCCAAATTTCTCTTTTCTTGTCCAATAAAACAATCAAGGTTGCTTTGAACGCAATCCCCGTTGAATTTGCGTGGAAGGATCACAAAGCATTGTGAGGCATATTTAAAAATGGGGCCACCCATGGCAAAATATTCCCCCGATTGGATGAAAATTGATTTCCCGGTTACATCCCTAGCTGTTATATATTAACAAAGTGAAAAAGAACGCTTCATTCTGCATGTTTGGGGTCCATGCACTAAAACTCAAACATTTTTTATTCAAATTCATACAGGTTAAGGATTCTAGAAGGAATATCAGGTAAACCAAACTTTTTATTTTCTTTTGTACTTTAAAGGTGTACGGTTGTCTGAGAAGTATGAGAAAATGCGCATGAGAATGGCTGTAACGGCCATAACCTGAACGTGCTTGACGTGGGGAAACCGCACCCGCAGATAACGCTGCCTCTAGGATTGCGCTTACATACCGTACGGAAAGATCTATATGTCATATAGTGTCACATCAACAAGGGCGTAGGAAGCGGGGGTTATTATAGGGGGCAACAGCTCCAAGGAAAATGAGGGGTAGAAGTATGCCTTTACAATTACCCCACACTTTTTGGGTCAGAAAAGTGCGTTCTTTTATGCAGTGGTCGCTCATAAATAAGTTTGGTAAACTTTTCCGAGCTCTTGAAACGACATATTTGCCATATGTGATAGCAGGTCATCAACAGAAAACGGCTGCTACAGTCCTTTTTTTTTTTTTATAAATTGTCTTTTACAAAATTCCAAATTTTCTCCAATGATAGCTCTTAATTTTTTTTTTTTTTTTTATAGGACAACAAGTTTTGGGAAAATTTTACAATGTCATCGGCAGCCTCGGTTCGTAGGCCTTAGAAAAAAATTATGTATAAACAACGATTTCAATCGTTGTGCAATCATTTTCAGATATCCCAATAGGAAGTGGAGTAGTGCCTAATCTCTTTAAATTTCCTAACAAAAAATCCAGAATCCAAAATTTTCTGCAATACATTATTTGTTTAAAACAGGGCAGAAGTTTCGGCCCGCTTCTCCAACCGCAAATTAACTGACTAATATTCAAAGTTTAATGAAAAAATCGAAAAATTTGGGTGCTTGTCCCTTTCCATCGAAGAAGTCTATTCAACTCCCTCATTCTTAGCGACTACTTACAAGCTGGAAAAATGGTGTCCGGCTGTCTGAGGGGTTACGATTTGTCCAAATTTTCAGATGTAGGTGGCGCTCCGCTTAGAAAGTCTTACGAGCAAAACTTCATATTACAGGTATTTCAGGCAATTTTCCTACCGAACTCAAGTGTCAAAGTGTTACCAATGTTCTTCAGTTTGCAGAGGGCATAGATAAACTGAAACTGTTGTCCAGTGTAGTATGGCTGGAAAAAAGGAGATGTCCGCCTGTTTCAGGGTGCAGTTTCATTTGAAAAAAGTGATGACATACAATTTCTTTATTTTTGTTGATGCAAAATTTTCTTCCTGGTAGAAAAAAGTAATAAAATTTGGCATGAAAAAATGTACCTTTTGGTCAAGGAGGAAGGCTGTGGTACATAGTCCAAACATTGCTCCGCGCCTACCTTCACACTGCTTCCTACATCACTTCACATCGAAATTAAGGTAAATTGCGTTCCTTGTTTATTGCGTATGCAAGAAAAAAGCTCAAGTGTTTTTCCTTCCTTCGTTTGATTTTCTTTTTGCTCAACAAAACACTACTTACCTTATAGTTCCCCGTCTTCTAAAGCAAAGCCTAACTGCCTTAAAGTTTGACAACCTCTTGAGCATTCGCAAGGGGTTGTGAATCTTATTATTTAATATGTTGGATTTCGACGTGGTAGCAATAATACAACTTCCCAATAACTGGCATGAAGACTTACCACACAACGAGAAACGAGCCAACCTTTTAGTGATTGTCAAAGGTTATATAAGAACAATTTTGGTGCAAACCAAAACGATGTAAGCATGATTGGATCAAAATGGAGCAAAACTAGACTTTAAGATAAAAGATGTTTGGTATCCAATGGAAAGGTTTCGCCCTCATTGTTGTACTAGCAAACGCAGGGAAATGCCCACCGTACTTACGCTCGGGAATGCAAAGTCGGGTTGCTCGAACATTGTCGAGCCATGTAGGAAATTCAGACCTTAAAGGGCAGTAGCAGTCATCCCAAATTGAAGAAGTGTAGTAGACTGTCCAGTTTTATGATTGGCTGTTGGGAGTCATGTGGCAATGTTTTTTCTCTTCAAATGTGAAATTTAGTGGAAATAACTGCTTGGTTTACCTTGAATATGCAATAGTACAGCCATAAAAGGCAACGAAAAATACTTTGAAGAGAAATAAGTTGAAAATTGTGTGATTTAGCTTTTTCTTCAAAATAAGTTCGGGGGGACTGCTCTTTACCTTTAAAGTGATGATAAAAATTGCTTCATGGGAGTTCCTAACTCTTGTTAAAGTTGCAATGAAAACAATGAAATGAAGTTTTGGAAAATTTTAAACGTGTGTATTCCTATAAATTAGGGTGTGTAATCTGGTAGTGTACGATTAACATTATGCAATATCGTCATGGAATAAGAGCGTAATACAGGTTGTATACCATGTAGTTAGAAAATCTGGAACAACAGATGATGATAGTTCATGTATAACATTCATTCATGTAACATATGGATTTTCGACATTATGCTCGAAGAAAGACCATATAGTTAGCCGTGATGGTGAAGTGTAGTGGTTGGCACCCCGTAAACCATACATCTGGCCCTGTATACAACTGTGTAAAGTCCCCAGGCAACATTAACATTATGCATAATGTCACTTAATTGTGTGTTTGTGCAGTAATCCCCAAATGACATTTATCATATATTGCTTCATAGTCCCGGAAGAGGGCAGCACGTAATTTAAGAATCTACCAGATCTGGTTCTAAATGCAGTGAGATGGTTTTATAAACAAAAGTTAAAATGTGACTTCTTTCGATATAATTAACGTTTGCTAAAATGAAGCAATAGAAACTTAGGATTGCTCGAATGTACATAGTTAATGTTAAGCGTACCTCGAGTATTTATAGAGCGTAAAAACCTGAAAGTGTTGTCTGTGTATCTTTTTTAATTTGTTTTTCTTTTTTTTTCTTGAAAATTAGAGATAATACAGTGATGGTCGGAGTTGAACCAAATTTGAATTCATTTTTCATACCTTGTAATATTTATTGTGAGATTTTACAGTTGGGAAGCAGACCTCACATTGTTCACCATTATTGCGAAACCTTTCCACCCTTAACACTAGCGGTGAGCAGAGAGAGAGAGAGAGAGAGAGAGAGAGATAGAGAGAGAGAGATGTTTTATTTCCAAAATATAGTGGTACCTTTCTTGCTATCCTATCTTCATTAAAATGCTACACGTAAGGCAGTGTGTTCGTTCTGCTTACCCATGCATTATATGCATATACTTTCACATGGCTTACATTCGTATGTACACACCCAATGCATGGCATTGTGTTGTATCTTGTATTGCAGTGCTGCATTCTAGCAACCATTCTTCATTGCGTTTTAAGATGGCTGACTGACTACAGGTTTACTGCAAACAGATACGCAGCATGAACAAGGGGGATTGACCGCCTTGAGGAAATTGGAGTAACTCATCAACTACATAAGGGCCCTTTGGGGGACTTTTGTGACTAAATTTGAACATATGGTAATTGTTGGGCACCTTTGGGATGATTTCGGGACAAATTTGTGAAAATTCGCACAACGTTCAGAAAGGATGACCTTAAATTTCCCGGTGATTCTTGGGCCTTTTTGTAGGAACATTTTGCATGGAATTGGTTATATGATACCTTACAAAGTTACTCCGGTAAGTTTCATAGTTTTTTGATCGTTATTGTACATTTCCGTTAGCGGCTAAAATTCAAAATTGTGTAACGAAAGTAGAGCTTGATATATTTTGGTGACCCCGAGGTCAGCTTTCCAACTGTTAGACTCAAGTTACACTAAAAATATGATTGACTGTTGTTTCGGGTGCAGGCCAAATGTCATGTGGTTAATCAGCATGGCACCTGTACAGTGTCGTTGTAGGAATTGTGGCGAAAGCGTGCTGTTACGTGAGTTGTTTGCAACTCGATTGCCTACAGATTGAAGAAGGCGACATCGGACGTTATAGGTTAACTGCTTTGATACCTTACTGATTTACGTGCCTTTAATTTGACAAAACATTTTGGAAACCTTTATTAGAGTATACGAAACAATATTTCTGCCAGTAGGGTCAGAGCATTCCACCTGAACATGTTCAGTCTCCTCTGCGAAATTGTTCTGTCAAATTTTCCTTCGGGTTTTTGAACCTCTGCTTTGGTACACAAAACGTTCCGAGATCTAACGTAAAGCTGGCACATTCACTTTGACTTTTGGCTCAAAAGCTCTCAATTTACCGATTTATAACTTGTACTTGCCCAGCAAATGTTCAAGTTCATTCACTCAGTTTAAAATGGTATATTCCGCAATATTTTGTAATGTCATTGTTGTACTACTCAAATTACAGTGATTGTATTTCTTTGTTTTTTTTTTTTTTACATGCTCATGTACCTGTATGTTAATATGTGATAGCAATCTGACAATTAATGGGGTGATTTTGTTAAGAAACCTCCCTCTTGCATAACATTCTATACAAGAAAACAGAGGGCGTTCAAAGCTATGAAGGCATTTTAAATTTCAAAGAGAAACAAGCAAGTAATGCGAGTTGCACTACAAGAGGAAATAAATTAATGCGCAATGGACTAATTTCATTTAAGTAATAAAGTTCAACATTTATTATCTTCTCATCTATTTATTATCTTAGCAATGGAGGTATCTTACCAATTAACTAACTTAGCAATTCAGCAAGCTATAACAATGGGAATTTGGTGAATTAGTTTCATTCTGCAACTTCTATAATACATATTTTTAAAATTCTAGACTAGAGGTAAACTTAAATTGACCTGCATTGTTTTCCAACATACTGAACTATATTTCATAGTTAACAAATAACCTTGGATTTCCTATTTGATGAGCATTGCCATATAAGGGAAAATACAAATATGTGGTCCTCGTATGGGTCATATGCCCAAAGGCATAGAAGCATTTGGAACTTAAAGGTCGTGTGACATGAAAACAACAAAATTGGGTATTTGATGTAAAAAGCAACAAAAAACAAGAAAATAGCCGCAATTCGGATCAAAATCCATCAAAAATTGTCCATTTTACAAGGCAATGTGTGAGTTGCACTCCATCATTAATAAATATGAGCTTAATATGCAAATATTGTGATGTCATGGGAGGGACATGCCATATATGGCTAATGTTAACCTTTGCTTTTACAATCTCTATTTCAAGGACAGTTGTAACATTAGTTTGTCCTGAGGGTTTTATTTTGGAAGTTTAAATTGTGTCCTTGAAAATTGTCAGTATCAATTACCAAACCATAAACTATCTGCCGAGTAATTAAGAGATAATTAGTATAAGGTAAACAAAAGAAATGTCAACACTTTGCAACACTCCACATCAGTATTTTTGCATAGGCAACAACTTGCTTTGGAAACAATCAAACTTTGGAGAGGTATATCTTAAAAACCGTAAAAGATATTGAAAAAATTCCAACGGATTTTCCCTTAGCAAAGTTCACTCTGTAACTACCAAGTGAAGTGAGGTCATCTTGCTGACATGTCACACTACCTTTAATGTTCTCCTGTTTTCTTGTTCCACAGGAAGATAGCTGAGAAAAGACGAAATCATCTGAAACGTACCAAGAAACCAAACCCGCCCTCAAAAAAACAAAAACAAAAAACAAACAAACAAACAGACAGACAGACAGACAGACAAACAAACAAACAGAACAAACAAACAGACAGACAGAAAGACAGACAAGCAGACATACAGAAAGACGGACGAACAGACAGACCAACAAACCAACCAATAAACAAACATACAAAGAAATAGTTTGTCTTAAAAAGAGAAGCAAACGATATAGCGTTATAGCGTAATAGGCAAGTAACTTGGAAGTTTGTATATTGTACAAAGTATTTAGAAACCCTAAGCGTTAGTAACCTTTGGATAATATAATAATGTAAATAATTAACATTGCGCATTGAAAATGAACGGTTGAGAACGAGTAACAACTTAAAGCAACTATGCACTACAGTAAATATGTCTAAAAGTCTGAAATTATCCCGAAACAACCCGGAAGTTTACATTGGTGTCGCTGATGATTTTTACTGGATGTTTACTCGGCTTGACCCGGCTTCTTGTTTAAACGTTTAAAGTTATAAATATCGCAACTGTCGATCACCTCTACTTTTACTTAGTCGATTAATGCGTACTATACCGTATTGCAACGATGTGTTATCTGTTGTGCGGAGCCACTAAAGATTATGTGGAGCTCCTAGGATTATGTGGAGCTGCTCCGCAAAGCTCCTTTCCATTATTAAGGGATGATCTTGCTTGTGTACCTGTATTAGAGATTAAGTGTGCTGGTCCACCACGTTATGCAATATGTATCTGCTTACGCAATATGATGTAATGTTGTTGTGTGCATAAAAGGATATACGCTAGAGCTTAGCTTGAAGGAGCGGCTTAAAGCCGCTCGAACGGTTTATTTACCCTAACCCAACCGGATAAGTATGGCATTGTAGTTATTGGGATTACAAGTTTTACATGGATGTTTTCTATTATGTGTTGCTTTCAAGATTTATTTAGGTACATGTTTTTAGTAATCCTTGAGTGCCAGAGATAGGGTTGTTTGGTTCGGGGCACAGATGTTTATTGTGTTCATTTCATGCATATTCATTTCATTGTGATGTCATTTGAGTGTAAAAAGTAGTGCATATTTCATTGCATTGTGTGTTTTGATTTTAAATGTAGAATCAGTAACTTTAGGTCAGTTCTCTCCAAGGCAGTGAAAGAAAAGTATCCTCCCAAGAAAGCTATTCCATGTCTGGCGGCAGGTGTTTGATGCCCTTCAGTCGTTGGCCTGTAGCTTCAATAGTTATATTTGTGGAATATTTCGCCTTGGAGAGTTTTGTGCATTGATTTCATTTTACAGTTTTATTACAACCGTGGTACATCTTACAACAACGCCGCATGTGTTTCTTCGTCATCTTTTTGTTCTCTTCTTGCCGCGCTGTCGTTATGGCCAATCAAAATGCAACACCTATATGCCAAGAATATCACCCTGCAGATCACAATGCTACCGTCGAAACTCCCTTATCCCAAGTTCGTTACAATATATTAGGGTATATAAGCACTGATTAAAAAGGTTACTCTTGATTGGCGGCTGCCATATTATTGTGTAGATTATATTATTTGTAAGGGTTAGCCTGTGGGATTGGATTAGGGATTAGGTTAGGGATTGGGACTTTCGTTAGCCAGTTAGGAAACTTCTAAAAGATAAGGCATCGCCTCATTTATTTTTAAGCCACGGATAGCCTGACGGCTTGGAAGAATGGTTTGATTGAAAGTTAAATAAGATGATGGAAGAAAAACTGCCGGTATTAGCACAAAAATAAATTTTAAAAAACGAAGAAAAAAAATGCTAACGATTCAGGAGAATAACTTTTAATACTTTTCCACTTTTTGTCTCCATGATGGATTATGCCAATTTTTAATGAGAAGTACTCCTTGACGATATAAATAAATATATTAACATGGCTGACACAAATTTCGGTTATCTTTAGCCAGGAAATAGTTCTTTGTTTGTTTACATTCATAATCGCAACTCCCTGCCCTAAAAAACTACATTGCTTAAACACGGGTACTCCTCAGGGCTGCGTTTTATCACCTCTATTGTATTCTCTGTTCACTTGTGATTGAAAAACAGTCAAACAAAACACACGCATCATTAAATTCGCAGACGACACTACTGTTACTGGTCTGATTATTAGGAATGATGAAAGGGACTATCGAAATGAGGTCGATCTCGTCGTTAAATGGTGCTCTGAAAATAACCTGATTTTGAATGTAAACAAAACAAAGGAATTAATTGTTGATTTTAGGCGTAACAAAAATATTAAGGACCCTCTCATTATTAATGGATCGGTAGTAGAACAAATACAGTCTTTTAAGTTGTTAGGCACAGTTGTAACATACAATTTATCATGGAACGCAAATATTACCGAAATTCTGAAAAAGGACCCCCAGAGACTATTCTTTTTACGAACTCTTAAATCTTATGGTGTAAATAACAGTATTTTACTTAATTTTTATCGTTGTATAATTGAAAGTGTTTTAACAACGAACATTTTAGTATGGTTTGGCAGTACGTGTAAAACTGATATTAAGAAACTACAATCTGTTATAAGAACTGCAGAGGGCATCATTGGTATGGGCCTGCCATCCCTTCATTCTCTGTACCAAGAACGGACTCTGCAACGCATTTCAATAATTGTGAAAGATTCCTCTCATCCAGCTATTGGTTATTTTGAGTTACTGCCTTCTGGGAAAAGATTTCGATGTTTTATAGGCTCCAAGAGGTTGACCGACAGTTTTTATCCTTCTGCTATTAAGATATTTAATACTCATCATAGCCGTTGATTCATTTTACGTTTTAAGTTGACAACTTTCTGCTTTCTTTGCCCGTTGTACCCGTTTAAGGTCTTAGTCATTTTTTATTGTTTGTATCTGTTTTATGAACTTTTTTTCAACTCATTTCCATTGTATTTTTACGATTGGCTGAATAAATATCTATCTATCTATCTGTCCGTCTGTCTGTCTGTCTGTCTGTCTGTCTGTCTGTCTATGTATTGTGCAAGCAGGTAAAGTGGCTCGTACAAAATAACCGAAAGCAAAGAAAAAATTCAAAAAATAAAAATAAAAAAAAAAACACGAAAAAACAGAAAGAACAAGAAAAAACAAACAAAAATATAAATCATAAAATCATAGTGAAAGAAATACTAGGAATATTTGGTCCAAGTGAGAAACCATTATGAAAGGTATGTAAGTAGTTAAAGAAGGAAGTTTTAGGACTGTTTGTCTTTATTGTAGAGCTGTCGCTTGAGTTCCTGCAGGCCTTTTTTCATATCATGTTTAGCTGCCAGATTAGGACCAGAGCGTGGTTACGATAATTTATGGCAGACAATTCAGGAGAGAAAATTTCTGCACAGTTGAAATTAACGAGATCTGAATTCAATGAAAAGAAATCTAATTTGTGTCATTGGCCCATGATTTAATGTACGGTCCACAGCAACTGTAATCCCGCGAAGTATTTTTGTATCACAATGAATATGTTACAAATATTTATTTTATATCCCAAAATAGATAAATTCGTATTGCTCGTAATTCCCGTATAATTTCTATTACAAGTGGAATCTTGAATCCTGTTGTTTCCTGTATTGACATCAAACACAAATCTGCAACCGACCTAGAACTGTATTCAGTAATCAACATTGTAATATAGGGATATATCTACAATGAAAAGCTTTACACCCAGGTAGATGTCGATGAGGGACTTCAATTACCCCTGCTAGACAGTATTGACAAGTCCTCCACGGAAAAGCAGAATGATGAACTTGGCGCCCCATTGACTGTCGTCGAGCTCTGGAAGGCAGTAGCAAATATGAAAGGAGGAAAGGCACCCGGATCCGACGGTATACCAGTGGAGTTTTACAAACGCTTCTGGGGTACCGTTGGACATGATCTCCGTGATGTATACGTCTCTGCCTTCCTTGCTGGCTCATTGAGCCCCTCGAAGCGCACCGGCGTAATAACCCTGCTACCCAAGTCTGGAGATCCACTCGAGCCAAAAAATAAGCGGCCCATCACCCTGTTGAATGCGGATTACAAGATCCTGGCGAAAGCCCTTTGTAACAGGCTGGGCACTGTTATGCCGGATCTTGTAGGGCCATACCAGACATGTGCGGTGCGTAGACACAGTATTCAGCAGAACCTCTGGTTGGTGCGGGACCTAGTTGAGTATGTGAAGGACCGTGATCTGCCATGTGCGCTTGTCTCCCTCGATCAGGAGAAGGCCCTCGACATGGTGGATCATGGATTCCTTTTAAAAATATTGAGAAAATTAAAGTTAAGTCCAACCTTTGTTAAATGGGTAACCCTATTGTATGATAGTGTATATAGTCGGGTTGTGGTTAATGGCCTACCATCGGACCCCTTCAGGGTCCGACGTGGGGTACGTCAGGGGTGCCCACTGTCACCCCTACTTTATGTGTTATTCAGTGAATCTCTAACTAGAACCTTACAAGTTGAGTCTTCGTTCAAACCCTTTCACATACCTGGTGGAGCCAAAGTCAAATGCCTCCAGTATGCTGATGATGTCACTTGTGTGGTCTCCGACCCACCTTCATTCGGGGCCCTTTCTGACACGCTGTCCACCTTTCAGAGGGCGACAGGTGCCAGACTGAATCCCTCTAAAACCAAGGGACTCCGTCTAGGCAAGTGGCGGTGGAAGTCCCTCCCTTTCTCAGCATCGTGGGTTGACGACGACATTAAAATTAATGGCCTACGGTTTGGTTATGGATCTCCAGAGTTACTTACCTGGAATGAAAAAGCGGACCTGGTGGAGGCTAGGTTGACGTCCTTTGGCGATAGATATCTAACTCTTTTGGGAAAGGTGACAGTAATCAACCGTTTTGTTTACCCCCTCTTGTGGTACCCGGGCACTGTTCTGGCTGCTCAAGAGAGAGTCCTGATACGACTTGAGAGGGCCATATTTGGATTTCTGTGGTCAGGAAAAACGGAACTAGTCAAAAGAAAAATGGTGTACCAGGAATGTAAGAATGGGGGTTTGGGTCTTGTGCACCTTCCCTCGAAGCTCCGTTTTCTCCTGACCAGATGTGTTTTTAGCGCCATCGAGAGCCAGTCGCCGTTCACATACATCGTTCGCTATTGGGGGGGGGGGGGGGAGGCGTTATCCTTTCGTTGGTACTTCCCCTCCCTTTTTAGCAACAGTGTACCCCACAGCTGGAGGCCAACTGTGGCATATTGCAGTATGAGGGACACTCTTCGCATTATGTCAACAGTGGGGGACGTTTTGCAGTCCAGTGCGGGGGACATGTAAAGGGCCATTTTTGATGACATGGTCGGACAGGTCCGACCCAACAACTATGCGTCGGAGCCGGAAGTGTGGCGTGTAGTCCACAGTAAGTCACTTGATTACCGCCGGCAGGACTTGCTGTGGCGAATTGCACACGACGCCATTGTTACTAACCTGAAGAGCCTTCGGTGGCGTCTTGGAGATGGCATGTGCCCCGCACTGGATGCACAAAGTGGGAGAGTGTGCCTCATGCGTTTTGGCAGTGTAGTTTTGTGGCCCTTCTCTGGGAATGGTTTCAAGTCCTGGCTGATCGCCTCACGTTTTCCAACAGCTGGGCGGTCAGTCAGGACTACGCTTTGTATGGTCTTTCACCTCCGCCATGCAATACCAGTGTTTGCGGTATACAGTACTTACCTTTGTTTCGGCCTCCATAAAGCTTGCCTTGTGGAGATGCCGGTGCAAAGTTGTATTTAGGGGAGAGGGAAGGCCTGCGGACGTCGTCCTGGCATCGATAAAGGCGGAGGTTAAGGTGGGGGTGGAGGCTGACTTCGCTCGGTTGCCAAGGTCGACGTTCGGCAGGCGGTGGGGTCCGCTTGTCTCAGTGCGGGGTGGCCGGGTGATAGTTAACCCGTAAATAATAACCTACCTGTACATAATATTGTGTAAATAGCTCGAGTGTGGGGTGCGTGTTGTACATGAATGCCACAGAAGTTTTGTTTCCCAGCCCATGTAAACGGGTATGTAAATAAAAGGGGTCTATTATTTTTCATTATTGTTATGAACATAATTTTGCATCACCTTTCTTGAGAACAAAACAGGAATTATGTAGTTACACAAATTTTGTTTCTTGGTGCATGTTAAGGTCCTGTAAATAGTCTTTGCCTTTGTGTTTTTGTCCGGTCTGGTTTGAGTTCCTCTCCCTTTGTTTCTCAGTGCCCGTTTTGATGTACTTAAAAAGCAGTTCCCTTTAAGAAGGGGAACTTTTCTACGGAGGATATTCTTTACCTCTGTATATTACAGCTATACTTTGAAATACCAAGTCAACCAAGGGAAGGTGGTGCGCTATCTGACGTTACATGGGTAGTCGACGAACCTTGTACATTTGAACGAAAGGCCCGAAATCATCATACGTGATTTCACGGAAAGGCTTGAGGGGCATTTTTTCAAAGCCAATTATTTGCCGGGGTTGATTATTCTTCGTTTGGTCTTTATGACCATACTAGACCGGTTTCTGTTGCTTCGGCTCAAAATAATGCCCAACTTCATCAGCAGTTAACCTTAATGATGGGATCGGTTGGGGAAACATTAATGTTGTGTTTCGCTTAATTAAGAATGGAAAAGCAGGTGGCAGGGTGGCGCTGCTGTTCAAGTCTAACTTGTCTGTGAAGATTACTAGCTCAACCGATGTCAGTTAGTGCACTCATTTTGAGCATTTGAATTGCAGTGTAACTTCCGGTTTCACCATTTTCATATCTGTGTGGTTTACCGCCCTCCACCCTGAGTAAAGAATGGTTTTTAGAAACTCACAATTTTTCGAAGAATAGGCAGCTTATTTGGAAGGCTTAGCTTCGTTTCATCGTGTGCTGATTAGTGATGACTTAAATTTTCACCTTGAAGAAAGAGGTAACTCTAATACCATCTGCCTTCACACTCTGTAAAATGACCATGGTTTCTTGCATAATGGTGTAGGTCCTACACATTTTGCTGGTGGTACTCTGGATGTCGTTATCACTCGTGAGGGGAGTAATCTTCTTCATGGATCTCCTTCTAAAGCTGATCTCTGTTTGGGTGATTCTCATGGAAATTTACCTTGTGATCATTATCCAGGGTGCTTCAATGTCAATGTTTGCACTCCGGGTCGAATTCGAAAACAAATCACATTTAGAAAGTTTCGTGCTATCGACGAGTTGCATTACATTGATGATATCAGGCGATGTGACGAACTTCAAAAGGTGGACAGACCGCTCATTGATTTAGTCGACTCGTATAATAGTTGTCTGAGCACTCTTATGGTCCCGTGTTTTGTGTGTGGATGGTTGGTGGTTAGCTTTTGTGTTTTCGTCCGGCTGGGTTGAGTTGGGTCTGTTTGTTCATACGTGCCTGTTTCTATGTACGTTTTAAAAAGAACTCTTATGGATCGACATGTACCAGGAAAACTAAATTCATTACTTTACGACCAAATTCACCATGGTATACTGATCGGCTACGGGAATCCAATCAGAAACGCCGAAGGGCTGAGAGAGTGTAAAAGACTAAATTTTCCTGTTCGTTCACAATTGAGCCGTGATCTACGGAAGCCGAGAACGGCGCGGTAAGGAGAAAACGCAAAACGATTTCTCTGTACCATGTTTGGTACCTCTGTTTGTTATAGCATGTAAAGTATTGAGTATCCAAAAAATAAATGGACAAGTCTCAATGCTACTAGACAACAGAGCCGTTAAGACAAGGACAGTGCATTCCTACCCGTTTTGTCTACAACAACATGATAATAAAGAAGTGGGTGTTTTGGTATTGTTAACTTAATGCGAGAACACCGAGTCTCAAAGGCTCAAAAAAACATAGCTTGTAATGAAAACATGCGAAGTATCACCTAAACCGCATTTTTGCTGATTTGCTCATTTTGTCGAGGGCTATATGCTAACAATACCTATCTGGTAGTATGACATTTTCTGTGCATGGTGTCCTTCTAGGATCTGTGTATTTGAACTGTGTGCTTTTGCAAGTTTCTGACGAAAGACGGTAAGATCTACAGTAGAGTACAGTTATGTTTCAATTAGTGTGTGAACTCAGTCTATAACTTATAAAATAGGTAGGCGGTAGAACAATCTGATTCTACGTATGTCGTCCCTTATTTCTAGTTTTGAGCTTTACTTCGTTCTTAAAGGGTATTCTGTCTTGTAATTAGAAAGGGAGCAATTTTGCGCTGTGGGGTAGGATTACCTTAGATACTTTTAAGAATTGCCCTGTTAAGTTTCTAAAATAAAAAACTAAAAGTCGGGTTTCCAGAACGGAGAGCTGTCGGGAGGGGTGGTGAATAAGATCTGGAAAAAAGACTGAGAGAAATGGAAAGTGAAAGCGGAGGAAAAGGAAGGAAGAAAAATAAGAAGAGGCGATTGGGAAAGCAGAACCAAGAAAATGGGAAGGAATAGAGCCGCTGCAATACTTCAACGAGTTCGGATCGGATTACGATCCCATTTTCTTTTGCCTTGCAGTAAATATTTTCTCAACCTCTCATCGGCAAGAACTTAAAATTTGAGAAATTATGTAATATATGTATTTGTATCAGAGGACTGCGAAAATGAAATGGTAATTAATTTGTGAAGTCACGCCGACAGAAAGCTTTTATCGGACACTTGTAGTCTGATAAAATCTGTTTGTCGATGAACTCTAAATACACATTGGTTAGGTTTAAACAATGGTGTTCCTAGATTAGCCTACCTTTCTCTGGTTAAAATAACCAGTTAATACGGGTCAAAATCAACATTACATTGGTTAAAATCGATAATTAATTCGAATTGTGGTCCAATATTAAAATTTTTCTGGTAAATTTTAACCAGTCTTCCTCGGTAATGTTAAGCAGGAAATGGTTGGTTATATGCTTTTGTTCCTTTTTTTTGCAAATCTTTCTTTGCCTTTTCTTTCTTTTTCCTTTCTTGTTTTCTTTTTTAATTTTTCCTCGAGGTGGGGGGGGGGGGGGCTGGGACTTTGACGTCACGGACACACGCTTGTTAAGTAATACTTGTCAGCCATAATGATCGTAAGGTTGTACCTAAAGCACTATACCTACCGTATGCACGTCTCTCATTTATATGAAAATTCATTCCAGAAAAAGGTTACAACTTCATCCTCTAAACGAATATGGAACCTTTTAAAATATGCTCCGGTCAAATGTATGATAATAATTTTGGGTCACGTTATTAGAAAATTTGAGCTCTTTTAATTGAGGTACATGATTTTTCTTTTGTGACAGAATTTATTTTTGTTCATTTTGTTCCTTTTCTTTCTCAACCAGGAGAGCGCATGCCCTAACAATCACATTGCATTGTAGGGAATCTGTAATGTCACAACGTCAGATTAATTGAGCATCTTTTGTATTTTTATGTATCGTTCATACATGCAAATGAACTGCAACTTTGTGCTCACAAACTTTTCAGGTCAACCTCATAGGAAAAATATTCAATGTTCCAGACTGGTGGTGTGAAGTTTAGAGGTCAAATTAGGTACTCCTATTTTAAAGAACACCAAAAGATTTTAGAATAAATCTGCCGGTGCTACATAATATTTTGCCACCTCGGAGCTAGTGGGAGTCTGTTTGTGACAAAGATAACCTATTTTCAAACAGAATTATTTTGACTAATGAACAAGCTATAGACATGGGGTTTAAAGTGGTGCGATTGAAAAATATATTCTCTTTATTTGAGACCTTATGAAATTCACACCAGGATATTCTTAACGACCCACCACACGAATGTGTTATATAGTTTAAGTCAAGCCGATAAAAAGTTAAAAGGTTAAATTCATTCTTCATTACGTTTCAAGTTCAATTTGATTTCCTTTAGCCGTCTTTTACGGCAGGCGGGAAATACCGTAGTCATATTCTACAACCCCCAGCTCAAAGGGGCGCCAAGTCTATAGGATAAGCAGATAGACTCGCTAGGGCTCTTCTAAACTGATTAAACTTTACCTCCTTTTGCCAGGAATAGACTGCCATTCGGTTCTCTAAAAATGAGTATCGTAATCGAGCAAAAGGTTTATTAGATTAAACCTTCCTCGAATACATTGCTCGTTTTCGTTACCTGGAATAGTTTTTATAAACCTTTGAGTCCCGTGCCCTTCGCACTAAATACACAATCACTCTTTCTCCCTGAATTTCTCCTGATTTTCTTGTTTGTTCTAAAAACGGTAAAAATAAACGGAACCCATAACATTATTCTTGTCTGAAAGGCTCTGTTTTCTAGTAAGAGATACGCAAAGGACTCAACAAATGAACTTGTGTCTCGCGCTAGCTTCAATGAGCTGAGACAAAAATATGATCAGTATCAGTTCAATCTATACTAACGGCTCCAAAGCAACAAACAGGGTTTCGGCTGCGGGATGAATTTGTGACACATCCTCGCAAATCCGACTACCGAATGATGCTTCAATTTTCACTGCCGAACTCCAGGCACTGAAGATTACATTCGATCTGATTGAGGAACGGAATAGCGGCCGCCGGTTCACTGTGTTCACAGACTTACTTTCAAGCGTTTTGGTACTTCAGGGCAATGATCTTTAAGACCTTTTGGTAATAGATCTCCGTGAAGCTTACTCGAACCTGGTTCAACTGCGGAAATCAGTTGTGCTTGCGTGGGTCCCTAGTCACGTTGGCATACCGGGGAACGAAAGAGCCGATACACTTGCTAAAGAAGCCAGTCAGATGGACGTCACTAGCATCTGTTTGCCCCATACTGATACCGCCCTAAGATCAATGGCTTCATAAAATCTAAATGGCTAGAACTGTGGGATTCCTTTCCCGAAAACAAATTGTACAGAGTCAAACCTACGGCTGGAACTGGGGGAAATAGAGTCCCCAGTAAACGGAGTGACGATTTAGTCTTGACTAGGGCCTGCATCGGGCACACTTACCTTACTCACGTCTATTTACTTCACGTAGATGAAAGACCATACTGTATACCTTTTGACTGTGCTTTCACCGTCAGTCACATTCTTGTTGACTGCTACGAATACTCCCACAATTGCCAGAAATATTACTCCGTACCAGGCCTGAAAACCTTGTTTGAACAAACCGATTCCTCCATTATACTTGGCTTTTTCAAGGAAAGTAAACTTCATAGAAATTTCTGACACGACTCCCGTCTTGTTACCATCTTTTCTTTGTAGAATTTGAGCCCCCCGTTTGACATCTTTACTTTTCCCTTTTCAGGTAGTTTTACCCCAACAATGTAACTTTGTCCAACTTGGTGACACTATATAACACGTGTCGTAAAACACCATCTAACTGACTGACTGACTGACTGACTTACTGACTGACTGACTGACTGACTGACTGACTGACGAACTAACGAACTAACGAACTATCTAACGAACTAACGAACTATCTAACGAACTAACGAACGAACGAACGAACTAACTGTTTTCTATTAGCATTGAGACTCGTCCATTTATTTTGAGGATACTCAATACGTTACATGCTATTACAAAACGATCTTGAAGTACGCCCCCTTCTATTTTGTTGGAATTCATGGTACACAGAAATCAATTTGCGTTTTCTCCCTACCGCGCCGTTCTCGACTTACGTAGGGATTAGTGACGACTGGTTAATAAATTACTCTTCACTGAGAAGAAAACTTACTACTCTAATAAAATTGTTGAGTGTGGTAAAGACCGGAAACAACTATTCCGTCTCACAGGGCAAATCATGGGTCCCCAAAGTGATCTATAGCTTTGTGGGTATTCTGGCAAACCAGTTTAGTGTTTTTTTTTTTTTTTTTTTCATTCAGAAAGTTGAGAGAATACGAAATCGATTCGATACGTCCCTTTTTTTTTTTTTTTTTTTTTTTTTTTAAGCATCGTGAGGGCTGATCGCGTCTTTGATGGTGACCCTTTGGTGAGTTTCGATCCTGCTAGTGAGGATGAGATTCGGGAAATTATTCTCAGTGCGTCGTGTAAGTCATTAAGCCTGGATCCACTTCCTTCTTGGCTACTGAAACGATCAATTGACGCACTTCTGCCAATTATAACATCCATAATTAATAAGTTACTCTTAGATTCAAATGTTCCTGATTATTTCAAACGTTCTTATGTACACCCTTTGTTAAGAAACCCAATTTGGACGAGGATATCTACCGCCCGTTATCAAATTGCCTTATATTTCTAAACTCTTGGAGAAAATTGTGGCTAAGCGCCTCCAGAAGCGTCTCACAACTCATTCTTTGTATGACAACCACCAGTCTGCTTATCGACCTTTTCATTCTGCGGAAACTGCTGTTTTGAAAGTTTATAATGATATAGCGATAAATTTAGATTTAAAACTTTGTTCGGCCCTCGTCATGCTTGATTTGTCAGGGGCGTTTGATGTGATTGATCATCGTTTTCCCCTAAATCGCCTTAGGTATTCTTTTGGAATTACCTAGAGCTCGCTGGCCTGGTTTGAATCATACCTTACTGACAGATCACAGAGTGTGAAAATTGGTGATGTTATGTCTAATAGGTAAAATTTTCTTTTTGGTCAGTGTACCACAAGGATCGGTTCTGGGTCCTGTTTTGTATTGTATGTTTACAAGTTCCGTCGGGAGAAATTATTAGTTATCATAACATCAGCTACCACTGATACGCTGATGATACCCAACTTCATTTGCCTTTTATAGTCTTGACGATCCATGGAATAATGGTAAGGTAAGGCTTGAATCTTGTATTAAGGATGTTAGTAGGTGGTTTCATGACCATATGCTGAAACTAAACCATGAAAAGACAGAGCTGATCGTGTTTGCACGTAAGTCACAGACTAATGTTATTAGGAAGGTGATCATTCAGGTCGATTCTAAATACATTCTGCTGAGTCTGTAAAAAACCTAGGTATTCATTTGGATAAGCATCTCACAATGGAAAAGCTGGTTGATTCGATTATTAAATCCTGTTACTTTCATATTCGAAGTATAGGTAATATAAGGCAGTATATCTCTGATGACGTTTGTAACTTAATTTTAGTTCATTCTCTGGTCACATCATCTTTAGATTACTGTAACGCTTTACTCTTCACAAAATTGTGCTGCTCGACCCGTGACACGTACTCGGCTGCAGGCTTATATCACACCATAATCTGCACTGGTTGCCGTTAATTATAGACCCCAATTTAAGATTCTCCTGTATGTTTTAATAACCTTTAACGATTCGGCTCCAGTTTACATCCGGCATCAGCTTAGAAAGTATCAGCCATCTAGATCCTTGCGCTCCCAATCCAAATGTCTCCTTGACGTACGTACCAAAGTTGGATCGTCCACTTTTCAAAATAGGAGGTTTGATAGTTTCGCTGCAACACTTTGGAACAAGCTGCCTATGGCGTGACAACAAATCACATGAATTTAAGAAACTTTTAAAAACTTTATTTTTTCAAGCTGCTTTTAGTTAATTTTATTTTGAGTTTGTAATCCTTTGTTGCTTTTTTGCTCAATCCTTGTTCCTGTGTTCTGTTTTGTTCGTTTGACGGGTCTGTTTTTTACTATCTTAATGTTTTATTTTTATTTCCTATTTGCTATTTGCTATCGTTTTTATGGTTTCCTTCATTAATATTCTTAGCTTTCTAATTTTTTACTTTGTTACGCTTTATTTTCTTGTTCTGTTCTGCTTTGCTTTTTTTCAGTTTACTGTTTTATCTTCCTATTCTGTACAGCGCCTTAGTGCTTTTAATTGGACAATGCGCTTAATAAGTATTATTATTATTGTTATCGTTATCGTAAGTTATTGTATATATGCGTGTGTCTTAATTTCAATATTTACACTGTCCAGGGCGTGTGAATTGAATCAGTGACAATGGCAATTAATGATCATACAAGACGATCGATAAATCCATATTATTGCCAAACCAATACTGGCCGGAGTATGTAGAAAGGGTGGAGCATTTTTATTGCAAATGATATATCAACACTCACTGCCGCCTGACACACTAATGTACCTTAATGAATGCTACTGGCCCTTCGAGCATAATCTGGAAAGCCAACAGTGTACTAAAGAACCCTGCAGCCCCCTTCTGTCCTCATTAAGCCACCACCAGTGGCGATCGGAGATAAAAATTTGACTTTATATTTAACAATGTAAAAGTAAAAAAAAAAAAAAAAAAAAAAAAAAAA
Source organism: Holothuria scabra (assembly GCA_037179385.1). Classification (NCBI taxonomy): domain Eukaryota; kingdom Metazoa; phylum Echinodermata; class Holothuroidea; order Aspidochirotida; family Holothuriidae; genus Holothuria; species Holothuria scabra. The sequence continues at coordinate 17,732,203 of CM074189.1, forward strand.
AAAAGGCATAGCCTCGCTAACTAAATTTATGTTCTTGCTGTACTGCTGTGGACACAATGATTACTGTAGCCTCAACCTAAATGAAATGATTTAATGAAGATAACTCCGTCCCTAAGAGTCGAACTCCGTGGCCGTGACATGATCTTTCGACTTTTTCTATCAATAAGTGTGGCCAATGCATGCTCTTTTTCAACAAATAACTAAAAATTAAAATTAAAAGGGGGGGGGGGGGAGTTTAGAGGGATACCTTTATTTTGCAAGAAGAAAAACATTTTATTCAAAGACATTCATAAATTCAGTTCAAATAACTCGCTTGAGGGGACCATTTGAACGGTGAATGAGAAAAACTAAGGTAATGCGAATCACGGCATCAGCCTATAAATTCCCGTGAAACTTTGAACTTATCTCCAGGAAGTAGGAAATGTGCTCTACATAAATGTTATTAGATCTCTAATAGGCCTTTTGTTACGCAGACCGATCAGAATGAAGTACTTATGCATATTTACCAGGTGAATACAGCTGATCGAATTGGAACAACGACACATTCAAGTGAATAAGATCAATAATCCAGTCAGATTGGATGAACATTCTGTTGAAGCTGGAAAGGAAAATGCATCAGGAATGATTCCAACTGTATTGGGTCCAGGAAACCACCCTTCATAATACATCCAAAATCCACAAAGATTGCAATAGGAGAAAATCGTCAATTTGCATATTTATGCATAATTGTAACGCATAAGCCAAAAATTGAAAATTTGCGGTAACTTTGAGTCCAATTGTGCCATGGTCTCAAAAGCGGCGTCTATACACATATGTTGACGGTAAGTAAATTTAGTAATGATACCAACTTACCATGGGTATTACATAGCACGGATTATGCAAATTCGTATCTGCCATAAGGCAAAAATTGAAAATTATAGATAACTTTGCACGGAATTGTGCTATCGTATTAAAAGTGGTACTGTATCTATACCCATGCTTTGATGGTCATGGAATTTAATGATGACGATACCAATTGCAACCTACCATGGGTATTACGTTCCATTACGATTCTGTAAATTAGTGTCCGCCATTAGCCCAAAAATAAAAATTATGGATAACTTTGCAGTTAATTGTGCTTTCGTAATAAACGCAGTGTCTGTGCTCATATTTTTGGTGGTCATGAAATTCAGTGATGGTGATAGGCTATCAAGTTATTACGAGAGCTAACAAAACACGGATTATGCTAATTTATCATACACCGCCGTTTGTAAGTAAAAAGGTTTTCATAACTTGGACTTAATTAATGTCTGTTCCTACGTTCTGCATGAAAGTCAATAATTCCTTGTACACTATGGGTACTTCCCATAAGTCAAGTCTGAATTTAGTTAGTTAGATGAGATTTAACGACACGCCAACATGAAAATTCAAAGTTTAAATTTATTTTGAAGTACGGTTCAAGTTCAAGTTTGGTTTCTCTTCAGTCGCCTCTAACGACAGGCGGAAAAAAAACCGTGGGCATATTCTGCGATCCCCAGCCCACAGGGGCAACTTTAGTATGAAAAGATTATACTTAGAAGTGCCAAATCACTCATGACTATGAATCCATTATGAGGCTTAAGTGAATTATTGTAGATCAGTCCTTTGCAGTCTTTACAAGTGTCTTGGGATTAGCTATCATACACTCTAAAAATAAAAGGGTATAAAAGGGTATTTGTACACAACTGTCAGGTATTTTTACCTATATGAAGGCATCTACACCCTGATAAGTGTAAAAATAGCGTCCATTTTGTAATAATACCACGAGAAAGCGTTAGTATCCCATCACTTTAGCCATTACTTAGGCAAATGTGTACATATACCCTCAGGTAAAGCCCAGTTGTGTATTCCTAATGTTGCGTGGGTTTATGGACAAACTAAACGTAACATTACACGCAAACTTCATGTAAAGTTACACACATAATGTGTTTTTGTACACCCACCTTTTAATACACTGACCCGCTACAATCGGAAAGGTAGAACTACCCTCATGCCATGTGATTTTGCACATACATGGGTTTCGCATTTCTGAAGTGTAAAATAACCATCCAAAGTATCTGAATTTACAATGGGCACAGGTACACCGACAACCATAAGGTTGTATTTATAGGCGTAAAATTTATGGCGTAAAATTTAAAGGCATATTTTCATCATCCCAAACAGTTCCAATTCTCCCAACCTACTTACTTCTAGCCCCTCCCACATTTATCTAAGACTCATCTTTATCCAGACACAATCCTTGTTTATTGCTTCATGGCTTGTCCCAGTGGCCATACAAGTCCATAATGTGTAATCAAGACACTCTTAGTGCCCATGCTGTGTAATTTAGCTATGATGCATTGTTTGAATGTGATGCCAATCAAAGAGCTGTACCAATTGAGAGTTTTGATATATGTATACTGAAACTGTAGTTTAGGGTGACGAATGACTGCCTTTAAAGTGACAACACAAGATACACAATTTGTTCACGTTGTGCATAAATCTACATACACAACACCTTTGGGAGAATTTACACACATTTTAATGTAAGCCTAGGGCTAATCGTCAACCAGGCTGTTTTTTATCAGTATAAAATAACCGTTTAGTCGGTTTTACCAGGCCAATGCCACGGTTGTGACTGGGGTAAGTTACCGTGGGCGCAATTAAGCGGAGCCTCCTGATTTTTCTTTCCTCCCTTGGGAGCTCGAAGTTTTGCCAGTGAATAAAATACAGCTTTACGTCCAAAATAGATTTTGGTCAAAATGTGTTAAGAGGGCTACTTACTCGTTCATTTAAGCATTCTCTGTCAAAAGCAGTTGTAATCGAAAGTGAAAACTTTTGGCGTGGTAACTGGATTTGTTTACGTTAAGCCCGGGTCCCATTTACGCGATTCAACTTGCGAGTCAACTTTCAACCAAGTTGATACAAAAGTTGCCCAGTGGGACCGGGAATCAACTTGACAATCTAATCAACTCGAATGAGTTGATTCAAAGTTACAGTACACAGAACATGTTCTATTTTGGTCAAACTTTACCATCAACTATCTAAATGCGCATGCGCTGATCGAACTGTGCTTTCCGCGAAATTTTGCCTTTGTGCCAGACATAACTCCACAGTCGTTTATCTACGCAAACGATTCATATCCTCTTTATGTTCTTGCCTCCAGGGTGCCAGTACTGCTGGGGGTCGCTTGTCGTCGAAGGATGCTCAAAGAAAACACTCACCACTCTAGGCTCTACACCGAAGAAGTGGAAAACTTTTTTTCTGATAAAATATTTTTTATGTCACAAAACTCCAGAACAAGAAATTTCTAAATTTAGGGATAGTTTTAATACAGATGAAACGGCCCGGTGATGCTATCATCTGTCATTTGGCCTTTTGGGGTTAAACGTTTTCTTGTATGCTTCGCACCAACCTATGGTGGAACTCCACTTAGATAGTAAAACACGAGGCCCCTACTTGAGAATCCTGGCTAAGCAACTGAGACTCTTGCCGCAAGTCTTCCACGTTTTGCTTCCATCCACATGCGGGCCATAACGTGTACATTCTATTACTGCTGTCTGTGGAAGGCTTGAGAACGTGTTTTCCGAAAAGTGTCAATCACAGGTGTCACTTCTGACAGACTGATTCAAAAAACTTTTAAATCCCTCATGCGCGGTGAAGGTTCCTTTATATCAGACTTGTGGATGGAGAATTTCGGCTACAGGGTAAGACATATGGCAAACTATTATACACTGCAGATATGCCACTGAACACCCTCCAGTCTATCTGTGTAATAAATTTGGCAATTGAAAAGACTCCTGAACCGTTTTATTTTTCAATCTTCTCCCAAACTGAATATTTTACCATTCTTGAAAGACTACAATATGAAGTGGGGCGGAGGAATTTTTTTTCCATAGCTACCGAAAGGGACGCAAATTAATAACTTAATATTTATTTGTGACATATTGATATTGAATTGTAACATGGTGATTTTTGAAGTGGCACATTGATGTTTACAGTAATTGTAAGATATTGACGTTTGTTTGTAACATACTGATGCTTATTTGTAGCATGCTCTTATCTGTGCTGGCAAATTTATATCTATCCTAACATTTTGAAACACATAGCGTTCCGTACAGGAGGACCGTCAAGAGACCAGGCGCGAGATGGGGGACGATTAGAGCAGACCCATGTGATTGCACAAGAGGAAGGTCAACTATATAAACCTCAATTTCCTCATCAAGAGGTTATCATCATTTAGGAGCTGCAGTAGTCGTTGGCCGGGGCATATGGGCTGCATGGCCCCATGCATTTCTGGATGTATGTCTAGGCCTAGTCGAGGAAAATCAGCATGTCGGGGGTAATCCCTCAGAAGTCGGTAATCTAAACGAGTTTGCTCCAGCAGTAGGAGTTAAAATATCCGTTATCTGTGTTTCAATATGCTTCCACAAGTTTTCAAATAGCACCATTTTGTATCTCATACCTTCTGTAATTGGTTTAAATCAGGTCACACTAATGCTTTCTTTACCCCTGAGGCCATATACCGCTTACGTCCTTATGCTTCGTGCATCCTAATGAGCTTGGTGATTTTCATTGTAATCTATATGTGAAATGACAGAAATATTAGCAAGCCAACCAACAAAACTTGTAGCACCAGCATATATCGGACTTTCACTTTGTAAAAAACTACGCTTTTGAACCTCCAGTGCCCGGTTAAACAAATGAACTTACCATACAATAAAGACCGGTAGTGTTGATGATTAAACAGTTATATGGAGAAAAGTTGATGAAACCCTAGGCATAGACCCAATATTATGCATGGACAACCCTTGAGAATACGTGTGACAATTAAGTGGGCTAGTGAAATATTGGAAACGAATGCTCCTCCTGTTCGTTTAAGTTAACACGCCCTCTTTTATTTTTCACGTGTATTGCCTGCCATCGGAAAATGCGTTGAGATTCAGCTGTCTGAAGCAGTTTCACCAAAGATCCACAGAGATGAGACGGAAGAAACCACCAGATATAATAGGGTCACAGATTAACATGAGGCACACTTTTTTTGTATGTCTGTAGCTGGATGTACACAGGTGATTAACTGCAGCGGTGTGGGTTATTATGCATGTGTTCAATTGTATGTATAGCCAATAGAATGATTATCCCGTCACGGAGGGGGGGGGGGGGGGGCGGGGGGGGGGCAAGTTCCCCAGGTAAAGGCCAGCAACTTGGAAGTCCCGAGTAAGACAATGACAGTGATGTCAAAGGGAGAAGGAGGCACAACTTGTTGTGCCCAAAAGTGCCTAAACGTTGATCTGTTTTACAAATATTCGAAAATATGAGCATATATTGAAATAAGTCACTGGGTTTTCTGAAAAAATGTTGTTTTATAGGCGGGGAGGGAATGATTGAAGGATTTGCCTTTGTTATTAGCAATATTGAGAAGATAAGTCTCTTCGTATACGCTCATCAAGTTATTGCCAAATCGGATCGATTGTTAGAACCCGACTGAATGTGGTTGAGCTTACACCTTTGGCCAAAGGATAAAGGTCTTCCGAAAAAATTTGCCTATATAGAGAAGGAAAATAAGAGAAAAATGGGATATGTATTAAATGTTACTCCAAGAGTAACATTGGGAGACTATAAAAATTTGGGGGCTACTGAATTATATCAAAAATATCCTCAGAAATATAAGGAAATTTTGCTTTTGTTGTAAAAGTGGGATTTTTCCAGGAAATCTGGCTTTCATTTTGAGTTCGGTTGGATTCAGTACTTAGGCTCTATAACCTTCTGATGGTTTACTTAAGTAGCTGGAGTTCGAGACCTGGTCTAGTTATACTGAAAACGTAAAAAAAATGGAACCCTACTGAAATTGTGCTTGGTGCTCAGCATAAACCACGGAGAAGGGAAAACAAGCCAGTCAGCCACAACTGGAAAAGTCGTGACCGACCCGACTTTTTTCATCTAACAAACTCAGAGGCTTTTCGCCCTTTTCCAGTTGTGAGGCAGAGGCACTGGCCTGTTCCCTATCCCATTGCTGCTGGAGAGCATCGTGCGCAACAACAGTACAGGCTAGCTCCATTTTCTTAAGTACATTCTATATTTCCCTGTGGTTGTGACATTTTTATTGCTTATGTTATTCCTTCCCTCTACTCAAAAGAACAGTTCAGAACCAAATTTACGTTTGATGTGTTGAAGAGGCCTAGGCCTAATGCAGGCACTTTGGTGAAAGTTTCATTCATTATCCATGTTCGGTTCTCAAGATATTGGCGACACATTTTGTACAAAATGTGAAGCACGTGTCATGGATTCACATTGATGGTCAATGTTTTGTTTTTCTTTAATTTTCATTCTATTAATGTGACCTTGAATTGATTTGAGATGCAGTCTTGCCTCTAGATTATATGTTTTTAAATTTCCATTGCTTAGGGTTCCCTTATGGTATGAAATATTTCAAAGTTTTAGTTGCATAAAATTGGTGGTAAATTATAAAGAATAACACAACATTGGCAAGCAATGTAACTCGCCGATTTCACGCTGTGAATATTGTCACACTTAATTGCTAAAAACTCGTAAAAAGGAATATGGTAAATGAATGAAAGATCACCAGATTGTTTAGAATATTACACTCATTAACATATCAAGAATGCATTGGCTCTGGAATATTCTTTCAGGCTTTGTTAAGCAACGTAATCTGCAACAAAGTTTGACATGACTTGTTTGTTATTCAAGTTGTAGACATTTCTGTTTCAAATATTAACCCCCTTTTCTTTTTAAGTTAATTTTCCCTTATTTAAGTTTTCTTAACTACGTTCATGTTGATATTTCAATAAAATTATCTAACCCTCCCTCCATATAACACTGCATAACCCAGTACACAAGTGAGGCTGGTCTACCAACAACATAATTACATCGTAATAGGAATAATATTTCATCTGCTTCATTTTATGTACTTTCATATAACGAATTGAGATGAATGTTACATTGACTAAAAAAAAAATAAAAAAATAAAGACATAAAATCAACAAACACCAACGACATAGTAGGAATAACGTTGAACATCAAAATAGCAAAGGCAATAACAGAAAACACCAAAATATCAATGACAATAAAATTTTAATTAGACATGGATCATAAATTCAATACACTCCAATTTGCAATGTAACTGCATTGAGCATTAATTAGTCTCCTAAAAAAGGATACGAACTCCTCTTCACAGCCCTCAGACCATCTGCCTGGAAATTATATTCCACCCCTTTATGTCTTGTCTGTATCATGGTTATATACTGACCCTGAATAATAATAATAATGTGAGACATAAGAAGTTCATTGGAGATTGTCAACGCCCTTTATATTAGTAATGTTACTGAAATTTTGGAAACGGTGACCAAAAGTTTTATACCGGTTCTCGCCCTTTTGGCTAAGATCATGTGTTTAGTATCTGTTCTTTTCATCCAATCTAGAATGGAGCCACACATTACAGATAACTGATTTAAAAGGTCTGAGAGCCTTGGAACAAGTTTCTGCGAACGTTCTCCGATATCAAACCTTAATTGAATATACCGAACATTATTAAAAAAGACCAAGAAAACGTAAAATATAATTATAACGATTTTGTGAAAATTTAGCGGTATAAATACTTTTATTGACAATTTGTCGTGGGGTAGGGTAAGAAGCTACACTGTTAAAAAATTTCTCTGTAAATTTACATAATTTTTATGGCAAATTTTTTTCCAACCAAATAATGTTTTTTTTACAGCCAGACTGTAATCATGAAAAAACATTAAGGGTTTGCTTTTTCTTTACAGTTTTTGCATGTAAATTAGTTTACAAAAGTCTACTGTAAAATCGAATTACAGAATTGTTCTGTTTTGTTTACCTTAATTTTATGTGAATTTACAGCCTACTGTTTTCATTCCCGACGTTTTAATATTTATTATAATATAGCTTTTTTACCTTTCATATGTTATTACGTAACATACACTTCACCATTACGTAGATCAGGTATTTGCTTATCAACGTTATGTGTCGTTACGAAGTTGTTTTCAATCAAAACATATTGAGGATGCTTTGTTGTCATATTGTTGTCAAGTAGATTGCTATCTCTAGGAACTTTGTAATTGGAAAGTCACATTTTTTGTACAATATAATAATTGTTTTTAAAATAAATATGACAAAGAATGCAAATACACTGGTTGCAAACATTTCCAGACAAGGTAAACAATAAGTTTCACTTCCTGATTAAAAAACGCCAAAGAAGATATTATTCAAAGCAACAGCAATCATTTTGTTAAGAAAATGCCTACAAAATAAGCTCCACCCATTTATGCAAAATGAGATTTACGTCATAAAGTGGTAAATTTACAGACTCTTTCAGGTAAATTTGTGAAACGTTTTTAATTTGCTCCGATCAAGTGCATGAGCGCCTGTGGCGATGAGTTGACATCAGTATACAAATTGTCAGTGCTCTGAAATTAGGGCCTTACAATTTCTTTTTACTTAAAAATGTGTGACAAAACACCAGTTGTATGATATTTATAACTAAGAACGTAATAACTAAGTATGCTTTTATAATAAATGTGAGTTAATTTTCAAATAGGGCCATAAATTTGCCAAAAATGTTTTTTTTTTTTTTAAACTGAAACTTCGCAGAACGATGCATGTTATATATTGAAAATTTTCTGGCTATTTCTTATTTGTTTGTTTGGGCTTATTTTTGTTTCTTTTTCAGCTTAAAAACAAAATGAATGTTTGTTAAATGACAGTATATTTATGTGAAATCAGAAAAATAAAAAATACTGTTAAAATTTCTGTAAATTTACAGAAAAAGTTTTACAAAGCAGTAAAATTTGGTTAAAAAAGCAGACAGAAATGGTTTTTCAAATAAACAGAAAATACATGTTAAACAACCTTTTTTTATTGTAGCAATACAAAGTGTCTGTAAAGATACAGAAAATCTCTTTAAAAAGTAAAATACAAAAAGTTTAAGTTAAAAAAAGTCTGTAAATTTACAGAAATTTTTAACAGTGTAGGGGAAGGTGTGTGCAAACATTTTTTTTCACGTTTAATTACTACAAAAAACTAAACAGAATTGTAACATTTCGAGAAAAGCACTTGCAATTGTCACTTATACTAGTAAAATGTCACTGATGCATGTTTCTATAGACCTCCTTCTATAAGGTATTGAAAGTTCAGAAGTTCACCAAAAGAGGGTAATCACAGGCAAAGGCGTACGAACGGGAGCAAATTTCAGTAAAGGAAATGGACAGAGGATTCTCTCTGCCTGAAAAATGTAATAACGTTCAACAGTCAGCTAACTTAACGAAGCGCCACTATCAATTGGCGCGGAACATACAGAAACTTTTGAGAGATGGTGCCCCTCAGAAAGTCGAAAATGACATTCCCCTGGCTTGCAATGGGACCTTAGCAGTAGTTTTCTTGAGTTTCCGTTTGCAACAAAACGTTCACTTCTCATTAATTTTCAGACAGAAAGATTTTGTCAGTGGAGTGCCCCCATTAGTTGCGTACAGGAGCGAAAAAGAAATTTTCAAAAATTGGAATCCTCCGCAGACAGTCGAAAATTGCATTTTAATTTTAACTAAAATTCTGCCAGGAAGACTGAACAGAACACCACCAGTGGTTGGCGAGGAACGTACAAAAATTTTTGAAAAGTCGGAACCCTCAACCAACCGGAAATGGCATTTTCCAGACTTAGATGGCGGATCCGAGCAGTTGCTATATTTATCAGAAAATTATCAGATACAATGTGCCACTTCTATTGGATGAAATGATCTGGTATCTTTTTGGAGGGAAAACTATGAAACGGAATAGAAAACATTCTGATGTGCTCGGACTTCCGACTTTAAATGATTTTACTTCTGTAAGTGGCTCCTTTTGAAGAAAAGTCACGTTGTCAGAATATTAATTTAGCAATTGAAAACACTCCAGATTTTTAATTTTCGCCTGAATATTTAGCAATTTGGGCAAAGATTTTGCAAGAATATAGTATGAAGTGGGGCTGGGGAAAACCACTAGAGATCAAATGGTAAATTCCTTAGAAATTGCTTGTAAAGACGATATCTCGAGAAAGATGCATGTGACTACGTTCGTATTTGGTGCGTGGGTTAACTGTATTGCGTATATGATAACTTAAATTTTCATGGAGGTCAAAGGTCATTTGGGTCACGAGAGGTCAAAATGTAAAACACATGTAAACATGATATCTCAAGGAAGATGCATGTGACTATGCTAATATTTGATGTGTTGTGTTAGCCATATTAAGTAGATGATCCCTATGGGTTTTCATGGAGGTCAAAGGTCACTAGGTGTCATGACAGGTGTAAAGATAAATTCCTTCAAAACTGCTTGTAAATACAGTATTTTCAGGAAGGGTAAGTATGAATAATCACCTATTTGGTGTGTAGTTTGGTCATAATGACTATATGATCACTATTGTTTTTGGTGCAGGTCAAAGGTTGAAGAATTAATGTTTCTTTTTAAGCGACATGCTTCCTAAATGTGTCGCAATTTTTATATCTTTGATTTTCATAAACATGATACCGTGGCTATGACACCATTTTTCGGAAAAATGCTTGAAAGAATTTGGTTAGTTAGTTAGATGGAGTTAAACGACACACCAACACGAATGTGTTATATATTGTCACCAAGTTAAGCAAAGTTACAATGTTGGGGTGAAAGTACCTAAAAAGGTGGAAAAGGGAAACGAGGGGCTCAATTTCTACTAAAAAGATAGCAAGGCGGGATTCATGTCAGAAATTTCTATAAAGTTTATGCCAAGAATAGGAAACAAGTGCTTCAAGTTCAATAGGAGTTCTCTGGAAAGGGGTTTGGCTTCCATCATTTCTTAAATATGGCAGCTCTATTTTACATACAAGCTTTGTTGGAAGACGATTGGAAGCAGAGGCATGAATTTGGGTATTTTTGCTTTGTTGATAAGTTTTCTCTGATGACAGGCCTGTCCGCAAATTTTAAGTTGCAGTTATTCAGTGACAGTGTTTTAAAGAGTTTTTATGCATGGTAGCAAGTTTGACACATGGGTACATTTTGTGGTCCTATGGGCTTAAGATATCTGAATGTTTGCTCCCGAAGTCTGTCTTTGTGAAAACGTCTGTAAGTGTAATCTAGGCCAAAAAACACAGTTTCCGAGTCTTATATCACCAGGGAGTTGTCCATAATAGTAACTTTACAACTGCTTTCAATTTTGCTTTATTGTAAAGTAGTTCGAATGATTTGAAATGGAATTGAAAACATGCTGATGTACATTCCCGACTACGCTTCGCTTGGTTAAATACATATTTAATTGATGAAATGTCTACGTGATTGCTCGAAATCCCGACTTTAAATTATTTTACTTCTGTGAGTGACTCTTCTTGAAAAAATATCACGTTACGAGGTGGGATTTAAATTTTCCAGCAGATTTATGGTAAGACATTCTTACACTGTGTCATTTTGTATTTGTAAAACATAGAGGCCCGATTTTCATTACCGTCGCCTAAGTTTTGGCTGTAGGGGTAGAACCTGATGGCAACTAATCTCCTCCATTTTGTCAGTATGTGTAATTTTATTGTGAATTTTGTTGATCTGCACCCAGTTTAATTCATCGTGCTCACAAATGGAAACAAGGCCTATACAGCAAGTTTGATCTAAGGGAAAGATATACAATGCAATAAATTCTCTCCAATTTACTTTAATCTTTTTCTTTTTTTTTTCATGTGAATTTTATGATGTCGCTTTTGTTTCAAGTAAACATCTAATTGGTGAGAAAGTTGGATTTATTTTGTAAAAAATAATGCACTTTGCTGTTAAAAAGGGCTCTGAAAATACAATTCAGTTTGCCTTTGAAGTTGCTTGTGATCCATTGAACATTGGTGGAAGGTCAACTTTTGGAGGAATGAGGACAATGAAAGAGATAACATTTCATCTGTACTTTAATTGATTTTCTTCTATCAATATGTATTGAAACTCCCAAACGCCGGACTCCAAGTCTGGCGCTCTAACCACTTGACTGAGCAGTCAGTTAATCAAGCGGTTCTAGCATCAGGCTTGCAGGTGGAAGTTCCAGTCCTGGCCAGGTCATACAGAAGACCTTTAAACAGAACCCACTGCCATTGTGCTTGGTGTCCATCATAAGCGATGGCCTAGGGAAAACAAGCCAGTTAGATACAGCTGAAAACAGAATATGATCGACTTAACCTGAATCAATTGGTTGGAAACTGGGCTGTAAAAGTCCATCTAAACTAACTTGTTTATGTAAACATGTAGTCGAATAGAACATTGAAAACCATTACAATGCAAAAGACGTTATTTAAAAGAATAAATGGAGAAAGCCATATACAAGTAAACCATTTTTATTTTAGATCTGACCTGGTAGATATTAAAAATATAAAACAACATATTAATGTGACGTATTGTAAACCAACAGCAAATTTCAATTTAATCGTCATGAAACTGTCATCATCAGTAAACTTATATGAAGCTGACACCCTCTGTATGTTTACTACAAATGACTGTTTAAAAGAAAGGAACAAGGTAAGTATGATTGAATATAGAACCTCCATACAACACGTGCACATAACATACTTCAAGGTTTCAAATTTTGAGTCATGTCTTTTTAGATGTAGACATCGTTTAACATCTAGTAGTTCTTAATGACTTTTGACCATTGCATTTTACCATTTGTGATTCGCAAAGACGTAAAACAAACCCCACACTTACCTTCGAAGGAAGCATCAGGAGGTGGCAAGGGCAACTGCTCTCTTATATTGGCAAAAAATGTAAAAATAGAAGGAAAAGAAGAAAAAAGGGTACTCAACTCATGCTCCTCCCCATCAAAACACCCTGGTGCCGTCCCTGCTTAACTTTCCTTGAAAATCATGTTTATGAGCAATTTTCAGGGCATGCAACTGTTTGGTGTCTTTGTTTTGACCTTGAAACTGAAAAGGGGCATCAATACAAAAGAAACATAAATATTTTTACATGTCACTTATAAATTTCATCCATATATAAAAGATTTTAAAAATCTGATGTTGGATGCACAGCCCTTTTCCTTAAAAAAACATACTTCTATATCATATATGGCAGTTAGTTATCTCAGTATCCCCTTTAAAGATATTGTGTTAGCGTGGTTTTTGTTGTTTGACCTTGAATACTCTATTGATATGACCTTTTCTTCTACCAAAACTATCAAGAAACCTCAAATTAGTATAATTTGATAGGGAATAAAACTCGTCTGAGTTTGACCTTTGATCAATTCATGAGTTTTGATCTACATCAAATCCTTGAGCTAGTATATCCCTAACCTAGGGCATGCATACACAAACTTTTTTTTATCAAGGATAGAAATAATAATTTGATACATTGTTTCTTAGCATTCGTATGTATCATCAAGCTACGTGTCACAAGGACAGATGCTCTGAATTACCAAATACACTGTTTCTCACAATTTACTAAAATACTAAAACATAACGGTTGAATAAATGGAAAGAGAAAACATAAATTATATAAAAATTAGGCAGAAAACAGCAGTCTCATAGTTCTGGAATATTAAAAAATGTTTACAATTGAGAAATATATTTCCACCGCTTGATGGATTAACCTAGGAGCAGTTAGGTAAGCATCTTTTACTGAAGTCATATGATAATAACTTTCTGAATGTTCTTTCTTCATATGTCACCACCTTTCACCTGTGTAAAAAAGAAAGTTTTTTATCTTAATAATATGAATATTCATATGTGTGCACATAACTTGAGAACATTAACACACTCCTTTATTACTTGATAAATATATTCAGAATAGAATTCTTCATTTACACATGGTGGCTTGATCAAGTTCTCATTGAGGATAAAATTGGTCTCTTTTACTGTACTGCAGCACATCAACCAGAGAAAACTTATAGGCTGTTAACAGGCCCTAAATTTTAACATAATTTTGGAAACAAGTCTTATCTGCAAAATTCGTTTTTTCTGTAGGTGCAAACTGTAATTATAACTCTTGCAAACCCGTCGAATGTTTGGATTACTATGTGGTATTGTTCAATATGTCTGATTTATGTTTTTTCACATAAATAATTGTAAGAAAAAACAAACCTGGGGTCGAATTGTTAACCGAAACCCTCTGTCACCCTGTGATATCCAGTACATCAAAAATGGAACTGAAGGTCCTTCAGTTTGATGCTCATATGCAAATGGACAAGAGCGCTCTTCAGAATTTGCAATACACTGGAACGGTATTTCCTGTATTTAAATTCAAAATGATATGGTTTGTAAGTGATGAAGATAGAAGACATGCTAATGTTAGGAAGGGGAAAATCTTTGACAATTAAGTTCAAAACAAAAAAAATTTATGTCAATCATGGCTGAGAAGTAGTGATAAGAGCGGTAAAAGATGTCAAGCAATAATTGTACATGGACAAATGAAATTTCATCCATACATATTTTTCCATGGAGGGGGTACTTTTTATGTTACTGTTTTACCCTCATCATAAAAAATGAAATCGAGCCAATTACAAAAAAATGAAACAGCATGTTTAGAAATTTTATTTTGAGATTCTTTTCTTTAAACTTTATCTTAATACTTTTTGGTTCTGGGTTATTCTGATACTTACTTTAGCATTTATTATCCCTTCCAGCAAAATGAAGCTTCTCAACTCAACTCAACTTGCCAAGTAACCTACTTTTCCCATTTTGTGTTATTGTAAATGCCATGTCTACAAGTTACATCACTGCAAGGCAATAATGACAAAACTAAATAATTACCTCTCTTACTATCTCCAAATAACACTTTTTAGCATTTTCCCTTCAAACAATAGTCAAACATCAACCATGCCATACCAACCTGATAAGTATCTGTAGGTAACCATGTGCTTGGCACAATTTTACGGAGAGTCAGGGACAAGTTCACTTTTCCCTTTTTTAAGAAGATAAAAGGCTTTTGCTGATCAACGATCAAATATGCGTTGTTCCTGAGAATCTAAAATAACAGGGAAAGAAAATGCATTAACTTAGTAACAAGTAAGTCAAAATTTACTACTACATTAATTTATAGTCTCATATGTGTACACTAATATATGGTGTTAGAACAAAGCTCCCTTTGTTCTTGAAATAATTGCTCAATATTTACATGCACATAAAAGGGCAATTATGGAAAGAACGAATTTCAAAAGCAAATTCTTTTGAAAATATGAAAGTTGATGTCTCTTAGTACAAAATTGCTGAGACATGCAACATCATAACAAAAATTTCTTCTTCAAAGCCTACTCCTTTGTAAAATTTGAAATAATATTTTAGATGATAAGATAATATTTAGCTTAATGAATGACATCTTCTTCTATATTGTTTGTTGATAAATGTAAAGCATGAACGCACTGGTTGGGTATTAGAGTAATTGCTACTCAACTGCAGTTTTTCACTTGACTATTGATGCTGAGGTGGCAAAGACTTATCTTGATGAGCATTAATCAAACACTGGAAAATCAGTAGATGAAAAATGTATTTTGAAGAGGTCAACACCTCTGTAACCGAGTCATAGTTCACCAATTTTTGTTAACAGCATTTGTTACTTTCATGTAAAATCGCAAAAAATATATATATTGAAGCTGCTTGAAAATTTTCACTAGCAAGCTTTTTATTGACATACCTCTGACCCTCCTGGTAAATCCAGGTAGTATCCTACTTCTGTTTCAACGATAGTGTCTCCAAGTACAAGTTTTCTTCCAGCCGTGTAAACCCGTATCCTCTTTCCTTTTACGATAGTTCCATTAATCTCACATTTCACCCAACAGAAACTATTCAGCCAAATACTGCATTTTTTATTATCAAGTTGGTAGTTATAAATTGCTTTCTCTTCCCAAGTTGGAAAATCTCCTGTAAAATGATACAGTGGTATAAAATCAGATAAATAAAGCTATTTTTTAAAGTACTCTCGAACTTAGGTCAGCTTAGGTTAGATGGGGTTTTACATCCCACTTCCAAAACAATGACTATTAAACCAATCACTTCAAATAGTTTTGAGGCAGTTTTTCTTATGTCTTAAGGTGAAATGAGTAGTACAAGCATTTCTACTTCCCTCTGCCTTCTTTCAGCTTTGCACTGGTACTATTTTTATATTCAGTAATGCTATTTCAACTTTGAAAATGAAACACAAACTTGTGGAACTTAAACATTTGAGATACAGAATACTTAAACTGCTGTATTAGCCAGTCAGGAAATGCTTTTCTCTATTACAGTGGCAGAATATGTTTGTGCTTCTACAGTATTTAAAAGGCTACATTTACTTAAAATGTAGAACTCTTAACACAAGTATCATTTTCAAAACTGTTACATTTGAAAAGTAAAATCTGATTTTTTCACCTACCAGTAGAATGGTGGCTGACAAAGATCCTTGCATTGTCAGAATGATCTGTTACATTGTCTTCTAATTCAAGACAATGTGGTAAAGTAAGAATTGCGGCCTTCTTCAGTTTAAGATTATTTGGGAGCAGTTCTACTACAGTTGATGTATTACTTGCGAACTCAGTACCGAGTTCGTCCATTGTGCCAGGTAAAATAATTCTCAGCTGAATTAAGCATTCTGTTAGATCTTCACCGAGTGCTCCTGGAGGGACATGAAGTTTAACGTCAGTGTCTGGAATTTCAATATCTCCACCTTCGTTGGTAATAACAGCCTCTGCTTTTAGGTTAGTGATCTGAGTGTTGGAAGCTGAAATGAAAAGTAGAAAAGGAGAGGAAAACAATGGAAGGAACTTACAGCATTCACGGCAAACGAAAATGCACAAAATTTTACTTAGCAAACAATCGATCAGGAATTTGAAACACATTTGACCTGCCTTGGCTTCTAATGTTGATCTATACCATGGTTCACTAAAAAAAAAATTAATGCTGCAGTAGAAGGGTAAAGATTTCATAATCCTGACACAAAAAGGTCTCACTGACATAATTTTAGGTTTTCCTTGACTGCTTTGTTCAATTGTGTGAGGTTCCCAAAATGGGAAAGGAACCAATAAGTGAGTTTGATCCTTTTCAAATCTCTGTACCGGTACTATTTACTTTTATGTATCCCTTCAAATTGGAAAGAAGAGAAATGATGAGAGGAGTGACTGTAGTCAGCAATCTTCACACTGAGAGGACCTCTGGTACTCTCCTTCATATTATTTGTATCATAAATAGTCTGTTTGAAGGGACATTTCTTGTCCAAAAAAGGTTGTGAATGTTTAAAAACCACCAAAGACAAAAATGTGAAATCTGACATTCATCAGCAGAGTCCCTTGTTAAAAAATGTCAATGTCTTTTATCACTTATTCACTCACCTGGAGTTTCATCAGATTCAGAAAGATGAGTGGCTGAGAGCTGGTCTCCAATGCTAAGCTGAAAGAAAACCATAACATCATGACATTTAAAGTCCCCA
The DNA here is from genome assembly GCA_037179385.1 of Holothuria scabra. NCBI lineage: Eukaryota > Metazoa > Echinodermata > Holothuroidea > Aspidochirotida > Holothuriidae > Holothuria > Holothuria scabra. The sequence continues at coordinate 17,749,597 of CM074189.1, forward strand.
TGTTATTAAAAGACAAGCAATTTTTTGAGCAGCGTAACCAATTGAATGGTTTTACTAAGTCTTCACTGTCCTTGTTTGCTCTGGCATATGTGCAGATTTGAAAAAATTCGAACAAGGTCTAAATTACATGAAATTATCAAACAACCTTTAATTTGCTTTGCTAGCTAACTATTTCTGAAGGTCTATTTAATAGTGATTTTAAAGGCCTGGTCAAGTAATGTACTGATGCTTTAAACAGATATTACACCAGATTTTGCATTTAGACAACTTAACCCTAACGGTCTCCACAACGCTCCTTCCGCATAAAGGAGTATCATCACCTCTTTGCGAAGATATAAATATGGTCGGTAAGTGTTGTCCTTCAGTGGACGTAATAGCTTCTTGGGAAGCAGTAATAAGTTTGGTTTCGCCGAACGGCCCTTTGCCAGAGGGTCGGGAGGACTTTAGAAAAAGTATAAATATGGTAAGTCGCCTTGCATTGAAACCTCATTATAATCCTGTGATCTAGAAGTAATATTGATCACTTCTCTCACAATAACAAAAAGACTGCAGACCTGCATTATGTTCAAAGGTTTCGGCATTGGATGTAAAATGTACATGTGTTTCAACTTCTTTACCCTGCATATGTACTGGATTACAGAGAATATCAATATACTTTTGACAGTACAGTTTAGCTTTCATTAAAACATAATCTGTCCTGCAGAGATAAACCTCATGATTATAGTGTACATTTAAGACATTCTTAGGTATTCACTGGTCGGGCAGGAAGGTGCAATGTTTCCAACTCCCTCACGTAGCCAAACTGAACAAATTTGTAATTTAAATGTAAGGTTGTAATTCCTTTAAAATAAGTGGAAATATTACTGTGATCGAAATTTGTTGATGCTAACTGATGGACACTACAGAAGAAGTCCTTTAGTACTATCCTATAGCTACCTGCCATTCTCCAGTTGTTGCATCCAAAGTTTGTTGCACTCTTGGTCCAATCATCCAAGTTACTGTTAAAGAAAGTTTATTTTGTTACTACAACTACAACACTATAACACTATGTAATCAAAAGTGCATATGGTATTGAAGTTTTAGGAAAGGATCCAAAGTTTATGACGTGTCAATCAGAAAATGTAAATTCATGAGTTGCAACATAAATTTTGTTCTTTATTAAAATTTCTTTCTCATTTCATCTGCATAAATTACTTTAGTACAAAGCAGAGTGATTTGGTGGACGACGTTGAAAATGGAGAACTTGCACAGGTTTATCAAAACAGCCTAATCATTTTTAAATATGTAATACTTTGAGTTAAAGCTTTACTGACATACACCAACACCAGCAGTGTACCTCCAAAGGATCACAACTTCATGAAACGACAAAGAGAGAAAGATTAATTTGTGAGTAGTTTAATCACATTAAATTTGAAGATCTAAATCAATACTTTTACCAGGAAATTCCCAGCACAACTTTTGTCAATACAGCATGATGACCGGAGTGTTTCTCAGTGCGCAACCATATCCTCAAAAAATCTAAGACCTCTCCAGTTACAATTCATAACTGTAAGTTTTGCTGGAAGAGTTGTCTTTCACTGGACAACAAACAAAATGATAGCTAAATGCAATAAAAGTTACTGTATTAAAAAAGTAAGTGTTTAATCGAATGAACCAATGCTAATCATTATTTGTAACGGTCATTACACAGAAGAGTCGTAAGACCTAAACTCTATATTTGGACTGGTTTTCCAAAAGGTCCTTTTTCTGAGTAGTCATTTTATCCAAATAAAAATTTTCGGCCATAATTCTGAAGGGTTCTAGTCAAAAAAAGGTCTTATTCTGAAAAAAAAAAGAAAACAAGATAAGGGCCATGAGTCTGCATTTCCAAGTCTCCTTTGGCATATGGCCTGTGCATTTTCATTTTGGAATATATAACAGCTATTACTTTTTATTTAAAATACCAATTCAATGACTGCCCCATTCCTAATATGGACAGCTCTGAATGAAGACCTCTACTTTTAATTGGGAATAGCAACTGTTCTTGTTTTGGACCATCCTTTAGGACAATGACCCCTATTCTCAATTCAGAATAACGACCCTTTTGTATAATGACCGCATGGAACAATTAAAGATGGAAAAGTTAAAGACAATCATACTCAAGAAGATGCATCATTTGATATCTAATGAAATTTTGTGATAACCACACTTCTTTTGTTTTAAAATTTTACATTACTTATGCTGCTGTATGAAGTTGAAGTGATAAGTAAAGATGAACTTCATTTACCTTTTTTAGGATCGGTTACTAGTTCAACCAGTGTCTCTTTGTCTAGTTCTGGTGGTTGTGCAGGGAAATGCAAACTGGAAACAAAATGAATACCAATATAAACAAACATCCAGAAGTAATACTGCCATGGCCAAAGGTTATGCCCAGATAATTAACTAATATGTAATCGTTCCAACCATAGTTTCAAATTAAGTGTGCGATCTAGTCGGTAAAGCTTCTGACTCAAGTTTGTGAAAGAAGATCCGGGGCCAGGTTTTAACTAAAGATTTTACAAACTGAACCTGCTGCCATTGTGTATGATGCTCCTCATAAGATGTTGGGTACCTAGAATCTAGAGCCCCACAACTGAAAAAAAAACACCCTGCAGGCTCAGCTGGTTTAAACCAGAAATAAACGTTGAGACATTTAAAACCCTGTCTAACCCTAACTGTGAAGGTTAAATTGGCTTAATTGGACTTGACTTACAAAAGAAGAGAGAATAATGTCTTAAAATATTAAATTTTTTGTGATCAAAGTGCCATGGGATTCTCATTTCCCTTGTTCAGTATTTGGGAAATTTTGGTTACTACTCAGTTAATATTTTACTTTCAACATCGTAAATCACGAAAAATGTAGGTTCAAACACTAGCCCCACTCAAATGTGCAACTGGAGGGACATTTGCACAGGTCTGCTATTTATACTACTGTAGAGCTTTAGCAAAAGTTTATAGCCATTGAATAACTGCAATGTCAGGGAAGATGATGCTAGCTAGTTATGTATCCAAAACATCTCAGTCTGGGACAAGAATAATGCAAGCATCAAATCAAACAGAAACAACCTAATGCAATGTTCATTTATATATCCAGCATATCATGTTGAACCTGGCTAGGTATGGATATATAAAAAATGATTTGCACATCTGACCTTGGTCTATATCAAGTTTTATAGCTTGATAAGGCCATACAACACTTTGTTTGTGTATTTGGCCCAGGGAATTATCAACAAGTTTCATCTGGTTCGATATATTGCTTTATAAAGCTTTATTTGTGTCGCTGGCATAGTCTGAAGGCATACTTTCAGTTTTTTAGTGTTTTCCTTTGGAGAATGTAGCTTCCTGCAGGTCTCCCTCGGTTTCCCCAAATAGCATTTAAGCTGCAGGAAGTCAGGAGGACTTCTGATAAAGTATTGCTTGATATGGTCATATGATTAAACTTGATTTGTATATCTGGCATATGTAACCATAAAGTTATAACAGGCTTAAGATGGAGATACAAAGGTCGATTTGCATAATATCTGGCATGAGCTTTTATCAAGTTTTATCTGGCTTGATACAACCTTATAAAACTTGATTTTCATACTTGGTATGAGAGATTATCAAGTCATATGAGGGCTCAAAGGCTTCATGTAGCCAAATGAAACATATTAAACTTGATTTGTACATCTGATATGCTTTAAAGGTTTTGAGTTGGTCAGTCGTTGAGTGCTGTTCTTTTGACTGAAGACATAACTTCCTTGGGAAGCAGAATTCTGTTAAGAGTAATCCTTTGGTTTTACCAAATGAGTCCTTGACAGAGAGCAAGGAGAACTTTAGAAAAAGCATCTAGCTTATGGCCAAAAAAAAAACATGATTTTTATACCTGGATTGATCTATGTAAAGTTGTATCTGGCTTCATATGACTAGATAAAGTCTTTGTTTAGGCATACAGTGTATATCCAAACATAAACCATTAAGATAGGGTTAAGTGAGGGTATGTGGCTTGACACTAGATAAAGTCAGGTACATGTCAATTATTGCATAACAGTTCAAGCAAACTTTGTACTTACTTTGCTTCCTCCAAAAGGCTACACTTTGTAATGTATTTGAAAATGTTTGGATAGTCCTCATCCTTCAGTACTTGATCCCAGCGGCTGATATCTATTACATGAAGAGTGTCAATGAATTCCATTGTAACTCCAGAGTTGAAGACCAAGAAATCTTTTGTTACAGAGACCACAAGATCAGCAAGCACAATCTTCTTTACCATTATCTGAGAAGAAAGACACCATTGTGATATTTCACTTTTTCAGTTGAGATTTTAATTGGTAGCATTATATGTAGTAATTGAAAATATTTATAGAAAATTTTGCAACTGTGTAGGAGCAAAAGTCCAGGAGCAAAAATTCCTTCGCAAGGCAAATGTCAAAATAATCTTGTGCAGAATAATTTATTACTTTTTTGAAATCAGTCATAGCCACCAGGTTTGAAGGAGGAGCCATGGCTACAAATGAAAGATTTAATGAGTGCATTTGTTTGCAAATCTAAAGTGGCATTTTGCCGTTATATAGTCAGAGACAATTTTCAGCATTACCCTTAAAATTAATGAGAGTTACAGTCACAGCTACCAGTTTTGCTATGAAAAAACTTTTGTTTACAATCAAAATACTGAGACTTAAGTTTCTAGACAACTAACTGAGACTTTCTCCAATTATCAGCAGCTATTTCAATAGCTTTGGTAGCCATTACGTTATAATAATAACTTAACAAGAAGGGATTTGGTGTTTAATTTAAGCCTTTTTGAAAAGATTCGGAATTCATAAAGCATAATAAAATAATAAAAATAATGATTATAAAAGACTGGAACCAACCCCCGAGGCAGATGCTAGCTTCAACATGGATACTTTTGCTTGTTGCAGTAACCGGCTGTCCTCTGAATGTATTAAGATGTTTTCACTACAAACAATTGCAACAGCTTCTAAAATATCTGGTCCTGGAACACCTTCATACTCCGCAAAACAAAGAAAAGTACAGTTCATAATATGTTCTGGTATGCTGTACTCGTTAGAAGGACGATTTTTCAAAAGATGTTTCATTATAAAATGAGTACATGGTGGATGCAAATTGCACGAGAAACGTAAAACGTAATGCAGATCAGCAAGATTAATGAATGTCAAATTCTCTTTAAGCCATGTTTGCTGGACATCATAACTTTCTAACTTTGCATACTCAGCAGCAAAGTGTTTAGCAGCAAACCATTCTTGCATCAACTTGTGGAGAAATTTAACTTCCAGTGTAACATGTTTTGCTTTGGATCTCACTTCCTCAGCATTTTTGTCTTTGATGCTTGATGATGAATGAGATGGTGACTGCTGACCAGAACGTGATGCTGGTGTGTCATCATCTGTTGCACTTCTTGATTTGACAAATCTTGAACCTTTCCTTATACGTGTCATGAATCTTCTAAAGACTCTTGGTTTTTGTGTAGTTGAGGGGGAACTTTCTACTGGTTTCTGTGTAATTGATGGAAAAGTTTCTACATGGGACATCTCCTCACTTGTTATTACAGGTTTAACAATCTCACTGAGGGTGCTTGGCTCATCACTTTTCACAGCTGGTAATGTGGCTGTTTCACTTTTACTTGATGACAAGATTTGATGTTCATCCTCTTCATTTAATGAAAGATTTGTGTCATCTACAACAATGATTCCTGATTCAAGCCACTGTTTGCTGTTTGGCACACTGGCTTCAATCTCTTCCTTTGGCCAGGATAGTTGCTGGTAGCCTTTACATAGACCATTGTAAGCTATCTCTGAAAGGGATGCACTTTCCTGTGAACGATGAGAGCTCTCACCAGTTGTCACCTTGGAAACAACTGACAAAAAGAGAGTATCCACCATACTTGACATGAAAGGTGACACTCTGTCAAAGCTTCCTTTCTTCTTATCTTTCATTGTTTCAATATTGTGTATGAAAAGGACAAAGAGAACAGGTGTATTGCAGAGATCCAGGATAAAGGGATTGTCCTCAATAATCTTTTTAACCTCAAACTGCTTTTGTCTATCCTCTGAAAAGACTTTTTCTATGTAAGCCTCTCTTTCTGCTGCACTAAAGCGTCCCAGTTTTAGCATTGGACAAGCTGGTAGGTTTTGAGCATATTCTGAACGAGATGTAAGTATTACTTTACAAGAAGGGTACTTGGTTCTTGTCATGACTTGCATCACTTCAGAAGGATCTTCACCCCCATTGTACTCTTCCAAGCCATCGAGTATGAAACAGCACTTGTTTGCTTCATCTGTGAGAAAGTCTTCAATATCAGATGTTGAGAAACCTTTGTTTTGAGGCATGTAAAAATCTTTCAAAGATTCAACAAGCGTTTTGTTTTGAACAAACTTTAGTGGCAGAAACATGAGGATGTCTATTTCAGTAATTTTACCTTGAGACCAATCATAGGCTAACTGGGAGGCCAACATAGTCTTACCAGAACCAGGATCACCTTCCAGAATTATTCGTTTTTCAGTCTCAAGTGAATCATGAGAGAATATCTCGGTGTAGTTGAGCTTGCATTTCTCGTCAATGTCTACAAGGCTCCTCTTAGCCTTAGAATCTGTCAAAACTAAGCCACTACCAACAAACAACTCTGTTGATTTCCATCTGCAAGACTTCTTCCAGGGTACAGGAGTCATGGTTTCATACCAGGTTTGAATCTTCTTCTTGAGACACTGTACAAAAATCTGCTTTTTGTCTAAAATAATCAGAAAAAATATAAGTAAATTAGTGCCTGGTCAAGGGAGGGAGAAGAGCACATTTTTGGTTTTATGATACACCTCATATTTCCCAAATTTAAAAGTGGTAAGCAGGTCCAAGAGGGGCCATTATCAACGATCTGAAAGGCATTTTCTGCCACAGTTTTCTAAAGGCTCAAGTTTGTGCACTACTTTGAGCTGGTTTGGCTGTGAGTTTTTACTCTCCATCTTGACAAATTAATTTCCCTTGATGAAGAGGGAACGATGTGTGTGTTATAATGCAAACTTTTATTCTTTTAAAACCAGTTGCCATATACTGCCCCTTGAAGATTCTGACAGAAATTATGCATACTGTACTTCCTGAGGAATCTGTCCAGTTACTTCATTTTCCTGACACATTTTGAAGTTCAATGTTCACAGAAATGCAGTGTATGACCACCTAGCATGTTTAAACATGCTTTAAGGCATGTCTGCATTATATGCTGGAGATGCTAAGAGCAACTGTAAAAGCCAGATCTGAGGTCCACACAATGGGATTTTGAAGTCTGTGTTTTTGTAAAGGTGCCTTGTCATGGCATGTTCGTTGTCAACGTTTGCTCTGAGGGCTTAAAAGGCATTTCTTTCCCTATAAACAAATCTGAGCAGCCAGTGAAAATGGCCGAGTGTAGGGTCCATAAGCCGTAAATATTCTAAATTTATCTTCAACAGGCATTTGTAAACTTTAATATTCAGTGAAATTGATGAAATCAATAGGACGTTTAATCGGCAACAATACCGGAAAAAAAATTTGGAAAGAAAACTGAAGGATCCCAGATGTGGCAGACTAAACCAGACCATCACTTGCATGACTATCCAGATTCATGCATGTATTGAACTAACCCTGTTATCTAATTTACAGTTTAAAAATATTCCTACCCTTTGAGGTTCACTTATTACTGTATTTGCAGAACTTACACAATAATTAAAGATAAGCATTTACAAAATTAGATTCTTGAATCAAGTTATTATTCATCATCCCACACAGTTCTAATTCTCCCAACCTACTTACTAATTCTAGTACTTCTTTGCCTTTAATTCATCTTAATCAACACACGTTACAGTGGTAGTTCAGGCCATACCATGGTGAGCACACACAGCCCAACCTACTTATTAATTATAGTGCTTCTTTGTCTTTAATTGGTCTTTATCCAGACACATGTTACAGTAGTTCAACTATTTCAGGGCATACCATGGTGAGCAGACACAGCCCTGATGTACAGTATATCAAACACACTCAAGTACAGTAAATGATGTGAGTAATATGAGCTGCTCTGCATTTTTTGGATTTGATGTCAAACAAAGAGCTGTTCCAGTTAAGAATTTTTGTAGATTACCCATATAAACTCATGTCTTGTGTCACTGCCAGGTTGAAAATTCCCTTTGGAACCCTTTGGAGTATTACCCTTGAACCCAAAGGGTTTCAAATTGTACCTTTGAAAAAAAAACCCTTTGTATTCAAAGGGTTCCATTTGGTTGCTGATGGAAATTGGAAAAATCTCAAAAGGGAATTATAAAGTTACCCTTTGCATTAGCAAAGCCTTTTGGAAACCCTTTAGAACCATTTGGAACCCATTGAAACCCTTTGGTTAATGCTATTTAGACATTTGGGCGTGACAGAAATGACTACCTAATATATTAAATTACCTTCCAGTGTGAGTTCAACTCCTCCCCATAACTGGCTCTTTTCTTCTTCAAGTACTGACTGATATTCATGGATCTTTGCTACAGCCTGAACCAACTTTAATTCACTGAGAGGTTGCTCTAAAGCTTCCACACTAGATGATTTGATAACACCCATCTCATCCAAGACCATAAGTAGCGACAGTCCTGGATTCTCAGTAACAGTGAGACTTTGCCTCTTCTCATCAGAGATGTTAAAGTATGTACATAGGTTTTCCGGTAAAGATGCAGTCAGATGAGCTGATAGGGTAGCAAGGAATCTATCATAGGATGTTGCTCCTGCAATAAGAAGAAAATTTTGTTTCAATAAAACAGTTCTTTCTTGATACCAATTGCCTTTGAAATAGGCACTGTACAGAACAATATGATAAGTTTAGATGTTTTACAGCTCAGTTTCTTACAAATTGGTTTAAGTCGCACCAGCCACAGCCTTTTATTCAGTTGTGGCTCACAAGCTTGTTTTCCATACTCCTTAACCTATGCTGACCTCCAAGCACAATGGCAGCAGATTTCTTTTCTAAGTCTTAGAAATAAGCCTAGCAGTTTGACAGTGTTGCACTTTAGATGTATGGTAGGTAATGCTGCTTGAAATATGGAAAGAGCATTTACCCTAAACTTATTTGAAGCAACAGCTATATCTTACAATTTTCTTCTTCTCATTTCTCTTCAAAGTATCTGTACATATGTTTACCAATACTTTGGGACTTACATGCTGCATATTCAAGGTAAACCAAGCAGTTACTCCGAGTAAATTTGATTTCAAAATTAAGGAGAAAAACAATCTTGAAATAGCATACCATACTTATTCAAGTTGGGGTGGCTGCACTGGCCTTTTTTAAACAAATTATTCGACCAAGTAATGAATTCCTCAGTTGCCACCAGGCTATGGGTGAGCAAAGTAAAATCCTCAACATTCTTCAATAAGAGATCTGCTTCAATTACGTACACCATAAAAATGAGATGATCAGCCAAATATCAGAATTTCCTCGATAAACAATGACCCCTTTTAATCCAATGTCCTCACACAGCAATTGGCAGTGTAACAGATGCTACAATCCCCGACAAAACAAATGAAACAAAATCGTTGGTATGGTAACAAAATGTACTCACACTCTCAAACTTCCTTGAAATCCCCCTTCCCCCTTTCAATGTTGGGTCCTGGCTGATACCGTAGTTGAAAGGCTGTAGCCAACACTGAAAGGGAGATCGGGGAAGGTGATTTGTTTCATTTACTTTTGTCTGGGATTGTCTCTGGTACACATGGCTATCATAGAACGTATATGGGAAGACAGTAAAGTTGAATTGCACTTGCTGCAAAAAAACGGAGAAAGGGGAGGGGCAAGATTAATAGTTGCCGTGTGTCAATCTTGCATTGTAGTTTCCAAAAGAGGCTCTAAAAATATTTTTGTGGGGGGCAGGGGTTTCAGCTCTTTCTATCACCTGTGATTTAAATATTAAAGCCACACCTACAATGATAAAATTATTGAAACTATGACAAGAATAATATTAAAGAAAACTTATTCATGCTGAAGGTACATATTTGAAACATTAAACTTGTATTTGGTCTCCAGGTTCCACAAGGGATGGGGAATGAAGCTGCAGTAAGGAAAGGGGTGTTCATTTGGTATGATTGACTTGCTACAAAATGAAGGGGGACAGGTTAATACGAGAGTTGTGAAGACAGAGCTACCAGTCAATGCGTTGTTAACACATTTCTCAGGTTTTTGGAGTAAAGTACTGTACAAAATGGTATGAGGTTCATTTGCCAGGTGGAGAAGTGGGTGGGTCATTCTTTTTTGTCACGACGTTTTTGGCCGAATCATAATGCATGACATATTTTTAGAATGGAAGTTACATGTTCAAGAAAAGTCAGTTATTTTACCTTATGTACATTTATTTGAAACAGATTTACGTTCACTTAGATTGGCATCTCTATACACGACCTGCTGGTAACTGAACATTTATGTTTACCATTTTCCTTCATTTTTTTCTCAGGAGTCTTACAAAATTAAGACTACTGAATTTACACAATAACTCTTCTTTAGGAGAAGAACATGCTTGCGTGGTCATTATTTGAATAAGGGCAAGTGGTTAAGGTAAACTTAAATGATTTGAAAAGATCTGAAGTCATCTGAGCTACATATTTTCTGTATCGGACGGTAAAGTAAAACCCTCCATTGAAAGCAATGCAGTTTGTACAGTGTACAAAAAGGTAAAGGAAAAGCAATGTATGTATGGAATTCTGTAAGAACGAGGGCATCTCAAATGAAGAGTACGCAAAAAATAAAACCAAAATAAAGACAAAAAACAAAACTTGCTGACTTATGAGGTGTCCTAAGTCATTTTAATCAGGGCTAAAGACAATCTGAGATACCATTTGCCAAAATATTAATACCCTTAAGGTTACTAAATCTACCTCAATAACTTGCAATAACTTGCAAATATTTCATACCTACATCATTTTAAGTCTTTAAGGTAAAATTTTATGTGGTTGTTCTGTAAACTAACTTGTTTTCAATATGGCCAATTAACGCAAAACATTATAGATTGGCTAACATGAACAAGTAAACCAGATGAGAATAACTGTATATTCAACTCCCTCTTAGGCCTATGCTGAGATAAGAAAGTTAAATATGCATTTTAGCATTTATGATACTCAGTTGTACCTTTCCGGTAATTGTACATTTCTGTTGACACAGGTCTGTTAAAGATCAATTCTATATAACACTTTCCTTGCTAACAGTCCAACTCCCATCTTTATTGGACATTACTGGGCTAAGACATAAAATGTTGAAGTTTATTCACTTGAAACAAATTGATCAATTGTGCAATATTGTAATTTGTGACTTTCTAGTTGTACAACTCACATGAGATGTCTTGTTTTGTTATTTTTGAAATTTAAATGTTTTTTGACCGTGAACACTCCTATTTGCTTCTATAGCATACTGCACAGACAGGGCTTAATCAATTACATCCCCCCATAAGAGTAAAAGTGCTATCACACCTTGGTAAAAAGTGCAGTGACTTTCAGAAAAACAAAGAAAGACAAAGATATTAATTTGACTTACAGTTCAACAATGACATCATAAATATTTGTGCTATGGACCATTTTAAATTAAGTGAATAAACTTCACCATACTATATCTCGGAAACCTACTGCTGTTGTGCCTGATGCTCCGCTCCAGCAATGGAGTAGGGAAAACAAGCCAGTGTGCCACAACTAGAAAGAAGGCCGTGGCAGGCTCGACTTAAACCAATAGGTTGAAAACTGGGTCGTAAACCCCCATCTAAATAAGTAACTAACTCAGGGGGTATAAGTTAGAGTCAGTACCATCTTGTTTTTTGAAACTAAATTTGGAATTTTAAGTAGAGTAAGATCTTCTGAACATGATTTCCTTCTGAACCCCCACCCACATGAGCTGGCACTTTGGGCTCTGTTTCCCACTTCACATGCACTGGATGATTCTTAGACATGTACTTACTCATAATTAAAATTAGAGTAATATCTCCGGTTCATGAATTTAGTTCCATTGGACCCCCACCCACACAAGCTAGACCTTTGTGCTTTGTTTCTCACAGAGCCAGAAAATTTTGCCCCCCCTATTTTACATTCTGATGCATTTGCATAAACTGTGCATGATTCTTGGGCGTACTTACTCCTTGTCTGTCTGTAAAAGTCTAGAAGATAGAAGCTTGATGAAGATAAGTTCAGATTACTGAAGGCTTCTATTAATTCATTCACACTGGATAGTTCTATAACACCTCTTTCTTCTAGAGCAAGTAGGAGGGTCCCTTTAGGTGTTTCACTCTTCAAAATGGCATCTGCTTGGTGTGGTGGCAGTCCAAAGTAGTTGATTAATTTCACACATTCATCTCTCTGAAGTTGTGGAATTAAGTTCTCCTTCAAGTGATTGTAGGTGAGTAAATCAGCCTGAAAATAATTTGTATTTAAAAGGGAGATAGGAAATATTAAAATTGGTTTGTGAAACAATATTGATATAACAGAAACTGTACACTCAAAAAAAAAAAAAGAAAAGAAAAAAAAACACGAAAATTCAATAAGCAGACGTAGTTGTGGATATAACACACCTCCATACTGTAGTTCCCTACAGTTTTGGGCAGTCATGGCCAGTTTGACTTGGACCAAATGGTTGAAAACTGGACCTTAAAACTCCACCTACAACCTTAACTAACCTAGTCCAACCATTTTAAAGGGCAGGGATCACCTACTTCAAATCTAGCACAGCTATACATGAATCCTAATAACAAATTTAACATGTTTGTGTCCACTGATGAACCAAGCTACTCTGCCTCTTTGTCAGTTGATAGAAATTAGGATGTTTGCCAGTCCCCTCTCAACAGAGGTCACCTGAGGTCACTACAACTTTGAAAACAATATGGTCTTACAACTGTAGCCTTTAAGTATAAAATTGTTTGCATATATTTTCCTGAAGCTAGTACAGTACATGAAAAAAGGTGTCATCAAACACATCAAAAGATACCTCTCAAACAGTTTAATATTTAGAATACAAACTTTAGGCTACTGTATAATATAGCTTTTTTTCTTGCTTCAGCTGCACAATTAGCTGTAACATATTGCAAAACTGCAAAAAATGCAAATTATTCCCCGAGAGTACGGTATGGCCAAAAAAATTGAGACAATATCCCCCTGCCTCTTTGGCCTAGTTGTTGAGTACCAGGTCGACACTTACAACACCTGTACTTTCATTGTGGCAATGTGGTCAGCTATTCCATGTGGTTTAGTTAAATATAATCCATCAGCTATGAAAGTTGAAGTGATAGCAATGTTACCAGTGCTAGTTGGATAGAAGTTTTAATACAGCTAAGTTTGGAACCACTTATCTATTAACTGACAATACTAAATCTGACCTTATGTCGGCTGGACTTAAACCAATAGGTTGGAAACTGGGCCGTAAAAATCTCTTTTAAACTAACTGGCCTTTTGTCTTGCTAAGAAAGATGCTTCATGTAAGGATGCCTAAAACTGAGTTGAACAGACAGCTGGAGGGAGATGGATTGGATGAATAGATCTGGATGGGTACTTGACCTTAAGGTGATTGGCCACATCAATTGCCTTCATTCCCACTGGGGAACGGGAGTGGGTGAGTTTTCTCTTTAATTAGCCTTCTAAATTTTGAATCTATATTGCTGTCATGCAAAAATCAAACTTCAATAATTTTTTCAGAAGACGTCAACATCACTTAATTTTTGAAATGGTAATGAAAGTATATCCTCAAAATTTGGCCTTTATTCACATAAAATGACTTTTTTAACACACTTACACTGAGTTGCTGAGACCTTTCAGCATTACAAGGTTTCATGTACTGTACAGCACAGTACTACCATAACTTTTCCAACAAACTGGAGTGCTGTTCAAATGTATACTACTACTGTATGTAATAGGTCTTCTGTAAACTACAAAGTTAACAGCATTGCAGAATTTCTTCAGTAAACAGTATGGACTATAAGAATTTGTACAGTATGGTATTGAATAATGCAGAAAAATATGAAACTGTAACTTAATGTTCAAACTTTGCACTAATTAAGGGCTTTTTAATTCGATGCAAATGATTCCATGAAAAAGTTAGGCCTGCTGTATTCATACTATTAACAACAAAACAACTAAGTTTTTCATTTCCCTTTCAGGATCTTGCTTACTTGTAAAGTAGTTAAATGATTTGCATGAAAATACTCTGCTGAGTATCCATGAAATCTGTCATACTTATTTTGAATTTTAGCAAAAAGTTCCACTTCTATCTTAGTTATTTTCACTAGTAGACACACACACACTGCCAAGTCTGATGTACTGTACAGTAGACTTATTCCTGGAGACCAATTAAATTTATATTTATATAAATCCTTGAACTTTTAACAAATTCGGCACTTTCCCCTTTTCACTGTTCAAACAGAATTACAGTAGTTCCTGTCCACTCCAATACTATTCACTAATTTAAAATTAAGATCTCATGCCCCCTTATAACCAGAATGCAAAACTGCATTGAGGTTTCGATGATACACAAACGTTCCGCTTCAAATAATCCCATCATGTACCATTATCTTCTCATTCAAATGTTATACAAACATGTTCAAAAAATAATTTTGTTTTCCCACATGACCTTTGTCCCCCCCACCAAAAATAGGGATCATCTTCTTACCATAAGCATTCACAAACCACACGTGAAATCTATTTAAGTCTCCCACTTTAAGATGTGTTAACACCTATTAAACAAGGTTGTCATTCATATTTTGACCACCAGTGACCCTACAAATCTTTTAACCTCTACACATTGCAATTTCAAAAGACTTCGAGCTGACTTCAAGAAATGAAAAATAGGAATCATGCAAACCTTCTTTAAAAGTGGACCCCCCCTCATGCTAGGGCAACCCTAAAAAACCATGGTACAATTAAGAAATGACATAATGATGGTTTTGATGGTTTTGTATAATTACCTGCAAAAAGTCTTGAGAGTTCACAACACTGTAAACTAAGGACCCTCTCCCCATCCTTTCCAGCTGAAAGGTTTAATAATACTTTTAAGACTTTGATGAGGGTTAGATTTCAGTGCAGAGGTTTGAACCAACCCCATAAATACTGCAGAGTCGAGACATTATTTTGTAATGACACTTTGTAACACTAATATATATGGGAGGACTTTTGAACAGCTTCTCATAACACTAATATATATGGGAGAATTTCGTAAGTTTTCCCCCGCTGCAGATACCACCCTGCTACCAAAATGTGCTGCTGCATGCTTTACGTATATCATGTTCTAGAACAAATAAAATATTGGTAGGAAAGCTTAATTTCCCACTAGGCTAGCCTCAGGATATTACACAGAAACATACATGTGTAGAATAGGTTCAAAATGTACATATATGCTATACATTAGGCAATGGCAAAAGTGCCAAGACATTAGACATGATGAAGAAAATTACATCGCAGGGAAAAACTTTACACCAAAAGCTCACAAAAGTACTGCAGATTGTTGTATAAGGGTTTTTTACCAATGCCTTTTAAATATTTTTGATGTTCTTGGCCAAGTGGATGTTTTTTGATCCTCTTCAGTACTCGATTCTGCTTTGTGAGAGATGTACTGTAGCATCGGCTAGGCCTAAGTTAGGCCTACGTAAAGCCTAGGCAGAAAGTACTAGCCCACTTGCTCATTCGAACCATACAATTTTGGCCTAAACTTTTCAGTTTAGGGAGCTAGACACTTTGAGATTTCAACAAAGATCCTTAACATGTGAAAAGAGCAATTTTTGGAGGATATTCGTAATTGCGGAATTGAGGGTGAAAATGGTAATTATTCCACCTAAATCAAGATACTTGGCATCTCTGTAGGGACCATCTCCTAACTTTAACCCATTCACATTCCAAATATGGAATCTATCCAAGTTCCCTACCTTGTGATATTGTTGTCCCCCCGGTGACCCCAGATGACCTTTACCAAAACCAATAGAGACCATCCTCTGACTATAATGCATCCACAAACCAAATATGAAATCTATTCAAGTTTCCTCCCTTGAGATATTGTGTTGACAAGATTTTCAGACTTTGACCCCCAGTGACCCCAGATGACCTATGACTGCCACCAAAAACAATATGAACCATCTTCTGACAATAACACATCCACATATCAAATATGAAATCTATCCAAGTTCCCTATCTTGAAATATTGTGCTGACAAGATTTTCACACTTTGACCCCTGCTGACCCCAGATGACCTTTGACCTCCACCAAAAACAATAGGGACCATCTTCTGACCAAAACGCATCCACAAACTACATATGAAATCTATCCAAGTTTCCTCCCTTCTGATATTGTATTGACAAGATTTTCAGACTTTGACCCCCAGTGACCCCAGATGACCTTTGATCTCCACCAAAAACAATATGAACCATCTTCTGACCAAAACACATCCACAAACCAAATATGAAATCTATCCAAGTTTCCTCCCTTGAGATATTGTGTTGACAAGATTTTCAGACTTTGATCCCTGGTGACCCCAGATGACCTTTGACCTCCACCAAAAACATTAGGGACCACCTTCTGACCATAACGCATCCACATACCAAATATCAAACATATCCAAGTTTCCTATCTTGAGATATTGTGCTAACAAGTTTTTCAGACTTTGACCCCCGGTGACCCCAGATGACCTTTGACCTCCGTCAAAAACAATAGGGACCATCTTCTGACCATAATGCATTCTCGTATCAAATATGAAATCTATCCAAGTTTCCTATCTTGAGATATTGTGTTGACAAGGTTTTCAGACTTTGACCCCTGGTGACCCCAGATGACCTTTGACCTCCACCAAAAACAACAGGGACCATCTTCTGACCATAACGCATCCACATACCAAATATGAAATCGATCCAAGTTTCCTATCTTGAGATATTATGCTAACGAGATTTTCAGACTTTGACCCCCGGTGACCCCAGATGACCTTTGACCTCCGTCAAAAACAATAGGGACCATCTTCTGACCATAATGCATCCACATACCAAATATGAAATCTATACAAGTTTCCTATCTTGAGATATTGTGCTAACAAAGTTTTCAGATATTGACCCCTGCTGACCCCAGATGACCTTTGACCTCCGCCAAAAACAATAGGGTTCTTCCTCTCAATATGGGGCATCCATGTATCAAGTTTGAAAATTGTCGGACATTTCTATCTTGAGATATTGTGCTAACAAGCAAAGTGTCACAAACACACACACACACACATACACACACACACACACCCATACATACATACATACACACGCCATCATGATTGCATAGGTTTCTCTTATCATCGAAACCAATAAGACAAAATCCGAACTTTTCAATATTTTCCTACGCAAATCTGCAGCATATTTTTGGAAGTTTGTAATAAATATGTACTGTATAGCTTCCAGTGTAATTTTAATTTTGCTGTATGCATAGTGACAAATGAAATAGGTACTTAGATTTAACGACACATTAACACGAATGTGTTATATACTGTACGTAGTGTTATGCTGTTCAAATACTGTTCCAGTCCTCCTTTTCAGTCGCCTCTTACAACAGATGGGGAATACCATGGGCATATTCTACAACCCCCTGCCCACAGAGGGACAACCATTGAGGGACTTGCTCTGTTAAATTGTGGCGCCTACAACCCCCAACAACAAACTTCTCCCCACAAACGACCTCCGCAGCCCACCTGGATGCAGTTTTACATCATACTCAGGACCGGGAAAAAGCAAAGGAAAAAAATCTAGTTTTCTTTTGTTTTGCTGTAAATGATTTAATATTCCAATTTGGAAAATACTTGAACTCTGATGGGTATTTCCATAAACTAGGGGTCCAACAGTGTGACATGAGGTCAAAATTTAAAAAAACATTTGAACTGGTTGAAATTTACACTCTAGGTAGAGTATAGTCAGCAGTTAAAAAAAAAAAAAAAATATTTCTACAAACAACATTACAGTATGTGTGTGTGATGGGACTCATTGAAAACAAATGACGCCATCAAATTTACCAACATAACGGAGGACACCAATAGGGCTGCCACGATATCGCGATATCGTCGATACAGTTTTGCCCCGACGATATCGACCAATGTTTTGTCAAGATGTGATATCGCAACAAATCAAATAAATGACTAAACCACTGTGAAATCCGCCACAAAAAACATATAAAATCGGAAGCTGTTTCAAAATACAATGAATACTGTAACAGCTGACATATGTTCTAGACTTGTGAAGAGTTCTGCACAATCAATATTGCTACATGCACGTATAATCAATCTCCCCTCACTTTTGGTATGAAATCAGTAGTGGCTGCATGCAATAAACAGCTGTTTTGCTTCCTTGACGCTGATGGAAAATGTTTAGACTAATGCGCGATATCGCGATATCGTCGCGGAAATGCTGGCGACATCGATAAATGAAAAATGGTTATCGTGGCAGCCCTAGACACCAAAGCGGTCTTCAATCTCCTCTTAAAAGAATGAAAAAAATCCTAGATGGTTGAAAACCCATCTAGTTGAGTGTGATTTAGGATCCTTTCTTGTAAAAATATGGAAGATAATAATAATTCTCCAAAACTTAAAAAAAATCGAATGTCATTTTTGTCAACACTTTCAGGTGTCAAAAAGTCCATACTTTTGCATATTTTGGACAATTTTGACTATTTTTATCCAGTAAAGGATATTTGAGTGTACAAATTTTCCTCTTTGGGACCTTTAGACTGTTAGACTTGTCAAAACAAAATCACAAGTTGTTAATTTTCTCCAGAACTGGTCCATTAAATTACACACTAAAGTGTATCAATTTTTAACTTGCTCACCAAACTTAATTGAAATATGATCATTTAAAATTCCATTTATATTTCTCTAATTTTTCACAATTTGACCGAAAACCTGTAAAATCCGTGGTATTTCATCTCTGGTAAGTTTCCCGTGGCCAATTTCATCACAATCAGCTGCCTTCTAAAATTTTTAGAAGCAAAATAAATTTGTCACTTTTCAACATTTTCAAGCCAACCCTCAAATTTGCTACTGTTTACATTTACACAGATAAGTCAATGCAATTTTTCAAGCACCCTTCCCAAATTTTCGATTAAAAACCACCTTGTTGATATTTTACAAAATTATACCCATCTGGTAAAACCATTACAAGACCTGAGTGATTTAGTTCATCCCGTATTCAATGATTCCTAAATTAGACCAACGGACAGCCTCGTAAATTTTTAAGCATCGAAACAAAATCACAATTTTTTTTTTTCAAGAATTGTCCTATTTGAATTACACACTAAGAAGTATTCATTTTCCCCTTGCCCTCCAAAATTGTAATTTCCACATTAAGACTTCCATTCATATTTTTCTCATTTTTCCCAATTTGACCAAAAAGTTTCTGTATCCTTGTTATTTCATCTCTGGGCAATTCCCTGTAATCAATTTAATCACAATCAACTGCTTTTTGAAGTTTTAATAATCAAAATAAATTAGGTATTTTTCCCCATTTTCCAATCAAATCTCAGTTTGACCCTTCATATACACAGTTAAGTCAATGCAATTTCTCCAGACCCCTTCCCAAATTTTGTTACAAAAAATCACCTCCTAATTTCATGAAATCATCCACATCTGGTAAAACCATCACTAGACCTGAGTGATTTAGTTCATCCCGTATTCAGTTAAACCTAAATTAGACCAATGGCCTGCCTCGTAAGTTTTTAAGAATCAAAACAAAATCACAAGTTTTCACTTTTTTTTTTTAAGAATTGGCCTATGTAAATTACACACTAACAAGTATTCATATTTCACTTGACCTCCAAAATGTAATTTTGACATTAAGAATTCCATTCATGTTTCTCTCAATTTTCACAATTTGACCAAAACATTGCCATATTCTTGTTATTTCATCTCTGGGCAATTCCCCGTGACTAATTTTATCACAATCAACTGCTTTTTGAAGTTTTAATAATCAAAATAAATTAGGCACTTTTCCCCATTTTCCAATCGAATCTCAGTTTAACCCTTCATTTACACAGTTAAGTCAATGCAATTTTTCAAGTCCCCTTCCCAAATTGTGCCACAAAAAATCACTTCCAAATTTCATGAAATCATCTCCCTCAGATGAAACCACCACAATATCCTAGTTATATAGTCTCTCCTTAGTGCAAAGGTACATAAATTATCAGTATTGACCGTCTCGTGACATTTTTTAGATCAAAATAAAAACAGGTCTTTTTGTCTTAACCTACCAGTAACTGTTGCTGTCCTGCTATACTGTATCTCTACTGTGTATAGGCCTATATATACTAATATTGTATTTTAGAGTAAAGTACTTACCAATTCAAACACCTTTAATTCCTCTTTCACACTATCCCTCCATATAATCCTGTCACCTTTGTCAGATATTCTGCTTCTAGAAACACCAAATTCAACCTCAACAATGAGAAAACTACAATTATTTTCACTTAAAAGAGAATAAAATACAATTACATCTTTCCCCTGACACTCGCCTTCAAGTGTCTGCGACCATGCCACTGCTACTACATTTGACGTTATGTTCAATGTAATGCCGTGTACATACCACGTTACACTATCTGTTGGTTTTGTCAATTCCGACAAAATTCTTCCATTTTTTTCTTCAAATATCAACGATTTGTTGATACTTCCTTCCTTACCGTCAACTACACAGACAAATATTCTGTCAGCTATAACCGTCATATCGAAAGGGAAGTAGCCATCTTGAATTCCTTGTAAGATGATTGATTTGATTTCATTTAAGTCTCTCACATCATAGACAGTTATTTTATTTGATTCAAAACCGATAAATATTTCTGTTTCTCTGACAGACAGACATTGAATCGAACCAGATAAGTGGCCATGTTTTACTAATTTTATTTTACGAGATTTTATGACTCGATCTTGAATTAAATCAATAACTTCTAATTTATCACCAAGACCAGATAATATCGTGGTATCACTACCAGGATAAAAAGAAACAATTCGTCCCCAATGAGTTCCATATTCCGATTGATATTTGTCAAATTCCTTTGAATAAATTATTTTTGGTTTATTTCTAGAATCATAATATCTGACATTACTGTATACGTCTATGTGTGTTCGGTGTGTGTTCACGTTGAAGCCAGTTACAGCGATATTTCCATTCAAACTGAGAGATAGATCCCAAAGTCGCCAGCCATCTTGTTTCGTGAATCTACTGTGCTGAATGCAATAGCGGCTGTGTAGACAAAACCGAAAAGAGAAATTTTAGGCCGTACATGGCTATATGTATCCATGACAACGAGGAATGTCAGCTAGGTTATAGAAATTAGGTCATTTACGGAGACTTTGAAAGGACGAATTTAGGGAATGAAACACTGATGGAAAAAATAGAAAATATTCAAACGGGGAAAAGTAGGAATAAGCCAAGGGGTAAAATTGAAAATATGCTTGGTGCAGTTAGGGTGGGCAGAAACATTTATTGAATTATTTCTGGGTGTTTTCAATTATAAATTATACCAAAACCAGTTGCAAAGAGGAAGTTTATTATTGTTTAAGTATGCCATCATGCCATGGATGAAAAAATATATCGTTTTAAAATATTAGTGCAGTAAAAATTGCCAGGTTAGGTCAGAGGCAGATAGAGTAAATATAACTGTTTTTTGTAACTTTATTTTCAGGTAGGGAGCTGCCTGGGGGTTGGACTAATTATTTCACATTCTACAAGAAAAAGATTTTCAGTACCTTTTGAAAAGTGCAATACTGAGAAAAATAAGCTGCCAGGAATAAATACGGAATATTTTTACAAAATGGCCTTGACTTTATTGTGTACCTGCAGTCTCATTTGTTTTAATTGCTTTATAGGGTGTCCAAAGTATTTAAATTCTTCCCAGTTTGGAGAGCCCTTGAGCTTTTTTTTTTTTCAAACTGAGGTGTAACTTATAATTTATTTGTGCTTTTTATTTAAAATTTATGCAAGTCTGAAATGCATAACCATGTAAAATCTCAGTAAATTAAATCTTCCTTAAAACCATGTACAATACGAGTGACATTCCCTGAACATTCAGCTTTGTTTGTTTGTTTTAAAGTTACAGTTTGTGTGTCCTCATCGTTCTTGATTTTAAGTCTGATAAAAAGAGAATCAGCTTTAATATTCCCCTTTATTATGAATAACTTATCCAGTTGAATTCATGCAGACTCATGATATACCACTGGATTTGAATTACTGTCTGCATGACAAATCCTGTTCCTGAACTCTGTTTAAAAGTCCTTCTATTACAATAACTTCAGAGTGGTCTGCACAAAATTTTGCTGCTTGCAAAGTCCATTTAAAGAGGTTCTCATCTGATAAAACCATGGTAGGATGTGCAAAGCATTACAAGCTCCAATGGCTGTTTGTCTATAGTTGTTGCAAAAATAAAGGAAGAAAATTATTAATAGCAGTGCAAGGTCTTTCTAATTATATGAAGTACTTCATACTTAGGTCATGCCGTCAGACAAATTCATTTTGTTTGGAAACAGGTGTTTAAACTATCTTGTTAATTTTCCTAAATGAAGGAGAACTAGAATATACAATATTATTTTCTGTTTTAACCTTTTTCTTAAATCAGGTTTAAGGGTTTATCAGACCAACTACACAGTCTTTTAACAGACTCTCCATTTATCTTATCTCATATAATTTGCCTTGAACCTGCCAACTATAAAGGGAGCTAAATCTCTATAAATCATGTCCCTACCTGTCATGTATAAGAATGGTAAGAACATGCTGTTCAATAGGAATCACACTCTAAGCTTCCATGACATTATGCCTAACTGGAATCTGATGGTAGCTAATCAAATTGAAACCCTAAATTAATGCTTAATTGACAGAAAAAAAAACATCAAACACCAATAATTTCTCTGGTGGTACATTGTATTTATTTATTTACACAAAAAGAAACCGCAAACATATAAAAATCAGAAAGAGCTTAATTCATTGAAACCGCACTTTCCCCATTTTTTTCCTTTTTTTTCTTTTTGTTCTCATTTTGACTTCAGAGATTGAGTTTGAGTTTTGAGCTGCATGAAACTTTGCAATTTATATCACTTTACTAAAATCAATGTACATGTTTGTATCCTCTATTCCTTGTGCGATTGAAAATAATAAAAAATTCAATTCACTGACTATCTTTTGGGCTGAAAAAATTCAGCATCCCCCTCCCAGCTGAAAATTCCCTTTGGAACCCTTTGGAGTATACCCTTTGAACCCAAAGGGTTTCAAATGGTACCCTTTAAAAAAAACCTTTGAATTCAAAGTGTTCCCTTTGGTTGTTGATGGAAATTAGACAAATCTCAAAGGGATTTATTTATGGAACCCTTTGGAGTATACCCTTTGAACCCAAAGGGTTTCAAATGGTACCCTTTAAAAAAACCCTTTGAATTCAAAGTGTTCCCTTTGGTTGTTGATGGAAATTAGACAAATCTCAAAGGGATTTATAAAATTAACCTTTGCATAAACCAAACCCTTTTGAAAACCTTTAGAACCATTTGGAATCCATTGAAACCCTTTGGTGAATGGAATTTGGACAAAGGGTCTCTAAGGGAATTTTCTGCTGGGCTACAGTCATTCAGGATAATTTGAAGATTTTGGAATGTAGCAGGACATAATCCTTTTTATATATTGCAGAACAATATTGGAAATGCGAGCCTTGAGTTCTTCATTTTCCATATTTATCTGAGTTCACCATCTCTTTAATCAAGGAGTATGAAAAGAAAAATCACTCTCTTCGCTATTCAAGGCCTGACAAATGCAATATTTTTCACATTTTGCAAAGAAAAAAAAAAATTACCAGTGATAATGAAAAACTTAACTCATTAATGTAAAGTATTATCAACTTTCCATTTGTGTAAATTTTAAAGTTTCCTGAAAAGTATTCTAAATAAATAATTTAAATATTTAAGTTTAAAAAAAAAAGCAGGACAGCATATTCTTTGATTACAATGAAAAAAGATCAGCTTGCATGCTGGAATTGCACATTATTACTTCGCTCCATTAAGTTTCTGCTTGGTATGGAATGACATGTGGAGTTCTTAGCTAGAATGTCCTCTTTACCAGCAAGTCATTTCAGAATGGTTCAAGTACTCACTACCAGTGATATAATTGAGTCACTAGATTAGTGACTCAAGTCAGAGTTTTCAAACTTTTAAGTGACTCGAGTCGAGTCATTGCTCAAGTCACCATACTATTTCAATAGGGAAATTACTCCTGAAATCTATCGACTATCGAGTCACGATCATTTTGAGAGGAAATGACTGGAGTGGTGACATGTTACAACACTGCTCACTACTAAAGCTGTGCTCTACCAACAACAATCAAGGGATGTAGCTGAAACATTACAAGATAAGTGCAGAAAGAGCATGCATTAAATTTAAGTATTCAAGTTCATAACTTGCTGTAATGTTTTGCTATCAAAGTAGCCTCTGCATCTTTCATGTTAGTATAATCTGCACCATTCAGTTTCACTCGCTGTCCAAGAAGGGATGAGACTTCAAGACTGATGTACTGTAGTTTAGTATTCCTTCAGCAATTGAAAATACAGTCCTCTGAATGACACATCTGGAAATAAAATAAAATAAAATTGTTCACACCATGGAAGAAATTAAACAAGAAAATGAGCACGCAACTCACAACTCTGGACCTGGATCACACAAGATCATAATTTACAATGGGAGGATTAATGCCAATGATGCACTGGAGTGTAGCCTTGGTGCATCGAGGGCCCTATTAAGTTAATAGGGCCCTAACGGTCGCATTTTTACAGGTTAATTTTTTCCAAATACTGCTACTGACATTGAAAATTATGAAATTTATGGAGGTACACTGTGATAAAATATTTTGGTCAGGTACAGTGGGGAAATTTATTCAAGTATATTTTTGTGCCCTAATCATGGTCTGACAGAGAAGATTGTAATGCCCTTCTGTCTGACTGTACAAGTACAAAACTTGGTATTACTTTTTAACAGCAGCATTATGCACTTTTGTTACATCTCCCTGCTTGTCTTGTGGCTTTTGAAGGCAAGTTGTTTGTTGCAAGGTACCTTGGAAGATAGAGCACATATATGGCAGGCCTATTATAATGCAATGAGATTTTTGGCAAGAAGAATCGCAGTTCATTGTGCGACCTGATTGATGAGCAATACAAAGCTACATACAAATGCAGGGTATAGTAGGGTCGAAAGCTTTCGATTAGTTTATCATATCTTTTTATCATTTTGGATGGCAAGACTAGCAATTGTTGTGCCATTTTAAGCCCAAAACTTTGTAGTTTATGGTACAAATGGCTTCAGTGAACATAGGGGATACTGCAGCACTGAACAATTTGAATTATTAGGATACAAAAACGGTTACATGTTTAGAGAAACTGCAACCCTGTAACCAGTCGATTGGTCAGGAAACCCGTTAAACGGATCACCGTCGCAGCCCTACTATTAACATCCAAGGGTGTATTATACTTAACCTGTAATGCAAAGGTGGCAAAATGTTTAAACTTGTTCAGACATTAACAACAATAATTTGATTCAAAAAGATGGAAATCAGGTACCAGAAAGCTAAACTGCTTAATGATTCCTTGCCGATAAAATGGAAAGTATGTTTTTTTTTTTTTTTTTCAGAATGGCAATACTTCATAATGTACCCACATAACATGTTTACAAGGTTTTGACATTTTGACCTCTAATGACCCTAGATCACCCTAGACCTTAAACATCTACCAAAACTACTAAATATGGCCAGCCCACACACCAAATATGAAATAAGACACAATTAGATGCACTTACCCCCCTCGAAATACCATGTTTACAAGCAATTTCTTAGGAATTTAACATTTGACCTCACATGACGACAACTGAGCTTTGACCTCCTTGGAAATCAATGGAAAATCTTCTACTTAATACAGCCGATTCACAAATTTAAATTTGAGCTCAGTCACATGTACTTTTTCTTGAGATAACATGTTTACTAGGTTTTGACATTTTGACCTCTAGTGAACCCACTTGACTTTGACCTCCACCCAAAAATATTAGGGATAATGTGCTGAATGTGGCCAACCCACACACATAAATATGAGACTAGTCACACTCACCCTTCATAAGATATTGTGTTTACAAGCAAATGGGTCACCTTAACACACAAACATCACATAAACCCGTACTCAAAGCGTTATGGGGTACAGAGAAAAGTTCCCTGTAAGAAAATCATCGAATTCCTCTTTATCCAGTTAAGTCATGCAGTGAAGGTGGGCCCTTGGATATCACATGACAGACCTCATTGCAGTGTCTG
The DNA here is from genome assembly GCA_037179385.1 of Holothuria scabra. Taxonomy (NCBI): domain Eukaryota; kingdom Metazoa; phylum Echinodermata; class Holothuroidea; order Aspidochirotida; family Holothuriidae; genus Holothuria; species Holothuria scabra. The sequence goes on from CM074189.1 coordinate 17,775,885, forward strand.
AATTTCTGTGAGCGAGGAAAGACATGTGAGGCTTGAGTTCCCATGAGCAGCCTGTATGCACTAAGGTATTGCTTGAAGGTGCACTCAAGCTAATCAATTGGCTAAGTACAAATTGTACTGTAGGTATTGCACACACAAACACTCATAAACACACACGACATCACCATAGCAAAGATTCCTTGTTCTGTTTCTGTCAATAACCAAATCGAACGTGTACAACCCTTAACAAAACTGAGTGGCCCAAAATGAGGGCTTTGCTTTGCTTAGTAATTACTTTGGGATAAATGCTTCTTTTCTGAATGTAAGACACCAATGAAAGTTGGGTATTATTATCTACTATGAATGAAACTAATTTGATATTAAACAATTTTGTGCTATCATTTGCTCTTTGACTCAATCATCTGAGATACATGGCAAGGGTTGTTAATGATTTAAAGGTGCCATCATTTTCCCTTCTGAACTGATTGTTTACCAAAGTATAGAAACATTGAAGCCTTTAAGGTAAGACGAAAATTTTCAAGTTAAAGTGTACCTCAAGGGAAAAAATTCAAAAATGTATATTTTTAAACATCAGGAAAAACTGAATTTTAAGAGTCCAACTCCCATCTTCATAGGACATTCTTGAGCATAGATAAATTATTCACTTAAAACAAATTGCGCAATAGTTTGTGACTTTCTTGTTGTATGTCTCACATTTTCTGCTCGTTTTCCTTGCATTAAAAAACAGTTAATATGACTTTGAACATTTCTTGTTTGCTTGCAAAGCATACTGCACAGAGAGGGCTAAATGTCATCACCCCATGTGAGTAAGAGCTTGGTAAAGGATGCAGTTACTTTCAGAAATACAAAGATTGTAATTTGAGCAGTACATCAAGGACATCAAAAATTACTGCACAATGTACCATTTTAACTTGAGTGAATTAACTTCAATATTTCATATCTGAGCTGAAGAATGTCCCATGAAGATGAAATTTTAACTGTAAGAACTCACTTTTCATGCTGTTTAATGTATTTTTGAAATTTTTTACTTGAGGTACACTTTATTTACTTTTGAATAAAAATTTTTGAATATTTGTTGGGTAAAAAATAATCCACTCACATGCAAAATTTACCAGACATCCTCCACTGCAACAATCAGGACATTGGACCATGGTCTTGGATCAGTTGTGATCCCTCTCCACTGACTAGTCATTTGAGCCTAATGATAATATGAAAAAGAAACTTGATAAATGTTCAGTGAACAATGTAAAATGGTACACACCATTCATTTTTTTTCCTAAAAAAAGCTTGTGCTAAAAAACATACTGTTTAGGAATTTAACATGTATGTTTAGCTTTCAAACATATTTCCAATGTGGGGGAAAAAACATGCTAAAATTCTAAACACATTTTTTAATGTGTATTCACTTCAGAGACAATTGAACTCATATTCTTACATAAGGGTACAGTCAGAAAATGTGGTTGCATTTGCATACAGTATCTGGGTCATAAAGTTTTCTGTCATAGCTTTTTTGGCTATTAAGCTACATTCACTAACTACCCAGTGAACAGGTATGGCATTTACTGTAATGCATTTTGTTTTTTTGGTACTGCATTGTTCACTCTAGGTACTGAGTCTGAAAATCTCTAAAAGCTGTTTCTTGTTATCAGAACAGAATTTTTGTGATGATGGCAAGACAATTTTTTAGTTTTGTTTATTTTCTGGGCAGTAATTTTACCAGACTTTTTCATTTGAGAGAGAGGGTAAGGGAAGTTTTTCCAGTGGTGGGGCGAGCTGTATGAATATTTCTTACAATAAGCAGAGTGCCACCATCAGTTAGCAAACAGTGGAAAGGGAGACTTTAACAATTATGCTAATCTGGCTCAATTTTAATTTCAATTATTTGTTTTTTGATGCAATTTTGCTCGCTTAAAGTGATACTTTGTGTTTGACAAAAGGAAAATACTGTACATTAGAATATTTTGACAAACTTTTCACAGAACATGTAAACAGTCCATTTAAAAAATGAGGACAAATAAACAATCCTCAATGTAAAAATTCTGCAAAATTTTGTTCAATTTCTGTAAAAATAAATAGAAAATATGCAAAATATATAATGTTTATCAGGCTAGGAAGAACAATTTAAGTAAGTAAATTTTCTTTTCACTTAGTTACTAACCGCCAGACTGTGGTCCTACTCGATTATAGTATGCAGCCTACATCACACCTTTCCCATCTGGGGAGATCCAATTTAACAATGAAATTACTACCTGTGAGCAAGGCAGTATACCTGAAATTCCACTTCTCATGCGCAAAAGCCATAGTAGTGTATACACTGTTGGGAAGCAGAAGCTCGCAACAGGTCATGTGAAATATTGAATATTCATTTATATCCAGATAGGTGCAACAAACTGCATAAACTTTGTTTCAATAACCTTTAATGAAAGCAAATACAGTATGAAAACTACATAATTTCAAGTGGAATGCATTTGGAAGAGGGGGCAAGATGGGATGAGGCATTTGACTGTTATTTAAGAAACGTTGCCAGAGGTGTGTAGAACAATTAGAAACTCACCCCAATCACACACCAATTTTGCCTTTATACTTTTCACTCCCAATAAATGTTTCCAAACTGAAGCTACCAAAAAGTATGCCTTTCCTTGGGGGCTAACCATCATCAACAAATTCAGACAGCTGATTTGACAACCATTATAATACATGCTTAGTCTGCTACATGTGTGAAGCAAATTCTGTGTGGGGCCACATGCATGTTCCATTGTTTTGCACCCAAGGGTGAGGGGTCTGTGCCGTCAATGCATAAGGTCTACAGTACTACTAACATAGAAAGCCATAATAAACAACAAAACAACAAACCCATTTTTTTGTTGTGTGCATCTGTAACACTGATAGCATATTTCCACCATTCAATTTCTCTCTCTGACCTTGTGGATGACTAGAAACTTTTATACACTGATTTTCAGATGGGATGGAATACAGTACCTGTCCTCTGAAAGTCATTTCTGAAAAGAAATTCAAAAGAAAGGAAACATGAATTTAAAAATATCAGTTTGACTCATAGACATAAACGCGTCAATAACTGTAATCATAAGGGTTTGAGGCAGGAGGAGGAGCACTCCCCCTCCCAATTTGGGCAAAAACAGTTGGTCCATTTGGGCAAAACATTGGCAATATATGACAAATGGTGCCACTGACCAATATTTGGGCAAAAATTGCTCTAGCACCCCCCCCCCCCCCAAAAGGAAACCCCTGTATGTCTATGCCTGTGAACTGTAATGTAACAAGAGCTCTAGTCCAATTCTTTGTACAGCATCAGGAACATGTATTATATTTCTAGCAAACTCCTTTACAGTAAACCTGCCCACAATGTTTTCAAAATCAAAACACTTTCAAAAATGGACCAGTGAGTACAAATTGTTCACAGGTACAGTAAATTTGATTTACAGAAATATTTACAGAATTCAATTCAATAGAACCATAGTAACAAGTCATTCCTGTCAGTGTCCAGTACTGCCCTAACACTCAACTATCTGTAGTTTACCCATTCATCATGTCCCTGATCCCCTTTATTTCCTCCGCAAGAATTTTTTGAACCGTTGAGAAGATTATTTAGGGAGGATATGAGGACAATTTTTGAACAATATACCTTGCTTTAAAAGGAAGTTCTACAAAAGGGATTGGCTATCACTGTGAGTTTAGTTAAGTTGAAATTTTGAAGGTTCAACTACTGTACTGTACAGTACTGTAGGTATTCAAACAGTGTTGAGTTGACAGTTACCTTGTGCTGATTCTACTTACTGTACAGCAGTAGCAGTACTTTATTTCTTTTGATGTACTCATTACAAAGTCCCCTTTTTATGCCTTAAGTAAGACATTTTTGTGAATGTTCTTCACTTTTTTAAAGTACGTACAATAGTAAAGTCACATTAAAAAAAAAAAAGGGCAAAACATGCAGTGCTGCAAGTACGAAAACTCTTGAGGGACTCAAGTATGATGGTTCATAGTTCAAGAAAACATCATTGTACAGCCAATGACATTCAAGAAGCAAAATATTCTGCAAAAGAATTTAACAATTCATACATCAACAATCATTTAAAATATTTTTACTCTAATGAACCCTCCTTTTAAAAGTAATCATCAAAATAACATTTCAATCTCAAGAAGAAGGGTCTTGCTGACAACTGGACTGAAATTAAACAAATTTTATGATGGGCTTAGTATTAGTAAGTACTGTAACAAATTTAAATATCAATAACAACTTTGATGATTGGTCATACTGCTAATAAAAGACTGACTTTGGAGAGTACAATAGACCTAATTAGTTTTGAAAATGAAATGAAGGAATACTGATCATTAATTTAAAAACACCCATGTCAGTCACTTCCTACTGTAGGTGCTTCTCATACTGTACAGTAGCTGGCACTTTGTCTGCATGCTGTCTGATATAGTAAATACATTATGTGCTGTATTTTTTTAGCCGGTTTCTACTCCTGGGGCCCGTTCCACAAAGAGTTACGCACGATCTTAAGTATGAGTATACTGTTGGCTTAAGTATGGTGAAGAAAACTTAAGATTGTGCGTAACTCTTTGTGGAACGGCCCCCTGAACAATGAGCAATCGAATGTTAAAATGAGGATTTGTAAATCTGAAACTAACAAACCCTTCCTTTGCTGCACGGATGCCAGAAATGTCCGCATTGCTCTATTATCCCTGCATTTATAATGCAGGATACCAGCTTTAGACCAGGAGCCAATCTGGTTTGAGGGTGTTACTGTTGGTGCATGGTGACAATCTGACAAATGTTTGCTGTGCCTGTAAGAATGAAAGAATGTTCACACAATTACTGTACAGTACTATGCAGTGCAGTGCAGACATGAAGAAAATCATGGATGACCAAATATTAATGGAATCTTACAAGTTGGTACATAGACATACAGTAGACACTGCAGTGCTGCAGAATTATGCTACAGTATAGTCACAACTCACAACTTACTGTACTTAAAGATAGTTTCTGGCAATTTTTTGAAACACAGATACTTTGAGTTAATTCCCTCCCACCTTAAAAGAAAAAAAAACAATGCAAAAATGCACTGAGGTTTCAGTGATACATACTGTACAGTAGCATGTGTTTCAATTCAAAAATGCCATCATGCACAATACTGTATCTTCTCATTCAAATGTTGTACTAGTATGTTCAAAAATAGTTTTGTTATCCCACGTCAGGTGACCTTTGACCTCCACCAACAAACATACAGTGGAAGTAGGGACCATCTTCTCACCATAATGTGCAAACACAGATTACACATGTACTGTATGAAATCTTTTAAGTTTTCCACCTTGAGATGCATTTTTCAAATTAGCACCTTTGGATTTCATATGAAATATGACTCCAGACTGCATGTAAGGACACCCAATTTCTTAAAAAATTTTCATGGGGGAAGGACTGTCTCTGCATGGCCCATCAGTGATGCCAATTTTTTTTTAATTACAGTACAAATAGGCAAATTCTGTCAAATTCCAAATTTTACTTAAAACGGTACTGTTGCCTCCCTATCCCCCTGGTGGCACCGATTCCTTCTAAAGGACACCTACCTTTTAAAGAAATTTTAAAAGGGAAGGGCCCACCTCTTAGATTCTTTCCCTGGCCAGCAAAGACGTACGAGACGGGACAGAGGAGCGAAGGGTGTTTAGGTGTGGTGAGAAATAGTTTGCCATTTATCATGTTAGGGGTAAAGTCATCAACAGACAGGAGTTCCAGCAGTCACAGACAATTTCATCAATTCAGCGGATCTTTAACTTAACCAAGAGTCACAATAAAGAAGCATTACAGTTTGCATATTTTTAATTCTGTTGTATAGTTCCAACGAAAAGAATGAAGACCATTGAATGGGCTATAGGCCTACAGTAATAGGGATAGCACATTTTATGTGGTACTGTAATTTTCTCATTACTTGGCATGTTCCTGATTTTTTTTCTTTATTGCAATAAAAGCTAAACATAATGACTGCTTGCTCAGGTACATTCCCTTTTACAAGCATGGAAACACAATTTTTGGCCATCTGAGGCGGTCTGATTTTTCGAAAATTTCTTTACCCTCCGCGCCAACCAATGGTGTCACTTCCTTTAGATAATCTTTATGGCAGAAAAACATTTTGTGGCCAAGGAAAACCACAAACTTGAATGCTCCTGTTCGCCTATACCGATGGTTGCTCTTTTATTTTAACTCCTTAAAGTATCATGTTTTTGCCGATACTCAAATATGGGCCAATCAGCAGTATTTTTGCACTTCAAAATGCACTTACAATGAAAAGAATTCTTCAGATTTCACGCTGAACATCTTGTTCAGCGTGCATCTGTTATTAGGCCCAAAGTATGTTCTAGTAAGTACACTGTAGAATGCTGACCAGGAAGGATTATCTGTCAAATAACTTATGTCTCTAGCCTGTATCAAGGAAAAGCAGAGGATAGCCCTTCTACCAGTACACCTCATGTGCAAGTTTAATGACAAATTTTACTTTGAAAGGGAGCGTAAGTGGAATAAGACTGCATGTACGTATCTCTGTTCCTGTCACAAGTCGAAAATCTTGCACCATTTTTCATCTAGGCCCTGCCCCTAGGCCTATGGTATAACTTAGGCTCCTTGAAAATGCCAAAAAGGGAACCCCCTTCCCCAGGATGGCGATCAGAAGATGCCACCCAGACAAAATCTGGGCCAGTGGAGAACACTGGGCACAGGTGCCCTCTTCAATGTTGTTGTGTGGGACAAGGTGCAGTTACTTATGTTCGGAAAAACAAAGAAATACAAAGATTGTAATTTGAGTAGTACAAGAATGACATCACAAATTATAGCGCAATGTGCCATTTTGATTTGAGTGAATAAACTTCAACATTTAATAACTCAGCTCAAGAATGTCCTATTAAGATGGAAGTTAGAATTTATGTTAGAATTTATTTTTCATGGTCTTTAACATATATTTTTGAATTTTTTGACTTTAGGTACACTTTAAATAAGGGGGTAATATGAGCAGATTTCCAATCACTAGGCAAGGTGTGATGACTAAGAGTCCTCCGAAAAATAATCACCAAGGCTGCCACTATTTCATCACGAGCTTCAAAAAGAACTCTAGGATTGATCTGATCAGGCCCTTGAGATTTATTTACATTTAAATTTTTAAGTTTACCTAGAACTCCATCCACAGAAATCTCCACATTATCCAAAAGATAATCATCATAACATTGAAAACAAACGTTGCTTCAGTGTTCTCATTAGGCTCCCAAACCCAAGAGTCCCTGAACCCTCAACTTTTTTTTTCAAGAGTCCCATCATATTTCTGAGGGTCCCATATTTTTTGGAAGAGTCCCAAGGGAAGCATCAACAAAAATGAAGTAATCAGTGACGCTCCGCAATTTTTATTCAGATTTTCCGTCGTGTACCGACTATTTAATTTAACAATCGGCCCGATGCCGATTACCCATTGTTTGAAAGATGGAAGTCACATGTTACGCGTATCGTACCATATCGTATTACCATAACCAGTTCAGGATGGAAGATACTGGAAATAGTTCCGTTCGTCTCACGAACGGGATATCGTTTTTGTAGGTGTATTATTTTCGCTTCAAAAGTGAGATATAAATCAACAGTTAATACAGTAGAATTGTTTGCAGTCGGTGTCATATGCCCTTTCATAATTTAGTTCTAAGGCCAACATCATGTTCTGTCTAGTTTTCATCCCCCAATCATGTCGGATCATTTGCATTCTTCTACTGTACTGCGTTGTAGTTGCGTTATATACTGTAGCTACTCTCCCGCTTTAAAGAAAGAGCAATCATGAAAATCTTAGCAGTTCTGGGCAACAAAACAATTGCACCCGATTGACGTATCTTATGGTTCAAACTCAACGGGAAAACTTGTCTGAGGCCAAGATATTTTCCCACACTAAATCACACAGGCGAAGTGGCGAGTTGTGATTGGCTGGCTACAATCAACGCAAATGCACCAATCGCAATGCAGGGGCCAATTTAAATTTCGCAATGGAACCTATGCATATGATGTCACCAAGCAAAACATGATGCCTTAATTTGGTGGTAAAAACGGACACGCACTAAGTTTACTGCATGCATGGGCCAAGAAGTTTGCTGCATGAGACCACGTGCATCACTGTTTTCGTTTGCAATGATGTCGTATGACAACATTGCATAAGCCCCACTGTAAACAATATTACGGACGGAATGCTGGGAATGGCTTAAATTATGCAAGATAATAACCACCGAACTTCACAAGGTTCTAGGTGCTACATACGTGTACAAAACGTACACAGCTCAGACATGTATGCAAAGTTTGGGGATTTTGAAAAAAAATGGCGAAACACTGCAGCTAGATAGTCTGTAGGCTACTATGTGTTTTGTGCAGAACAATTTGCACAGCAACTTACGCGGCCCTTTCTGCGAGACAGCAAGGAATGCACCTTGAATGCAATTCTAAATCTAATTCCAGGTAATACTACCGGGTTATATCAGAAAATATCAAACGATCATTCCCATGGCAGGGGTACAATTTATACGTTTGTGATTATCAGTGCATCCTGTTTTGGCGGGAAGTTAAAGGATTGAGTATTAACAGGAATTTTAACGAAACTAAATGCAAGTTTCAAGTACATTTTCCAGTTTTCAAATAATCGATGGTAATGATCGGTTGAATGGCAGAATTTTACCGAAGCAAATTATTTACTGACGCACATTATTTACCGACAATGGAATAATCCGCCCGATGCCAATTAATAACAGATGATCGGTCGAACAATCGGTCCACTCGGAGAAAGTTTTCCTACATGTATTTTGTGAAGTACTGTAACATCGACAATGAACATTTCAAAGCAATGGGTTCGTGTGAACTTTTCAACACAAAACTTTCTATGCCTTCTTGCCAAATTTTACATGCGTTTAGCAAGCAAATCCCGTGCGTCCCTGGGACGCACAGGATTTTTTTCAAGCGTCTCGGGTCGAACTTGCGCGTCAGGGACCTGGGAGCTCGGGTTAGTGAGAACCCTGTGCTTATAGGCCTACCTGTTGTGTGTAATTGATTTAAATAAATTTATTTTATATGTATGAATACAGTTTATGGACAACTGTTTGATAATGAGTTTCTTACATTTTGTTCTTGTAAACTTACTTAGTAAGCCAAATGAGGCTTAGGCTAGGTTAAGTATATAGGTTAGATGGGAGCTGGTTTCAGTTACCTTCATAGCAGCTAGTGTCGAATATGGACTACAAGAATGGAATACCAGAATTTTCACAAAAAAATTAGACAGGTAGGCCTATGTGATCATCCAATAACTCATCTCAATTCTTGGTTTCGTAAACACAAATCAGTTACAATATAATTCATCTAAGAAGGCATCACACTTGAATAGACAATTCCTAAATACATCCTTTCACTTATATTCCTCCTTCTAATTCATCTCTCACGTTACATTTCCGTCTTATGTTAAAAACATCAACTGGACATTCAAATTCTTAATGCTGGGACATTTTGGTCTAGCCTAATGTTAAGCCCCTACCATGTATAATATCAGGGGCACGTTTAGGTAAAAAGCGAGGATGTCTGGTAGCAAAAAAGCGGGGACGTTTTGGTCTGAGGACGTTACGACTGGATACCCCCTAGCCTAGGTTTGGTTAGGCCTCACACTAATAGTAGCCGTAATGTAGCCAACTGTAACGTTAGGGCTAGGCCTGTAGGACTTTAGGCCTAGGCCTAATGTTAGGGTAGGCTTACTTCATTTCAAAATATTGAATCTATCAGCAGCGATGTACTGTAGCCTAACTGTTAGAGCTAACGTTGACCTGGCACCAGGCCCTAGCTACCCACCGTGTTAGCTGCCATGTTTATGAAAAGCACATGGGGACTGCCAACTCACTCTTTAAAACTCTTTAATGTTGAGACCTTGGTCTAACGTTAACTGTTACGGCTTACGTTCGGCCTAATGTTTAGCCTATAGACCTTATGCCAGTTAGGCCTAGGCTAGGCCCTAGCTGTAATATTGCACACTGGGAAGGATTATTCCAACAGTTCCCAATCAGCATTGTGACCATTGGCCTTCTCCATGGTGACGATTCACTTCTGTGGTCCCATACAATGCATGGAATAATCCTTCCCATGTTGCAGTTTTGAAGCGCCCTCTATTTAATTGGCATAAGGTCTATTGTCAATGTCATTGGCTTCGAACAAGGCTCAGCCTAGCCTACACTACAGTAGGCTACTTAGTTAGGCCTAACGTAAGGCTACACCCCCATTTTTTTTTATTTTTCATGCCTGTTTTGGGGAATACTCACGCTTGTAAATCAACGAGAAATTTGGAGCATCGTCAAATGACTGCAAAATTTCATCAAACGATCACTCCAGGCGACCACACTGAGTTCCACAGATGATCATACATTTTTCGTCGCGTCAGACGTTTACGGTGTTTTCTTGCTTCGGACTGGTTTATTTTTCCCGGCCTACGTGTTTCGAATTGAAGCTAGCCTAGCTACGCACGTACGTGTGACCTTCGCATCGATTGGGAAAGCAAACCAAGGGAAAGTACAGAAGCGTATAAGAAACAAAAAACTGTCGAGTTACCAATTTGACCAAATAAACTCTTCCTCCTGCTATACCTATGACATGCAGCTACCAGATACGCGTTTAGCCAATTCGATTTATTTTTGTATAGAAGTGTTAATCCTTTAAATAATGTAAATTTGGGGTGAAAAACACATTTTTGCTTGTGGACATCGATTCCCATAAATTAATGATTTACGACAAATTTAAAGGGTTTACCCACTCTGAAAAGGATTCACTCAGGCTGGCCAGGTGTGTAATATAGTACGAACATCACAAATCCAAATTATCTAAATCCGCATTTGTGAGGTTTATGATCGAAACTTTTCGGTATGCTGGCTGCATACAGTCACCAAAAGCAAGCGTACGTCTATATAACGCGTACTGACTCGTTAAAATAATTAAAGTCGGAAAGTTGGCATTTAGAAGAGAAACCACAACACACAACTTGTTCAATGAAACACTGAGTTTTCTCGTTCAAATTGACGAGTTCAAGTTACACAATTATTTTTATATCTAGTATCCCGCCACGCCCACCGCCACCGACTTCTGTTAACCTACAAGTACTGAAAACACGTGCATTTATAGTGTTGAAATTGAATCATGGGTGGAGTACCCTGCCGTCATCGAGGTGGCTGGCAGCAGCTGGGCAACTAGCTACCTTAACAAAGACATTGGATTGACGAAAGGATAGGGAGTTGCATTAAGTTGAGGCATACCAAGGCCTCCAGAGGTTTTTTCTTCTCCTTTTTCTTTTTGTTTTTTTTCTTTTATTTATTTACTTATTATGTTTTTCTCAATTCAAAGAACATTAGAATTTCTAAATGTTTCATTGCCAAAAGTTCCATTGTAATTTGTCGGCTGAAGAAAATTAGAGTTTCAGAGTAAACTTAAAAACTAAAACACAAACTCTTTCACATGTTGGGGCTTTATTTTGAAGGACCGATTCTTGCTTGGGCAAACTCAAATAGAAAGCCGGAACCGGACTGAATTTCGCTGCATGGATCCTTATTTCATTATACGGAATACTAAAGGGTTTATGAAAATTTCCCGAGAAATGTGGCTTCCTTTTAAAGGACAAAACCCCTCACCCCAAACTACAGTTTTGGTAAGGGGTACTGAAATTCTCAATTGGCTCAGCTCTTTGACTGACAGCTAATTCAAACAATGTGCAGAGTACCAAAGCTTACATTACACAGCATGAACGGTACCGAGAGTACTTGGATTATATTATTGAGCTATCCTATACTCACTTTGAAGCAATAAACTGATATTGTTTCTTGGAAGGATAAATTTCAGACAATCGTGGGAGGGGCTTAAGTAAGAAGGTTAGGAGAATTGCTACTGTTTGGGGTGAGACGACAGGGCCTTTAAGCGATATTTAAACTGCAGGCCTGATGTTAGACTCCACGTGTTTTACTTTTAGTTTAGTTTGCGTTTTTCCGGAGGAATTAAAACATTTTAGATTCGATCAATGCATTGAAGAATTTGGCTATATACATCCCCTTTTTAAGCCCGGAGCTTAACCAAGCAGGTTAATATTCACGACTCAACCTTTGAAGTTTGTGACGGAAGTTGCGCATTATATAGTCACTGTACACGTTAAAGTAGTATTAACGAAAAAAGTAAATAGTCACTTTTCTCTATGCAAGTATTTGAAATTGAAGTTGAAGTCAATTAAAAAACACACTTTTGTAAGCTTGCTTGAAAGTGGAAAATGGCAGTTGGCGCTCTGTTGAAGAAACTTTTCTGAAAGCGATTCTTTCTTCGTTTCTTCGTTTTTCTTCGTTTGGCAAAACGGGGATTGTAGGGGAGCTAGTAATAAGCGAGCTCGGTAATTCGTTGTCGCATGGAATTGTGGGGCACAGCGTGGGACAAACCGAGCCCAGCAAACAGGGTAGGTCTACAGCGTTCCTTTTTTCGTCAGAACGTGTATACTACGCTATCTTGCCAACTTGAACGAAAATAGGGGTCTAGCTTAGTGGTAACGTGACTTTACTGCAGATAAAAATGAAAATTTTTACACCAAAAAGACAATTTAGACACAAGTCACTGCACAAAACCGCATTTGATGAGATCCCTCCGTTATGTTATGGATGGATTTAAAAGGAAGTTCACCAAATTTTCATGTAAACTCAAATCTTGGAATACGTACGTGTAGTAGTTGCGGGACTGGTTTGTTTATCCCGACGAGTTGGACTATGAGCGCATGTGGCGATAGCCACCAAAACGAATTAACGAACTTGGTTATTGGAGTTATATTAAGCAGTGAAGGTTAATGTTCTCTTTCGGTTCTTTACTGATACTCATGTTACCTAGAGGTTTCGAATGCTGTCTGTGTACCCCACCCCCACCCCTTCCCGTTTCCCGTTGACAGTTGGATATGACACACTCTCTCTGCAGTTACATTTTTCTCGCATTTTAAGAAACCAAAAATTCCTTTCTATCTGGAAACTCGCTGCATTCCGCCTTTTTAGATTCCTTTTGCTTGGAACGACCCTTTTCGATGAAAGCGAACAGTCTGTTAGCAGTATTATGCTAATGAAAATCGTCAAACTCTGATAGGAAGCTTTACACCTACTTATACGCAATGCTTATAAAATACCAATCATATAGACCTTCAACCAAAATACTGTCTTAACAACAGGAATCCATAGCTTGTTGATGAGGTTGGGGGGGGGGGGGGTCACCCGAACGCACCGACTCGGCTCGGCTATGCACACTGACACGGACCCGAATTGGCGTATTTATCGCACTGGTAATACCCAGTCTGATTACACATACATGTACTGCAGCTAGCTAAACCTGTATAATTTTCTTTTACACTTGCTCTGGTATCAGTCGTGACATTACTTCTTGAGAAAGCCGCAACACAGACACCCCAGTAGATCAAAGGCGGTGTGGGGTGTAACTGGTATCTGGTTTGTTACATCACCCGTGTCATTAAATGAGCTATGCTTTCATTGTGTTCACCGGCCCTGCATGAAAAGCAATTAACATGCATGCTTGACTGGTCTAGCTGTTAGCTTACCCAATCTGTTACCGTCAATCAATTAATCACATGTGACACGTGACTATATCAATTGTGCATGTGTCAGCTTAATTTCCTCCCTGAAGCGACAAGAGATAATCAGGCAGAGAAGTAAGACGTAACAAAAAGTTAGAAGGAACGTTCCATCATGTTAATGAAAATAAAATAAAGGCTTAGCAAAGCACTGATCATAAATACGAATCCATGGTATCACGCAAGCTTTCTTCAAATAACAGCTCCCAGCTCCAGTGAAAATTTCACCATAATGTAAGAGTATGTTTCCCTACAACATATCAAATATACATTTTCTTCTTGACTATATATTCACATTTGGCTACGATTGTACAATGCTCTTCCCGCACGAGGACGAGGGACACGGGTTCGTTCCTTTGCGCGAGTTATTGTACACATTGTAAGGATCCGTCACTGGGAATTTTTTTGCAATCTTTATGCGATCTCCCATGTCTTGGGGAATTTTGAAAGCAAAAAATTTAGAACATTGAACTCAGTTCAATACCTGCCTGGATATGACTCCAGTCTTACGGACTTAAGGGACAAGTTATACTCATTATAGTGATTTTATTACTCAAATGCGATGGGCTTTAAATCTGAGGGTGAAGAGCTCCCTGATTTGACACACCGGCATACACTTAAGATTACAAAGGCCTATCCAAGCATGTGAATCGAAACTTACGGAGTGGCCAGGGATGTTGGTTGTTTGGTAGCCATTTTTTCGATGAAGATTTGAAAGGAAACTGCTATGTCACAAAGGCAAACGTTTACAGAGATTATCTGAGATAAGGAAGAAACAAAGAAAATACAAATGCACGTCGTCATAAATTATTAATTTAGATTTGCAAATCCTGTAGTCATGCATGGAGGATGTTATGGGGAGAAGCTTTCCTAAATTGTTTAACCGGTACGGTTGACTGAAGCGGTCTCCCATATACGTCTTCGGTAAATTGTCTAGCAAAGAACCTGCTTAAAAATTCCTGAATAAACCAGTTCGAAATTTGTTTAAGGAACGGTTTTGTATTTAAGGTCAAAGGTCAACGGGTTACTCATATACGTGTGTTTAACCTGATAGCGGGATGTAAACACACGTAAAAGTTAAAAAAAATAAAAAAAACAAACAAACTTCTGCGCGGAGGGCGCAACGGCCACATGCTTAGTTTGTTACCATTTGATCTGAAAAGAAAGGTCACTAACGCATGCGCAGATATAAACTTCGAACTAATCAATTGTCCAAATAATAATTAAAATGTAAACAGTTCGTATTATCTCAAGTTGCTTCATTTGGATCACACCGTGATCAGGTGCGGATCCAGAAATTCCAAAGGGGGGCGGGGGGGGGGGGGCGCTGACCTAAGAGAAAGCTGAGGTGTGTGGGAGTTGCACTGCTAATTTCCCGTATGTTTTATTGTTGATTTGGCGAAAAGGGAGGGCCTGGTCCGTAAACCCCCCCCCCCCCACCCCACCTCCCTCACATTGGATCCGTGCCTGGTAATGAATATTTGAGCAGGGGGGTGTTAATAACAACTCCCTGGTTCGAGAGTCTATATCTAAATCGGGAATCCTAGATCTCGTGCATGTTGAGGGGACTATAATGATTGCAACTTTACGGTGATTAAATATCCATTCAATATAATACACAGGATCTTTGCATCGTGCAAGAACATTCTCCAAGGAAATAAACGTGCGTCAGGTGTAATACATCTGATCAAAGACTTCAATATTTTTCTCGATAAGGACGCACTTCGAAAGGTGTTGGGGAAGATTCAAATTGTCTAGGAGCTGAGCTCATCTGCGTGATGCTGTTTACTCAAGTACAGAGTAATGTGGCTGACACATGGTAAGTATGTCATGATTAAATTTATAACAGTGATACCCAGAACAGAATTTGATTAAGGGGTGGTGGGAATAAACCGATGCAGGGGAAAGGAAAGAAGCCAAGGCCCGACAGAGGCAACGTATTATATAGAACGCCAAGAGTAAAAATTCGTAAAGTTTCTATATCGAAAGGAGTACAACCAGGATTTCTGCTAGCCTGAAGAGTTTGAAAAGTTTTGACTGTTATGGAAAAAAACTTGAGATTTCATTAACAACTACAAAAAAAGTTTCAGGGGTTTTCCGCCTGTGATTTCTGTCTTTCCTATGAGTAAAACAACACGGATATTTGGTGAGACCATGTTGTCCACGCTACATAAGGAACTCGTATAGCTCCGATCAGTAGTTATATTCGGATGCCGAAAACAAAGAGGGAATTAAGGCCTACCACTTCGGAATAAATAGCTTTTCTCTGAAATGTTCAGGTAAGACAAAAGCTTACGGAATAGAAAAAGTGGCGTCTCGCTTCAGTCAGAAATACCACTTTTACCAAGAAGTTGTAATGCACGACTCCCTGCTTTTAGCTATCGGATCATCAACTGTAAAGGATGTCTCAAAACAGGGAGTTGTGAAGTCATTCCACCAGGTGTTAACTTGCTATTCTTAACTAGTCATAAAAGCATGCTAATTGTAGATCGGCCTCTAGAGGAAGACCTTCACATGGTGGTTTTATCATATAGGAATCTTACAAAATATGCATTAACTGCACTACGCAGTACTTTATTTACGTGTTCTAGAAAACTATTAATACTTTAGAACACATGCGAATTAAATTTGCTAATACTTACATAGTTTTAGGAACGTTGACGCTCAATAAGATATTGTAATTGTACAAAGGCTTCTTCGACCAAGTAGCTGGTTATTGAAACAAATTGCAAGAGGGTTGAAGATGACAGCGTTATCTATTTTAATGCAAATTCTTTTGGATCAGAATGGGAAATCCATAGAGAAAGCGTTGTTCAATTATTGTAAAGCTGGATCAAAGCAAGCCGAAATGACGAATAATAATGGAAACAACTGCGGTCGAATTCTATAGACAAAGTTGGATGGATTCAGTCTCTAACAGAAGTACAGAATACATGAACGTGACACGTTCAACAAAGGCTACGATGAAATGCATACGTGACAAATTATGCCAACAATCATATCACGATATTTACTCACGTGATCGTTCAAAGTTTAAGTATGAGCAGACTGGTGAAGAGTGTTGTTTTTGTCGTTTATTTTAACATTATTGATGAAAGATGGAGGACAAAGTACAGTGATCATAATCATAAAATGAAATATCGCATTAAAGGGCAGGGTTATGCCTAGCTTCAAGAATTTGCCTTGCGGGTGACGGTTCAACTTGTACGGTCTTTTCAAGTTCTATGGTAAGCCCTCGATCCTTGACAATGGATGCAGATAAAGATAGGTTAAATACGCAATTTCAAATCTAATGAAATATCACATACTTTTGAGATAATTGGCTTACTTTGAGCTAAACAAGGGAGAATATAGAGCCCCACATATACACAGGACTGCAGTAGCAAGTCAGTGGTTTGATGTCACAGTTTTTTGCCCAAACTTTATAAACACCTACTGTAGCCAAGTTTGAGAAGCAAGAGCAAACTGGATAATCCTGATATGTTTTACGTAGCACAGGACTATAGTACTTGGAGCTCATATTGCAATCCTTGCAATCCAAATTTTCACAACTTTTTTAACGTTCTCTCTTTAAACTGAGTTAAGTATTGTATTGAAGGATACAGTTTGCCAGTGCTGTCTGCTTACGTTATCTGATAAATTCTAAAATGAAACCAAATATTAGAGCAGAGTCCATTGGCTTTATCTGAAATTATTCAACAATAAAATGCAAGTACATTGATAATTTGATCATTCCTTCAGAGCCTTGTGTACATAGTAAATATGTACCCTAAAAAAGTAAGATGAACAGGGTGCAAAGACCGATGAACTTAAATACCCTGAGTGAACAGGGGTGATAGCTTAAATAAAAGTTGAAATTTTATCAGAAGTTGAAGTCAAAATTGGTGTAGAAAAACTAAGGGCAAAGGAAAAGAACACTTTTGCGCGCAGCCCGAAATCGAGTCTAATACTGAAAAAAAAAAACAAAAAAAAAAAAAACGATTTTTGTGTAAAAGTTGGAAAGTTTGAGTTTCCTTGGAGATCATGGGTTTTCTGGTGAGCGAAATCAAGATCTTTGGATATTTAGTAAGTTAGATGGGGGTTAACGACACACCAACATAAATGTGTTATATAATGTCACCAAGTTAGACTAAATTACTGGGGTAAACTACCAAAAAGATCATTGGAAGGGGGGCGGGGATATTAAAGATTGTGGGGCTTACATCTTCCATTGTGTGGATGAAGGCTCCCCGATGAAAATGGTTCTCAACCCCGACGTGGGACCAGCCTTCCCCGACGAGGGACCAGTCTTCCTCGCAGGAGGCATGCCTTCCGCTGGCGCCACCCTTGCCTAACTAGCTGTCTTTCGAAGAAATTGGGAGAAACCTGACCTGTTAAGCTGACGAAAACGTTTAAAATACTACATTGGTGTTTTGCATTGTTTCAGGTCACGTCAGACATGGAGGTGGAATTTTGACTATACACCGATACAGTGAGTCGCAAATTCCAATAACAAGTTGGAACGACGCTATCTCCATGCGTATGTCGATAACGTAGTCTTTTACGGTAAAACCACAGAGTCAGGGGCGTAGGAAATTATTTCAATTTAAGTGTGTGTAGGTGACTTGATCGCTGTGCCGGAGGGGTCTAAGTTGAGGCGGTCACTTCCCCCTTTTGAATTTTTTACATATTAAAGGACCCTCAGATGCGTTTTGGTTCAATATAGCAACCCATATGAGATTTGTGTCTTACCCTACAATGCAAGAGCACATGGTATTTAGTTCAATCTACAGTACAGTGTGGGGTTCATGAGATATTTTTTTAATGTTTGTGGACTGATTTCGGCTTTCAAACCTAGGTAGCCGGTACCATTGCTTTTCTATACAGTAGTTGATGACTTACATTTGGAAGCTTCCCTAGTGCAACACCCCATCAATGGTTCAGCAATAGGTGCACCATTAAAGTACAGCCTTCTCTGCAGGAGTTAAACGCAAAGAGAAGACACGACAGCTGTGGCGAGAAAACATGCAGGAAGTAAGGGCCATACCAGATGTGGAGGAATAGAAAACATGTTGGGGTGATGGGACGAAGAGAGTTCCAGCAGGACTATATATATATACAAGCGTGATACTCCCTCTGGATGGCGCTAAAAGTAAAAGAAAATTTTTTGCTTTACAAATCGTCCAAAAGGGGCCTAAAACAACTCTTCCTGAATAACAAAGTATGAAAATGGCCAATGGCGTAAGAAGCAATACGAAAGGGGAGAGGGAGGGGGAGAGGAAACTCAATCCTTGTTACATAATGTTATCTAAGGAGTGCGGATTGAGACTTCTCGGGGACCATCAAAAGCTCTCGAAACTGTGTTGCCTTTTTTGACAAAATATTAAAAAATTAAAAGCCTATGCCCTATATTAAAAAAAAAAAACTGTTCGGAAAACGGCAGTGTAGTGGCTCAGAAAAGTTTACCACTGACTTTTTTTTGAGCGATTTGAGCGCCCACTTACTGCATTAAGGGCTTCCATTTAGGGCGCACGAAGCACACGAATAATTTTGCCTTAATTAAAATTATGGTAATATATACAAATATGGAGCTTTTATATGGGAAAATTGGGGATTTTATGAAGGAAGCGTTGGGAACACCGAACTGTATTTGACAGGTGTCTCAAATGGAAAATCTCCCAATTTTTCACTTTTTCGAGCCATAAGGCAATCGTCCCCCCCCCCCCCCGCCTCCTACGTCACTGCTCTGCAACATTGAACATTGATTACATTTTGACACTTTAATAACTAAAGAATCCATCTACACAGATTACTCAACTGACAGGGTTGAAAAGTGTCTGAAGATAGGTGTGTATGAGAGCTTTTGAGTAAGGTAGGCCAATGGTTCGTTAGTTTGTGTTTGAGCATACAGAAATTTAAAAAAAAAAACCGACCCCTCAGTCAGCCGGAAATGGCATGTCTTGGGGTTGTAAGTAGTAGTTAAGTTTTCCGATTTTTCTTTGCAGTGTGAACACCACTGTACCAGGGATGTATTGCAACCAAATTTTTTGTCCCTTTGAAACAGATATATGTAGATATGGATCGGCTTGTATTGCAGAAAGCTTTGGATTCTGGGTTACCTATAGGGAAATTTAAAAAGTTGGGGGGTTATTTAAGAATTTGCGCTCCCCTCATATGCTGTTGGCAAATCTGAGAATGATTGCACGACGTCTTAATCGTTGTTGCTACATAATGTTGCCTGAGGCCTACAAACTGACACTCTCCGATGACATTTCAAAAGTTTCCCAAACTTTGCTGTCCTTTTTAGTTAGTTTGTTGTCCTTTATACACAGAGCATTTCAAAATCAAGAGCTTTCACTGAAAAAATGTGGAATTCTATGAAAGACAGTTTACAAAAATAGCAATATAGCTGCCAGTGTCTGTTGATGATCGTGTGTTACATATGGTACATATCCGATTTTGTCATTTCCAGAAAAGTTAACCAACCAATTTACGGATAAGAACTAATGCATCTTATTTTGCATATCTTTTTTCTTTTTCATTTTTTTTTTTGCATTCTCTCCAATGACTGAGCAAAAAAAGAAACATCAGTTTCACATTCAAAGCTAGACGTCATCCCAGAACAATCACAAAATAACACTGATACCAAACTTAATCATATTGAGACAAAAAGGTACGTGTATTTACGTCTATTGCATGCCAAAATACATAATTACTTATTCTTTAGTGAACATTAAAAAAAGCAGCTGCTTCTAGTGTTAAAGACAAATTTATTGGTGAATTTATGTCAACCAAGTGGGGATGCTAGTTCCCACTTGGTAGAGATTTACACATACAAGACTACATACCTATATTTAAGGTGACATATGACTATACATGTATCTTGATTACATAAATTACACACAATTTTACATGTTCATAAACTGAAATCTTCAATTCATGTAAATTATGTTTTAAACATAATTCCTTGGCAAGATCTATAAAATAAAAATATAGCTTTGATCAATTAAAGATAGAAACAAGGAAAGCAACCTTGCCCCCTTTTTGTAAGATGTTTGAAAGATATAACTCACTGATTTACATTAGAATGGGTTGAGGCATGTTCACGTCACATGGGATGATGTTGGGCATGACTTAAGTCCAGAACAGTTACACACTTTATTTCAAATTACCACAAATAACCAATGACTATCATTTCTCCAAGTTGCATAAAGACTAGAGGTATCTTACATTATGAAACAAATATCAAACTCAAATCATAATATGCATCCCTTCGCAGTGAATTGAGCAACTGCATTGGGATATGTTTTAGTATATTATGATATAAAGATATACCAACAAAAGGAATGAATTAAAGCAAATAGATAAATAAAACAAAAGGCAACGTAAAAGAAACACCCCAACAGAAGCACCTTTCAATTAAAATAACCTATGGAGAGTTTTTGCAGAGAGAAGGTAATTAAGAGACATGTTTGTCCATGCTGTTGTCTAGTTAGCTCAATTACACCAACTTACACAAACTGCAACACCTGGATATACATTTATGTATTAAAGAATGCAGGATATATTTACACAATATATATAAATATATAAAATGCTGGCATATTATCCATACAAACCACAAGCTTCACCGAGCAAAGTCAAGGTGAGTTGGTCATTATGCCATCATAAAATCTCCTTAATTTTGTTTCAAATCTGAATTTTTGTAGTTGGTTGAATATGAAGTCTATTTCAGAGCAATGACAAAAAAAGAAGAAAAGTACATCCTATTCAATAATGTTTTCTTTTCAGCAAACAAACCCAGCCACTCCTTAAAGGTAAATATTGCAAAATTGGTTTCTTTCATAGAAAAAAAATTATTGTAGAACCAATATTGGCAACATTGACTGTTAGATCATTCAAAATAATGCCTCATAGTAGCCTACTTTTCAAGAAATATGTTTCCTACCAACAAAAGTCTTGATATTTGATGTTAAAAGTTTATTCACCCGAAATTTCTTCAGTTCAAGTGATGTAACTTTCTTAACTTTTCTAAATTTGTAAAGATTTGAGGAACTTTAGTTAATTCTAGATTTTGTTGTTTATACTCAATGGTTGATATGGCAACCAAAGCTGTTTTCTTTGCGTTGCATGTCATGTTGTTGCAGTTATTACAAAAAACTTCCCTTCAACTTGAAACGCTTACATATTGTCTTCATTCATGTGGGTGTAGCCTGGTAAATGTTTCCTGCCTGGAAGCATCAGCATCACAAGATAACAATGGTGGTGTAAAATACGAAAAACTTGCACCTTTTAAGTTTACATACAAAAAATGCACATAAATCCAAACCATCTATTGAGAATGGGATATTAAATCATACAAGGTGAGGAAATGTAAAATGAACTGGAAAACAATAGTACGTTGTATATATTAATTCTTGCAGTGTTAGTGTAAATTGACTGTAGTCAGCCATTAGTGGGGTTCACTAATCTTGAATCATCTTCATTTATTGTCTAAATATAACTTCAAACCCTCAGTTACAGTACAGCTGAGGATATCAAAAGGCATTTCAGTGAACAATCATCCATGCTACAGAAAAGCAAGTAAATTAAAAGATTAAAGGTAATATACCCCAGTATGTGGCCCACTAAAATTAGAACATCACTGGACTGTCTGGATTCATCTATTACTATAGCAAAGTACATACACGCCCTTATTTCCCGATTATACTACATTACACCACTAACACAAACTTGCCATTTATCTTTAACCCCCTGCCTCATACTGTAAATGGTCTAAATTTAGCAATTGTACCATTATTCAACTGAGTTGGCCTCAAGATTTCATTCTAAATGTGTAAGTTACCTAGCCAATAACCCTGGTTTTCACCATTCAAGAACACTCAACTCCCCAATAGGGAAACAGTTTAATTTCTAGCACACTGCATGAACCTTTTTAATAACTATATTAAGATTTCATGAAATTGTTAAAACAATGTTTCTTCCATACACCTCCTTGAAACAAAGTTGGTTCAAATGTTGCTGTACCATACAATTTTTTGGCCCCTACAATCATCACCAATCTTGTATAAAATTTAACATAAAATAGTTCAACTGCTTGAATATATTTCATTTCTCTGGTGTACAGCATTACCCCACAGGCTACAACATGCATGCAGAACTTAAGTATCCATTTTTTGTTCCCAATATATTTTTGACTCAATTATCAATTAATATATTTCAATTAGATAGTAAAAGCATATCTCAAGTGGAAAGATTAATAACATTTTGTTCACTACATACCTACTAGGATTCTTGAACAAATATTTCAGCTCCATGGACATCATAATCAAGCAACAGTGATTTACAACATTTTCGAGAAAAAAATTATGCATTCAATCACTAAGCTGTAGGAGAAGTTCCAACAGACAGCACTGCACCAAATATATACCAAGACTATGGCAGTGCTTTTGAGATAACACATTCTTCTCTCTAATAATGAACCAAAACTTGACTGTATTGATAGTTGGTGGGAAACATATGCAGGGTTTACATCTTCTAAAATATGTTTAAAGGGGAACATTGAGATGATATTGATATGGTTACAAGGGCATTGAAGGGTACTATATACCACATAAGAGTGCCTACTATTTTAAAAATTAGTCGCAAAAACTTATTTTAATTTTCAGAGTCTGCCTGTCTGTTTTTTTAATAACTTTAAAGTGTCTCTTCTTGGGTTTTTAAACACTAAATTGAATTATTAAATAGCTCATTCATGAAACAGTCATTTGTATGCAGGGTATTGCTTAAATTTGACTGGTAGTCACTAATATGAGCAGAAAATCCTCTACAGGTTTTGTAAAATGTGGTGAATTTCAATTTTGATACAACCTATTTTAGGCCTTCTTTTACCTCTGAGTAAGTGATAGTTCTAAAATAACTACATCCTTTTAGACCTCTACCTGTATGTAAATAATAAATAATTCACTTGAAACACGATCTAACTTTGAATTTACATTTCTACCAACAAAATTAAGGTGCAACCACACATGGACAAGTTTTCTTGGCAAAACATATTAAGTCCACTATGCACCATTTTCTGGATAGTGGCATTGGTCATTCTAACAGGGGAAGGGGTGAGGATGAGATGCCACCCCCAAACACATCTCCCTGTTCAACTCTAGGTGGCCATAACAACATGGTTTTGCTCAGTGCTTCAAAAGTTTGCATACTTTTGTTTGATCATTGTACAAATGACATACAGTTTAGTAAAGTGTTGGGAGTGAATTATTTGCATTCGCATGTATCAACTTTGGATACATCTCATATCAATCCTGTTTAAGTATTGAAAAAATTCATATAAACAGCTTTGCATTTCAAGGAAATGTTATGTAATTCACATACACATAGGTCTGACAGAAAATGGAAATACTGGAATTGACAAGAAACAATAAAGAGCATACTGTGAGTGTGCAATATCCTATTGGTTTGATGTATATTAACACAAAAATATTGGTTTAACCTTCACTGGCATTGAGCACTGACACAATATATTGTATTATCAGTGTAGAGATGTTGAATATTGGTTACCACAGTAATTTGCAACATTATCTGTTCAAGGCTATAGTTTATGATATTACTGTTATTGAACAAAACCATGCATCAGGATGAGGAAAAACATAATATGAAAGAAAGAACTACTTTGCACTGTCTGTCATCTTAGCAATGTTCAATTCTTTGTCACACTCTTTTTCTTCTTTCTCAAGTACATGCAACTTTCCACCAGGTCTGTTTGCTTGTTTTGGCTGGTTCCCCACGCACAACTGCTGCTCCACAAGCAGACATGGTCAAGGAGGTATTGATGACAAGTAGAAGCAACTTCACTCTAATACATGCAGCAAGGGAATCCACCTGGCAACTTCACTTGGTTCCAAATGAGGTTTTTACATCTCCATCCTAAGAATTCCCTACCATTGAGAAATTCTATCTTCTGCCATTTTTCTGCCGAAACAGTTTATGCTGTTCAAAAAAGAAATAGAATTTGAAAATACAGACCTGTACATTAACAATCAACATCTTTTATTCAGGTCTATGTTCATTCTGATTGTATTACTTTCCTTGCCATTATGACCAACTATACAAGGCAGTGATTAATAACTCAACTTTTCTCATAAGATTTCTAGGAATACCACCCAAATTGTCATTTTTTAAGGAGTAGGGGAAGTAACTGACGAGTAGGTACAAGGCATCTCCTCTTGGTGATTAGTTTTGGGACAGATCTCTCTCACTTGGAAACAGGGTAGAAAATGCTTTTGTACCTTCTTCTAATAATTCCTTTACCCCACAGAAGTCTCTTACTGAAAGATTTGGATACACAACTGGAGAGTAAGATAAAGATGTGAAAAGTATCATCATTAGTTCAGAAATTTTATTATTTGTTAAAAAACTAGAGCAGCATTGTTGCAGTCCTCAATTGTCCTGATGTTAAAACCTGTTCAATTTTTAATTTAATTTTGAAGACAACTTGAAACAAGAGTATTTTATATTGAAGCAAAGGCTAAAATCTCACAATTTTCAAAAGAAAGTAAATGGACAGTGGTCTTTTGCAAGGTTTTGCTGTGCCAATATTAAGTTCAGATGGTGAGCATGCTTTTCCGGAAAAAGCTAATATAAGCTGAGCACAATGTTAAATAGAGGAGGCAGACTCCAAAAGGAAAATGAGTAAACACTAACACCAGAAATGGCAACACATGACCAGAGTATGTCCAGTCTTGCAGCTGAGCAAAAAAAAATATTGCACTTCTAATAGGGTGGCACTTTCACAACAGATTTCATTAAAATTGACCAGCAATTTCTGGATGATAAAAGCTTTTGAAGTGAGGGGCAGACATTTCCCCCAACAGTAGTACATATCTACTCACTCTGTGGGTTGAGCTTAAAAGTGGAAGCAATTGAATTTGACAAACCTGTATCAGGACTGTCTATGAGCCTTTCTTTCTCCTAAAAGGTGTACAGAGAAAAGAAAATGTTGATGTAGAGGAACAAAGTAATATCCAGTAAAAAAATAAATTAACATTTTAAAGAGCATGACTAGAAATTCTTAAGATTTTGTTGACAGAATTAAAAGAAGTGCTTAAATTTTGTTGAGAAACCAATACTGCATTGTCATTTAAAAATGTTGCACAGCAACTTCAAATATGTCATGTGACATTTTCCACAGGCTTAACTGGTCAAGCCAATTTTATCACAGAAACTCTATACAAACTCCTATATACCTAAATATATATACCTAAATATACCTGACAATAGATTTACATAAGTTGAATAATACCTGTTTGGATTTTTCTTTATCTGGTGTAGAAACTTCATTGCTCCTATGAAAGCAACACAAACAATGGTAACTTCAATAGAAACTTGGTTATATTGGGGCAGAAGAAAGCAAATCTTGGACCAGTACAAAATGGGTGCCCAGATATTGCTTAATATGAAAAAATAATGTCATTAGTAGGGAAAAAATTATTCACATAAGAATTCTACACCTTAAGTACCAACAAATTCAGGTTATGCAAGTTAAACAATGCACAACTTTTAAATGTTACAATACTTCTAACAGTATATTCAAGGAGCAATATCAGAGTTTGACAGAGAATATTAACTTTTTGTTCCAGCTCTTTGCATTCCCCTTTTAACTGATTGTTTATCAGAATAAAGAAACATTCAAGAGGTCTTTCAGGTACGAAGAAACATCGGCATTGTGTCAAATGACTGTTGAATGGAAATTTGTGAATATTTGTCGGGTAAAAATATTCACACAGATGTAAGGCTAGGCAGCCTCCATTACACTGCAACCAATCACAATATTAGAACATGAATAAATTTTTGTTAGCTTTGATTCAATGTACAAATGTGGTGGGGAATCTAAGTTGTAAAAAATTGTAAAAATAAACTCTGATTCCCTCTTTAACCCGTGATCTTATAACAATAATGTAACTAGCAAATTCTAACCTTAAGAGTGGAAGACACTGTACTGCTTTCTTGATCATGCCACTTTACTAGCCATATTAAGAGTTGCAGTTCTGAAAACTTGGGTTTGTTCATTAGAAAACAAATTTGACTTTATTTGAAATTATTTATGTTGACGTCAAAAGAGACAGAGGCCAGACATGTGCAACATTTGAGAAGGGTGCAAGGTGCTATTTAACAGATCCTTTCACATATGCACATACAAATGTTCTATCAAATGGTTTATTCTTGAGTGAGAAGTTCATTTGAAAATCACAAAACAATAGTAGTCCTACAAAATGGTTTACCAACTCTGAGGGAACAAATTGTCAGAATGGTTTGTAATGTGCAAATGCTTTTCAACATGCACGGTTGGGTTTAATATTAGTTGGATGGAGTTAGTTTACTGCCAAGTTGAAAGGCTGGGAGTGGGCCACAGACTTCCAATACATTGAGATAGCTTACTACACTACCCTTGTATATATAGATTGAGGCCACCATTCATGTAAGCACTGTAAACAGTACGAGGATTCAGGACTGTTGTGATTTTGCTGCAATGTGCATGAAAGTTTGGACTTACTAGAATGGAACTGATTGATAGATTTTATTAGAAGCTTGGGATATTACAAAATAGTGCATGTTGAGGTCAAATCAATACAGGTATTGAAGGACTGTGCAGGGGCTGGGGAACCAATTTTCAAATGAGGAAGCTAATACCAAGTGGCCAAATACGTTCAACAAAATAAAATCCCCAGTATCTCAATTTCAAATGGCCCAAAATGTCTATCTCAGAAAAAGTGTCAGGGCTAAAGCCCCTGCACCCTATTTCTATGATTCCTGCTGTGATATGCTCTCTGTTAATGGTTGAAATGATTCAAAATGGCAATCTTCCTAACCAGTTTTACTTGTTATTTGTCTAAAAATCAATGAAACAGACCTTTAGGCTAAAGTGAAAAAAAAAAAAAAATTATTCAGGATCCTGGCCAAAACAGGGGAGGGGGTGACCGTGGTAGTTCATTTGTTCAAAGTGGGCTTCTTTCTTGCTTGTAACTTACACAGCTTTCTGGTCATCTGTTTCATTACTTGCTTCTTTAATCAGTTCCCTTCCAGTTTCTGCAGGTAATTAGACAGAAGGAACTGATTTAGAGTACAGCAGTACAGAACACACATTTTCAGTGTAGGGGCAATTTAATACTGATCAGAAAACTGATAAAGAAAGTGAAAATTGGCCATATTTTGATCATTAGGGAAAGAGATGTCAAAATCATTACTTACAAATCAACTGTAATGAACTGATGGTATAACACACTAAAGCCCTTACAGAAACATTTTCCAACAATTTCAGGTTTTCTTTCCAAAAGCAGTGCATGGGAGTATGCAGGGCTCCCTGAAAGTGTATACACCACTAGTATGATGGTTTAATGTAAAACGCATCTGAAATAATGAGCTGTCTGTACATGAGTAGCCAAATCTTGTACACTATTCAAAAAAAATTTTTTTGAATAAGAGGCAACAGACTATTTCATATCCTTGTAGATCACAAGGGCAACTGTAACAAGTGTGCATAGCACTGTCAATAATTAAAAATAGTTCTTCATAAAAAAAAAGTCACTTAAACATACCTTTATCAGTACTTTCTATAAGATTCTCCTTTTCCTACAAAATTGAAGAAGGATACTTAATATGCTGACATGGCAGAATAAAGCTTAATCCCAGAAATAATCAAGTTATTCTGTTTGGAATAAGCTGTATCATCACGTTAAAGTTGTAAAATTGAGAACATATCTGGCAGTGATACATGCAAAAAAACTCAATGTGTGACGTAAAATTTCTGGTATTGTGTGGCAAAACAAAACTAATACACAACATTTCCCACTGAAAGGCCACAATTCAATACCATGTTTGAGAGAGATCAGGTCAATTTTAAACAACAAATATATATATATATGGGTAAGTATGCAAACGAGTACTGCAAGTACAGAGAGTGCTCAACCTAAGGAGCAATACACAATTAAGGTTAGGTAGGAAAAGCTTAACTAAGTTGTACAGACTGTTTTCGCCCGAAGGCTCTTCAGCAACTAACAAGGAATAAAACAAGGCAAGTCTACTGTCATTACTGTTGATTGGTATTAGCACAGTCTACAATACAGGGATTAGGCTTATCCATAGCCGGGGAGAAGAAAATTTTTCTTGAGCCTACAGGTGCATGTAGTTCAGATCGTGAGTTAAGAACAGTGGATTTGTCGGAAGTTATGATGTAGTATTTCTCCCAGAGACAAAGGTTACAACGTTTTGTTCTGGGTGTATATGGCTGCGCATGCCGTAGTATTCGCCAGGTGATTTTGTAAGGGATTCCATTGTCTTTCAGTTGCCAAATGTGTTTGCTGAGCGCAGTATGATTCTTCTTTTCTTCATTAGGCATACTTTACCTCTATGCAGTCTGGTCATTGTTTGTTTACACAATTCATCATGCTTCAGTGTCAGCACAACCAGCCTACATGTGTCCAAAGAGATAAGCCTATTGTCCTGGTCTGTTGATGCAGCTCTGGTTGCAAACTTGGCTTGCATTGAATAAACAGTCTCTACCTTTATGAAGGAGGTTTTCAATGGGACTCTTTGTTTACATAGTGCTGGACATGGCAGCTACTATTGACAGAAAGCTGATAATAGGAAGTCGGGTTGACCTTGCTGTAACATCACTTTTTCAACAAAAACTGGGGTGTCGGGTATAAATTGTATAGAGGCAACCTTATGCCTAATGTTGTCCTTGAATGTTGTCTTGTGTCTTGCGTATCTTTCTTTGAAAGTAGTGGCTGCTAAACAAATTCTGTGTAGCTGGTGGCCTTTAGGGAAGTGGTCGTCCACAAGTGCAAGAACCATTTTTCCAATGTTCCTTTTGACATGTTTTCTATACGGTGGGTTTAACCAGGTTATTCTTCGTTTCCTTTGTTTCACTTGGTCTGTTTGTCTCATCTGGCTGGGGGATTTTGGCTTAAAGGCGAGGCTGGTTTTATGACCGGCTTCATTCAGGGCTTTTTGGTAGTTGTATTTAGCATGGTTAAATACTTCTTCATTACATGGAGATGTTATTCAGACATGTTTCTATGGACTGGGGAATTCTCTTAATGATGATGGGTGGATGGTTTGATTCC
Source organism: Holothuria scabra (assembly GCA_037179385.1). NCBI lineage: Eukaryota > Metazoa > Echinodermata > Holothuroidea > Aspidochirotida > Holothuriidae > Holothuria > Holothuria scabra. The sequence continues at coordinate 17,805,652 of CM074189.1, forward strand.
ACTTGGACATAGAGGTGTTTGTCTCCTGGTTTGGAATATGGTCTGTACTCCTTTTATGGAGGTTAAGTATGACGTCTAGAAAATCCACCACGGTTGAATTTGCTGTGGCTGTAATCTGAAGGCCAAGCTGTCTGAATTTATCGCAGAGCCTCTTCTTGATTCTTTCTGCAAACTGGGAGTTTGCTGATGACTGCTAATCCATCATCATGATAAAAACCTATGTTCCCTTTAGGTATGAAGTTGCTAATCTCTGCGAGAATGTATGCCGCGACTAGCTCGCATGTTTCAGCCCCGTCATACGATCCAGTGGTTACATCGAATAGATCGTTGGAATCAGCTTTTTGGCAAGCTGTGTCATTGTGGGATAGTAGGGTGTTTTTGGCATGGATGATGATGTCTATCTCTGCTGGTGTTATGGTGGTGAACCTCTGGGAGAATTCCAGTGCTTTTAGCATCTTTGTTGATCGAGGGATAGAAATTTACAACATCAAAAGTGATGAATGTAGAATTTTCTCTGGTAGGTATTACGCAGGACACAAAACAACATTCAAGGACAAGCAAAAGAAGAATCATACTGAGCTCAGCAAACACATTTGGCAACTGAAAGACAATGGAATCCCTTACAAAATCACCTGGCGAATACTACGGCATGCGCAGCCATATACACCTACATCAAGACGTTATAACCTTTGTCTCTGGGAGAGATACTACATTACAACTTCCAACAAATGCACTATTTTTAACTCACGATCCATACTCATCTCCGCCTGTAGGCACAAGAAAAAGTTCCTTCTCTCCCGCTATGGATAAGCCTAGTCCCTGTATTGTAGACTGTGCTAATACCAATCAACAGTAATGACAGTAGATTTGCCTCGTTTTATTCCTTAATTGCTGAAGAGCCTTCGGGAAAAACAGTCTGTACAACTTGCTGGATCGACCTGTTAGGCGAAATCCGTATATATGTATATACCCTTGCAAAAAACATGCAATTGCAGACAACCCGTGAATTGCCCCCTCGTGGGAGTTGTCTCACCAGCGACGTAATTTTCAAGGCCACAGTTATATCAGACAACACTAAAGCATCATACATAGGCCTTGCAAGCAGCCAATTCAAAAACAGGTACAATAACCATACAAAATCATTCAGACATGACCGCTATAAAAACGACACAGAGCTCTCCAAGCACATCTGGGAGCTAAAGGCAAAAAATAAGAACTATACAATCAGATGGGACATACTAAGAAAATCGAACACGATCAAACATCAATCCGGACTCTGCAATCTATGCATCCAGGAGAAACTAGCAATAATCCCCTGCAGTGAAAACAACTTGAACAAGAGAACTGAGCTAGTCTCCACATGTCGCCACGGCAACTTGCACAAAGGAGAACCACCAGGCCGTACAAAACAAACACAATAGCTTTGTAGTGTTGAACCGTGTATAAAGTTGGCTGTAGTCATTTGTCTGATGATGACCGTACAGTAAAGGTGCGTGTGTGAAACTCAGAGTAACAAAGAGACTACAATTGTACTGTGTGCTTTTATGTGTGTACTAGCTCTGCTTTACAGTATCGAGCACTCTCACAGTTAGAAGTGAAAGAAAGCTTATTTCATATATATCTATATATATATATATATATTTGCCTAATTCGGCACTTGGGGGGGAAGTTGTTGTTAAAAAGTCGTCAGTCACGTTTAGTGCAGTGGTAAGGCACTCGCCCGGAAAGCAAGCCGTCCCGGGTTCAAATTCCCGCTTTGCTGAATTTTCCTTCTAGTCTTTTTCTATATTTCTTCCCTTGTTCAAAAGGCAATGCCAGTACTTGGGCAGAATTAAAAATTCATGATCGAATCAATTACCAATTATTTGACCTATATATATATATATATATATATATATATAATTGAAAAATGGTCCACGTGTATTCCAATAAATCAGATGAAAACATGTAAAAAACAACTCATAATTGACGAAATAGGAATACTGGTTAAAACATTTATTGTTGAAATTTTCAATCCACCTAGGATCATCCTCGGCAACATGACGAAATAGGAATACTGGTTAAAACGTTTATTGTTGAAATTTTCGATCCACCTATGATCGTCCTCGGCAACTTATAGACTATAAATTGCCGAGGACGATCCTAGGTGGATCGAAAATTTCAACATTAAATGTTTTAACCAGTATTCCTATTTCGTCAATTATGAGTTGTTTTTTACATGTTTTCATCTTATATATATATATATATATATATATATATATATATATATATATATATATATCTATATATAGAAATAACAAATAAATTACAAATAAATTCCACCGTACAACTCAAAAGTTCTCTTCGTTTTTCCAGAAGGATACATAGTAAAATAAATCGAAAACACTTACTAAATACTTCCAACAGAAAACATAAACCAACAGAGAAAACTATACAACGTTTCCAACAGGTCAACTGTCCTTTGTCAAGTAAACTGAATTACCAACCCATGTAAAAATACAAATACAGAAAATGGCTATGACATATATATATATATATAAACTGTCTAAAATTTTTTATTGAAAACATCAATTCGTTCCATCCCACCATCAAATTTACGGCCGACCATTCCAGGTCCAGTGTCCACTTCCTGGACACCACTGTAACCATAGAAAATGGTTCACTCAAAACAGACTTGTTCAACAAACCAACGGACAAGCACAACTACCTTCTACCCAGCAGTTGCCATCCTCCGCACTGCACCAAAAACATTCCGTACAGTCAAGCACTCCGCATAAAACGCATCTGTTCCTCTGAAACAGATTTTGACACTCGGGCAAAGGAACTATCCGGTTACCTCCGTAACTGGCAGTATTTTCGGGGTGCAATTGAAAATGCCATCAAAAAGGCAAAAGAAACCCCTCGCTCGCAAACTCTGACGTACAAAACTCGTCAGCGCAATTCCGACAGAGTGCCGTTGGTAACTGAGTACCATCCCGGTCTACCACCACTAGCCAAATTCATCAAAAAGCATATGCCCACACTTCAGAGCACCGATCGCCTAAGGTCTATCTTTCCCCAACCCCCTGTTGTTGCCTTCAAGCGGCCCTCAAATTTACGGGACATTTTGGTATGGGCAAAATTCCAGGACAAAGCCTCAGTCGAGGAAAACAACGAAAATTTTGGTTGTTCACCTTGCCCTTCCAACTGCAAGACGTTCGCCCTGGTTGATTCCACAAAAGGCTTCCAGAGCAATCAAAATGCACGTACCTTCCAAATTAGACAAGAAATTAATTGTCTTTCCAAAAATGTCATTTATCTCATATACTGCAATTTATGTGGTGTGCAGTATGTCGGAGAATCTAAAAATACTCTTCGAATGAGAATGACACAGCACAGGTCAGCAATTAAAACCAAAAAGGTTGAACAACCTGTTGCAAACCATTTCAATTTGCCCCATCATTCTATCAAAAACTTACGGGTCATTGCTATCGACCAAAACGATACATGGACCGACAAAGCTAGAAAAGATAAAGAAAATTTCTGGGAACTCAATGTCAAAACCACATCGCCTTTCGGCTTGAACATCAGGAGCGATTTACCAGCTTGCTGATAATATCAACCAAAATAATCCGATCAGGCCATTCCGGCCTAACAATTTCTCTAATTACTTTCAAGAGGATTTTCCTATTGTTGATGGGTTACACCCGAGTAATCCGATCAGACCCTCCCGGTCAATCAACCTACTCAATTGCCTTAAGAAGGATTATCCTGTCACAATAGAGGTGAGACCATTGTCAACACCTTTAAAAGCTTCCAAAATTTCTCACTCCTTGTCATTCTCTGACCAAGTATTGACAAAGAGGTAGTATTCCTCGAAAGCTCTACTTCAAACCTTTTGGCTGTTTAATTTATCTAAATTCTAGCCTTCCGCTATTTGTATCTCCTCGGAGATCCAGCCTTTCAATTCTGTAGCACCGTTGTTTTACAGTTTCTCCGTCATGTTTTTATATATATATATATATATATATATACATATATTATATACATACATATATATATATATATATTTATTACCACAAGTAAGAGACAAAGCAAAATTTGCTTCTAAGATTTTCTAATGATGTGAAAAATGGCTATTAATTTTGAAATACTAGGTGATTGTATTGTGATACAATCATCATTCTTTCTCTGACACAAAACAGCAAAGTCATCGTTTCTGTCAGTCTGCAGGTTAAGAGACCAGAATGCAAAAGTGCATTGAGGTTTCGATGATACACAAATGTTCCATTTCAAATAATCCCATCATGTACCATATCTTCACATTCAAATGTTATACTAAGAGTTCAAAAAATAATTTTGTTATCCCACATGACCTTTGACCCCACCACCTAAAATAGGGATCATCTTCTTACCATAAGCAGACCGCGTGTTTGGTGTAACGGTAGAGCATCCGCCTCTCACGCGGAAGGCCCGGGTTCGCTTCCCAGGTCGAGTCATACCAAAGACTCTAAAAATGGAACCTACTGCCGTTGTGCGTGATGCTCCAGGTAAGCAATGGAGTAGGGAAGACAAGCCAGTGAGCCACAACTGGAAAAAAGGCCATGGCCGGCTCAACTTGAACCAATAGGTTGGAAACTGGGCCGTAAAACTCTATCTAAATCTTACCATAAGCATTCACGAACCACACGTGAAATCTATTTAAGTCTCCCACCTTAAGATGTGTTAACACCTTACAAGATTGTCATTCACATTTTGACCACCAGTGACCCTAGATAACCTTTAACCTCCATAAAAGCCATAGATAGATAAATAGATGGAAAAACTATACATACAGACAGACAGCTATCTTGAAATATTGCAATTTCAAAAGGCTTCAAGCTGACTTCAAGAAATGAAAAATAGGAATCATGCAAACCTTCTTTAAAAATGGACCCCTCTCATGCTAGGGCAACCCTAAAAACCATGGTACAATTAAGAAATGACATAATGATGGTTTTGATGGTTTTGTATTACCTGCAAAAAGTCTTGAGAGTTCACAACACTCTAAATTAAGGACCCTCCCCCCATCCTTTCCAGCTGAAAGGTTTAATAATACTTTTAAGACTTTGATGAGGGTTAGATTACAGTGCAGAGGTTTGAACCAACCCCATAAATACTGCAGAGTCGAGACGTTATTTTGCAATGACACTACATAACACTAATATATATGAGAGAACTTTTGAACAGCTTCTCGTAATGCTGTATGGGAGAGTTTTGTAAGTTTTCAGATACCATCCTGCTACCAAAATATGCTGATGAATGCCTTATATCATGTTCTAGAACAAATAAAATATTGGTAGGAAAGCTAAATTTCCCAGTAGGCTAGCCTAAGGATATTACACAGAGGCATACATGTGTAGAATAGGATCAAAATGTACATATATATGCTATACGTTAATATGCTATACGTTAGGCAATGGCAAAAGTGCCAAGACATTAGACATGATGAAGCAAATTACATCGCAGGGAAAAATTTTGCACCTAAAGCTCACAAAAGTATTGCAGATTGTTGTATAAGGGTTTTTTACCAATTCCCTATAAATACTTTTGATGTTCTTGGCCAAGTGGATTTTTGTTGATCCTCTTCAGTACTCAATCCTGCTTTGTGAAAAATGTAGCCTCGACTAGGCCTAACTTAGGCCTACATTAAGCCTAGGCAGAAAGTACTAGCCCATTTGCTCAATCCAACCATGCAATTTTGGCCTAAACTTCTCAGTTTAGGGTGCTAGACACTTTGAGATTTCAACAAAGATCCTTAACGTGTGAAAAGAGCAATTTTTGGAGGATATTCGTAATTGCCGAATCGTGGGTGGAAATGGTAATTACTCCACCTAAATTGGGATACTTGGCATATCTGTAGGGACCATCTCCTAACTTTAACCCATTCACATTCCCAATATGAAATCTATCCAAGTTCCCTCCCTTGAGATATTGTATTAAACAGATTTTTAGACTTTGACCCCTGGTGACCCCAGATGACCTTTGACCTTCACCAAAACCATTAGGGACCATCATCTGACTATAATGCATCCACAACTTAAATATGAAATCTATCCAAGTTTCCTCCCTTGAGATATTGTGTTGACAAGATTTTCACACTTTGACCCCCAGTGACCCCAGATGACCTTTGACCTCCACCAAAAACAGTATGGACCATCTTCTGACACCAAATATGAGATTAGTCACACTTACTCTTCTTGAGATACCGTGTTTACAAGCAATTTCTAAGGAATTTACCTATTGACCTCTCGTGACCCCAAATGACCTTTGACCTCCACGAAAATTGAAACGGATCATCTACTCAATATAACCAACCCACACACCAAATATGAGCAAAGTCACATGTACCGTTCTCAAGATATCGTGTTTACAAGGTTTTGACCTTTTGACCTCTCGTGACCCCAAATGACCTTTGATCTCCCCCAAAAACTATAGGGATCATCTATTCAATATGGCCAATGCACACACCAAATATGAGCATAGTCACACTTACTCTTCTTGAGATACCGTGTTTACAAGCAATTTCTAAGGAATTTACCTATTGACCTCTTGTGACCCCAAATGACCTTTGACCTCCACGAAAATTGAAAGGGATCATCTACTCAATATGACCAACCCACACACAAAATATGAGCATAGTCACATGTACCGTTCTCAAGATATCGTGTTTACAAGGTTTTGACCTTTTGACCTCTTGTGACCCCAAATGACCTTTGATATCCACCAAAAACGATAGGGATCATCTACTCAATATGACCAACTCACACACCAAATATGAGATTAGTCACACTTACCCTTCTTGAGATATCGTGTTTACAAGCCAAAGCGTCACATACATACACACACACATACACACACACACACACACACATACACACGCACGACATCACCATCGCATAGATTCCTTGGCCTATGGCAAGGAATCAATAACCAGATAGGCAGATCAGTGACATCTTCTTACAAATCCAACAGTCCAATGACAGCTGTTTTCCTTCTGCATTCCACAATCACTCTCCCTAATGCCCTTTTCACAGTCTCATTCAAATATTTTGGTACTTCACAAGTTCTGAAGGAGTGAGAGCTATTTCTTTGCAGATATCTCGAGTGTTTGCATTGTTACACTGTATGACAACTAAGTGTGTAGAAAAACCACCCATTCAATACAGCATGTTACAGATCCTCAAATACACTTCAATCAACTCTTGAGGGGTTAATTTTTTCATCACAACTTAGAGACACTTTGATTATGCCTCCTAGACACATTTCTGCACTACAATGTTACTCCATAAATTGTAAATAAGCCTGTAGAGCTAAGACACAAAACAAAGACTACCAAACTTTTCTGTTGCTTGTATCCAACTCTAGGAGCTTATTCCTCTCAAGATGACTTCTTGGGAAAAATCTGCTAATGGAGCCTTTGTTTACAGTCAGACTAAGCAAGATTATCGCAGTTACTTCATGCTTGATTTAACAGAATGTGACACCAAGCGTCTAACATCTGAAAGTTTAACTACAAAATGTAAACATTCTCAGTCAAAAGGCATCTGTGCCTAGCAACCAAAGTGCTGTGTGCAAAGAAAATTGAAGTTTCCATGACAGATGAAGAGTTTAACCACACAATTTGCCAAAATAACTTAGCAACCATCACTTTTTCAATGTGAAAAATGCAATGTCTTATGCCTCCCGGCCAAAGAGCATGCTCTCAAATTCTCAAAGACATTGATCACTGATCAAGTCTCATTACCTTGCTCTAAAGAAACTTCAACCACTGGCTAGTGTGACAATATCTCAACACATGTTATGTATTGACATAAAAATGTAATGACACACTTGCTGTAAATGAAATGGAAAAAGGGTAGATGTACCTGACTGCTCCCTTTCTCAGGTGATGGAGTAACTAGACCATTCCTATGGGATGAAAACAACAATGACAAATTCAACAGAAGCCCAATTCCATTAGGCAATAGAAAAGGATCATTTGTTGGGGAAATGACATGATTTAGCATATAGGCCTAGGTGTGTTTTTTCTTTATGTTTTTTTGGCCACCTGTTGCTTGTCATTTGAAAACATAAATATTGTACGAGACATTACCTATGACATAATCAAAGCCAATAATGGCAACTAATGGTGTAGACTAATTGTTTTTATTAAGCTGGAAGATATTATTCATAATGAATTTATGGTAGACTTAAGTTGATCTGAATGAAAAAGGTAAAATTTGACATACTGTACTTAAAAGGGAAGGGTATGCTTTCATGGAAACTTCCTTGATCAAAAGGGGTACTTTCTCTTCCTTTATTAATCTTACCCATCAGCATTATTCTCAGGTGGTGCCTTACTTCTTTCTTCATCACCTGACTTTCCATCTGTTTCTGCTGGAAACAATTAGACAGTTTCAATGGATGAGATTCTTTATTGCGTTTGACTGAATGACTAAGACAACATCAATTTTGCTCATGTTGCTACTGTTTCAGAGAATTCACAAAACATAAGAATGCTTTAATAGAACTTACCTTCACCAGGATCCTGTAGTAATGAAGAAGAAACAGTACTCATTGATGGATTTCACTTGATAAATAAGTCAATCATTTGATCCATCTTATTCCTAATATTTAGTCCATCAGGTATGGAATGAATGATACGTGCTTTATGCAAGCAGTGTCCACGTCAAGGCAATAATTGACAGATTTATTATGTTAATCCAGTGGGGAAGTTCACCCCAAGCTACTTGTTTGAAAACCTCCAATCTCTGTGGCATAAATCTATCTAGAATCTGCTGTTTGGGTGTGACATCAGAGAATTCAGAAAAATAAAGTCGTCAAGAATGTTTTAGTGTGTTCCTTATACATTGTGAGGAACAAACATATGCAAGTGGTGTTGAAAACTGAAAGCTAATTTACCACTCACAACGCCTTTGAAGGGTAAGATTAATTCCATATGAAAGGTATAGTCCCTACACACATGCAAAATCAATCATACACAACCACAAAAAATCAATCAAAGGAACATTATATTTCATTCCTATTCATGGTAAACTTGATGGTATCCCACCTTTGTATAAACCTGCCTACAGGCCTGTAATATTACACTTACATTTTTAGTATCATAATCTTCAGGAAGTTTTTTCATTGACATTCTGTTGAGAGAATTTATGAGGAGCAATGATTCAAAAGATAAAAGTGGTGCCTTTGAAAACAAATTTCAACTTGGACCATGCAATGACAACATATTTTGTACTCTGAGAAACAAATTTGAATAGCACAAACTGATAAATTACAGCAAGTCCTCCCCAGCCAACAGCCTTTCTCAATTGATCATGCCCCCTCCCCTTGATTGACCACACCCCCTATTTCATTGACACTACTCATTCATTCATCCACGAGACTATTTCTAGAATTATCCATTGCTTAACTATAAAATATGCTACATTTCTAGTCTATGTTTCCACACAAACCAAACAATATTTAAATGACACATGCACGACCATATCTTTCAATCAACAGCAGATTTTAAAAATTGTGCAGAAGCTCAATAAATTAATGGAGGGTCCGTACGTAAGTGTATGTCTGCACTAATACAAGGTAGTGTTGCACTAGTTTAAATTACCTCCATTGACCTATGACTGAAACCTTGAAATATTTAAAGGATAACAGGATATTGAGACAAAGTGTATTCCATCTTCATTTTTTAGTCATAGTCCTCAGAAAACCACAATGTGAATTAATATGTAAGTATGTTAATCATTGATAATGATTTCTTTAACCTATAGGCCATCAAATGAATGATAAACTTTATATTCAATCAATAATGTTATCTTTACTAGTAATATTGTTGACTGTGCAATACATGTTGATCCTTACTTTTACTTGGTCATTTTATTACTTTTAAACTACTGTAAACTGTACAACAGTATGATAGGCTGCCAACTCTGTTCAACTTTAACTGAACTTTTATACTACCTATAGACTTTTGTTTGACTTTAATTTTTTTCTGCACAGCCTCTGGTGTACAGTACTCTGATGAACTTTGACCTCCTGAAAAATATAGGTTCTCCAAGCATATGTAAAGTATTCTCATAGTTCTTGGAATGACATCCATCCAATCTCCACATTTAGAGATATTTCATTATTACAAAGCTAGTCTTCCAGTACTGGTTCACAGAGATGCCAGATGGCCTTTGACCTCCACCAAAAACAATACAGCTTGCTTTATTACTCAAGTATGCATGCACACACTTCAGAACATCTGAAATCTGGTCCGGCCAAGTTTTCTACCTTAAGATACCATTTTAATAAGGTTTTCAGTGTTTGACCTCCAGTGACCTTTGACATATGGTTACCTACCTACATGGAGCTTCAAACCAATGTGCACATAGTGGCCAAAAACTCCAAATAGGTACAGTGCAATTATTACACTTTACAGGGTAATTGTATTTGCTGTGTTGTTAATCATGTATTTGTGTAGTGTGTTGCCTTCTCAGGTATAATATACAGGTAGGACTTGAGAATGGTGTTGTTTGAACTTTATGCAAAGAACTTTGCTTAATTAATTGCACAACTGTATTAAAAATATACTTCAAGCATTTGGGGTACATTTATGAAATGTGGCAACTTAAGTAACCCAGTCTATATGAAATAGTTTGGAATGGATTCAATATTATTGTCAACAAATGCCTTAATAGTGTGCAATGTATTATCATTTATCATCAAATGCAATAGTTTATAGGCAATTTGTGATCATATAATTTGTATACTGAGTAACTATTTCAATGTATTTTTTGTTTTACTTTTTGACAGTTATTACTGAGATGCAGCTAGGAATCCTGAGTTGGAGTTGCTAAGTACAACTGATAATCCTGATGAAATCCTTTAAAAGCTACCTCAGGTGTGCTTCACTTGTTGCAGGTCTTGCTACACACATATGGCTTTATCATGGTGACTACACATCACAGAAGAAGCCAAGGTCCATTGAGATTTTGCCTCTAAACGCACTGAAAAATTAAAGGATCACACTCTGTGTTGAAACTGCAAATAATACCTAGTTATATAGGGGTATGTCCCTGACAGATGAGGCTAGGGTTAAATTCTGCTTAACTCTAACTAATGCAAAAAATTACAGAGTAGTCACCTGGTGTAAGCTAGGTGGACAATCATTCAATCAATTGCTTGTTAATAAAGAAGTACTCACATCATAACTTCTTCTCTTCTTTGTAAGCTGTAAGAGATCCCATTGAAAAACTTTTTAAATAATGTTTATTGCAGATAGAAATAGATTAACCACACATATAGTTTACTACAGGCAAAGACTTCATATCAGAAATAGGAATGGCAAAAAACTTACACATTACACTAAAAGTGGTAAAATATCCAGTAAAAGTACCTGCTTTACTGTTAGTACATAAACAATACATAACCAATGACTTATAACGGTGAAAGTAATTGGCAGCCATGTACAGTAGCATGCCAGTTCAATGTTCCAAACTTCTTCCTACAGCATGTAGACCTCATTCTGTGATGGAGATGTTTGCAATTCTCTAACAACTACTGTATTACCTGTTTAGCAGACTAAAATGCATCACTGAAAGAAGTTGCACATTTTACCTAGGAATACCAAAGTTTATTTAACATTCATTCATTTCACAAATTGCAATGAACAACAGTGATCTGATCTACATTACAACACAGGCATTGGCATACCCCATGTTCTAACTGGTTACAATTATATTTTCAACTGAGCTATTAAAGGGCAGGTTCCTCTCATGAATATTTACACTTGTCAGAAAAAAGGAGGAAGATGCTACAGAATATTCAAAAGCCAGTCTAGCAATTTGACCAGCTATTCTCCACATGTAACCAACAAACTGAGAGACTATAAAACTTGCACAAATGCTAACAGTTACTTATTGGTCTTTGAAAAGTGTTAGAAAGAGATAATGAAGGGCAGTGTGCCTGTGAAAAGTCTACTCTGATGATTTCTTCGAGGTAGATGTATATATGTTGCCAAATTTTGGCTCACTCATTTACAACCGTTTTCACAGTGAGTGATGTGTTCCTAAAATGTTCCTACTATGTTTAAATTTCAGGGTGTGGTTTATATGTCCTTTTTTGAGAGTACCCTCTATGAAAAAAAAAATAACTCTTGGAGCATGGAGGATTTCCAACTTTACCTATGTACCGCAGAGAAACACCCCCAAGAATAATATTCCAACTTCTGCCTCAACTTGAAACTCAAATGCACAGTACACACAAAGCACTGTTGCAATTTAGAAATATGTGGTGCTATCTAACAATCTCTGAGTTACTGCTGTATTTGAGACAATGGCTATAAGTACTCAGTAACTATCAATCGATGAAATACCATAGTCATTATACCTTTCCCTGGTTGGGAAACTCCTTTATACGTACAGTGTTTGCACAGACATATAAGCTGTATGTACGTTCCTAGATTTTGTAAGGTGTGTCCGTAACTGTCCGTAAAAGCATGTTGAGCTCTTCAAAAAAGTTCATCACTTGACTTTGAAGATGCACATGATCAATCGATAGCGATATGTCTCCATTGAGTGGTGTACTGTTTCTGCTGGAAGTGAAATTAAAGTTGACCCAAGGGCTAAAAGGGAACTGCAAAAGGCCTCCTAATCAGTAAGTTTTTCAGATTTTTGAATAAATGAAGAAATCCTATATTCTCGGGTTTCATTTTCTCTTTTTAATCGTAAAATACTGATTCCAAGGCCTGGCGTTTGGAGACCTTCGCTGAGGGCATTCAGTGGGCCCTGCAGCCTTATCATACCGCAGTCAGCGTATGGTACGGTTGAAGTAGACCTACTTCATTACGCTAGGTGGGCTTACTAAAATTTTGTACGACCATAGTTACTGATAAATATTGCATAATGCACTCGTCTGATGAACCGTTACACTTGTTTGTTAAAATGGTTTAATCCAACTAGTCTAACGCTATACACTGCAATTGCTACGTGCTTCGCAATTTCGCAGAATTGTTGAGTGTGCTTACCAAGTTACTGTTGCTAGCCCAGCCTTCGTTTGTCCCGCTATTTTAGTTTGGGTACAGTTATTCTCGCTTTACGGCTGTTCTTATTTAAGACAGAAATCTTAATCAAACCTTTTGCAATAATATAGGCTCTAGTTGAAGTCATTACATTTTGATAAATGTTTGCAAGAGACTCTCAAATAAATCAGTTTACCCTCTCTGCATATATGCAGTACGTATGGAGAGTCCAACAACAATACTCTTGTTTACTATCAACGTCACGTGACTGACGAAAACCGAAATCTCAACATAAGCAGCCAGTTCGGGGAGTTTCCCAACCAGGGAAAGGTATAATAACTATGGAAATACTAACCACTTTGTTATACTATTTGAGTAACAGTAGCTTGCCAATAGGGGGTTCATTTAGCAAAGCTTCCTCCTACAGCATGTAGACCTCAATCCATGAGATATCAACTCCTACATTATACTGTTTAAGATGCACTCGAACTTTTTATCTACTATCAATCTATGAGATACTTACTACTATGTTATACTGTTTGAGATGCAGTACTAACTATCAATCTACTATCAATCTTTGGGTTTGGTTAGGCTAGATCGAGATTTACAACCAAATAGGTTAAGTCTGGCTGTCCAAGGCATTTTCCCACTTAACGTTGTAGCTCACTGGCTTGTTTTTCCCTACTCCATTGATTATGCTGAGCACCAAGTACAATGGCAGTACGTTCGCTTTTTAAAGTCCTAGATATGACAACGGCAGGACTCAAACTCCTGACCTCCTGACTGCAAGTCTGATGCTCTTTAAACCACTTGCCATGCAGTTAGTCAATCTATGGAATACTTACTATGTTACTGTTTGAGATAAAGCAGTACTAGCAGTACCAACTATCAATTTATGAGATACTTTAAATCTATGAGTTACTATATAAACATATGACATACTATATAATTGAGTTTCTCTATGTGCATGACATGACATTACAAAGGTCAAAGTTGGCTATAATTGAGACATTCTTGGTTAGGACAAGACAATTACAATCATGTTTGTCTTAGTGAAATATCAGGTTTAGCCATATCAAACAATTTTGTTTCATTCTAGTAGTACTATCAAATAATGAAAATCTTTGTTCATATGAATAGCTGTATCTTGAGCTCAGTTGCATACCTATTACAGTATACCACTACTGTAAGTACTTAATACTCACTTCTGTTCAGTATCTTCTGCATCTGCACCATGAGAATGAAGAGGTAAACATCGATTTAATTAGATAATATTGATTTAGTAAGACATGTTTGGTTGGGAGACATGGCATTTACCTACTACTGATAATTCTTTGCAAAAATTTACTAAATGCAAATTATATCTTTAAATACATCAAAGTAATGCAATTTATCTCTTCTTTAAAAATAGATCACATTGAAGCACCAGTAAGCAGCAATGTGGGGTTAGGAGGTCGGATGGTAATTTTTCCCAGCTAACATAATGAGGGGTCTCAGAGAGTATGCCTGGTCTCTGGGAACTTTATACTATCGAAACTTTGCTGATCGCAAAATGGCAGGTGCTATAATGACAAATATGAAGATGGCAATCTTTGTAAATATTGTAGATGGTTTACTTTGGGGGTATCAGGATTGCTGTTGGATTGATGTTCACAAAAACTGAAGTGAAAGAGAAAGTATCTAAGGAATTTCAAGAGAGTGCATGTTCCCAAGGTTTGGTTGCTTGCTGTTGTCATTAGAAAATCACCAACCATGAAAACCTGACACATAAACTTTGCAATAGCGCTTCAGACTGGGTGATACTTTGAGGGTCCAGACAGTCTATCTTTTAGCAATCACAGTATTAAGACTATAAATTCGTTTCTCAAAATGTATTGAGATATTTGTCCACTGAAGGTGAGTTCACCACAAAAATGTTTGTCTTTCGGATTACTTTCTTGGAACGGCCAAGGCCATATGAGGCACACACTGAAGGACTGTTAAAGGTATGGAAGTTTAAACATTAATGCAGGGTCAGGAGCAGAGTTATCTGACTGGTGGTTATTGTCACGTTGCCTATGTATTTCCTGTGACCATCTACACAAACTGACTGGTTAGATAAATTAATCCCCCTTAAGTAAGGAGCCAAGATACTGGCACTTATTTATTGTTTTCTGAGGGATGCCAAAATTTTACATTTTAGGCATTATTTTTGTATCAGAGTGGAGCCCTTGACACTTAAATTTTGTAACAAAGATGGGTTTTTAAGAATGTGAAGTCTGATATCCTTACACAACATGATTATAACTTCTAGCCAAGCTTTATCATTTTGAAGTTACAGGAGCAGAGGGTGAATACATAGCTTGAGGAGGACAATTCTACTTTATTGTAGTATCAAAAACGAAATATTGTAATGTAAATACCTTTCTTCTTCTTTTGATACATGCAGATTGCAAGTACAGCTATTGAGATTAACACAAATAGGATTACTCCAGTGATGGACAAGCCAATGACAAGGGAACTTCCAGAAAGCTGAATGGGAACCTCCTCTGCAAAAACAGATGAGAAATTTCTATTCAGGATTCAAACACATCTGTGATATAAACTTTGCAATCAATATGATTGGACTTTTGAAATGGGGAACAACTTTTTCAGCTATTTTGCACCTCATTACCTATCATTATGAGATACCTACCCTAAAGATACTGTGTACCTGCTTTATACCACACTATTTGGAAAAAGGTTCCGTAGCAAAAAATTCTGAATCTGACTTCACCTTTTACTTTCTCTGTCTTACCAGTTTGCAAAGTCTCTCAAAGCACCCAAGCTTGAGGGTCTCACACAAAGGATCTATTTCATAATAGTTGGGGTGTTCACACAATGATTTACTGTTGATCCAGACAGCCAGCAGTTAATCCTCAAAGAGGAGCCGCCTGCTAGAGATGCCTGCTAGAGCTGCTTGCTAGGGCAGGATTTGATTAACTGGAAATGTAAATGATCTTCAGATGCCATTATACCTTGTGATCAACAAAATGGCATAGGGAACACAAGCCAGTGAGCCACATCTGGAAAAAAGGCCATGACCAGTCCAACTTTAATACACCAACTGGTTTGGAACTGAGCCCGAAAACCTCAACTAATGAACTAACTGAAGTAACAATTTTCCTGCGCATATTTGGAAGGAAATTATTGACTAAAGATGGCCCTTGTTTGGATTATAGTTAGGGGCAAGATAAATCATGGTTTGAAAACACCAAAGGTCTAGCCTGCCTTGATAATTTTCCTGATCCTTACCTTCAAAGATCATGACACATGATTATGTATGAGTATATCATTCATCATCCCTACTTCTTCTGTCTTACATGATCCTTGCATCTTCTTTCATAAATTTGTCTTCCTTGACTACTATAGCTTAACATAATCCTTACTTTCTTAGACCTTGCTGCAGGATCATGTAAGGGTTTGGCTTTTGCTCTGACATGATTCTTGCCTATTTCTGCATGTCCTACTCAAGGAGTTTGTAGGAAAGAGACACAACTTTCTGTAGATTCTTTGTTTGATGTCTTATTTGAATGGAAAATTCACCAAATTGTGCTTGCTTTTAGTTCCTCTTTCACATATATGAAAATTAAATTTTTGCTTGATTATTTTCCCTAATATGTTGCTGAGGTTCATGTAAGTTTTTTTTGCCTTACATGTACTGTAGAACTTTTTCTGTCTGCCATGTCTATTCATGATGCAAATCTTTTGATGTTGATTGGCTCTCAAATGCCACTGATTGCAGGTTTGCTAAAGTCAAATGATGTCTATTCTTTTACTTTGAGCATTCAAAATTACCAGATAGAGTTTATTTGGCTTTGAGCTTTGGGTAACCATTCCGGTCACATAAAAGGTTGTGTGCATGCTTCAATCAATATTTCAATTGTGCTTTGAAGCGGAGGAGATACAAACAGGAAATAGTAGTTGAAATAATTGGCATTGATGATGGTGTGAACCAGCATTCCAAGGAGCCTTGTGAATCATGTCTATCATATTTTATCCTTCTTCACTCCTACATTTATGAAACTTTTTTGATCTTGGTAATTCAAAGTTAATGTCAGATAGGTCTTACTTGATCCTTACCAGGTCTATCTTTTGAAGCCTGTGTTTTCCTTTTATACATATTATTTGTCTACTGAAGCCTAATGTGGAGGATCAAAGCCATACAAGGCATACCAAATGCACAAATATTACCTTCAACTAATGTATTTTGTAGACCTTATGCAACATACCTGCATGTGCTTCATCCCCTTTTAAATTTTAGAGGTCTCTTTTCTAAGGTTGCTTTTTATTGCCAGTTTCTGAGGTGTCTGCATGTTTTGGCCATTTCTTAAAGGCAGCAGGCCTGCCTGTATATCTATATGATCCCTAGCTTGTTTATACCTTGCTGATCCTTATAATGTCTTACACCTAGCTGCCAGATGATGTTCATGGTTTTAAATTCTAACCTGGGACAATTTACATGATCTGCTTCTTCTATATGCTAAACACTGAAGGATCAAGCGAGCTTACTCTGACACTGATCACGTTGAGTCAGAATGAGATGCAGATAAAACAAGATGATTATCCTTGTATATTTTACCTGATCCTTGCCTTCACTTCCTGACATGGTTCTTACAGATATCCTTCACAGATTGCCCATTCATGGCTCAAATACTGCAATTCTGCCATTGTAAAGTGGTTCTCAACTATAGCTTCTAGCTGGCAGATCCTACTAGTTCCATTAAAAAAATGAAGTGAATGCCTTGTACTGCTCGTTATTTCATTTGTAGCAGCAGCCCTTAATTATCAGTTAGTATAAATTACGAGGCACAATGGGTTAAGGTATTATGACATGGTTCTTACAGATATCCTTCACAGATTTCCCATTCATAGCTCAAATACTGCAATTCAACCATTGTAAAGTGGTTCTCAACTATAGCTCTCAACTATAGACGCTGCAATGAGCTCTGCCACGTGATGTGCAAGAGCCCGCCCTTGCTTACAGCATTCAAGTGCAGCATGACTTAAACGGCTAAAGGGGAATTTCGACCATTTCCTTACTGGGAACTGTTCTCTGTACCCTGTTAGGCATTGACATCAAAATCATGGACATGCAGCTAGAATTGAATATGACATTTTAGCCAATATTACCCGAGAAAAAGGCTTTTTCTCAGGTGAAGTTTATCTCTATAATTGCATTAGTTAATCCATTTTACGAACAAATTTGCTTTTTTGACTTTATAGTCTTTAAGGGTTCAAACCCCTTTAACTTTATTGATCTCAAGACACCTGATCAGGAAGTTCTCTGATAGATTCTGGATCAAGAGTGGTCAACTTGAGATGGCCAAAACTTGCTATTCGTTCCTAGTGTCATGAAGGATAAATTATTGCATTGTAACCTAGTAACTCATCCACAGGCCAATTAAAAAAGGTGGATGATTTCATGGCAAAGGTTTCAAACTAAACTAAAGTAGGTAGACTCAGAACAACTTTGGTTTTGTAATGACTGAACTGAAACAATTGCTTAGCAATTAAGATTTCACTTTGGTTTGCAATGACTGAACTGAAATGATTGCTTAGCAAGTAGGGTTTTTATTTGTGATGCAAGTCAGCCTGATCACTTTATGATGTTATGAATATAAACTTTTCAAAACATCTAACAAACATGTGAATCAACCTAAATTAATCCAGAGCTATGACCCTAACTTTTTGGTGGTCATATCTATCCTCCCTGATATTGGAACCTTGTACCTGGATTTCACAAACAAATCATTTGCTCGTGCAGCATTTGAAATGGACAGAGAGAAGATCTGGCTCATGGACTGACAGAGTACTGACAAATTGACAGACTGACTGACAGACTAACTAACAGACAGAACAATGGACAGAGTAATGTGGTCCAATGACAATAACTCAAAGAGCTACATGCTGGTTTGAGCTACAAAATGTTTCATATCTTTTAATGTTTGAAATATAAAATTACTTGCTTAATTTACTGTTGTTTATAATGAGGGTGTGACATGCTCGCTTGTTGCTCCAACTTACTCTGCAAAACTCACAACAGAGTACCTCTAAATATGTGTAAATATACCATTCTTGCACTTTTGTATGTAAATATAGGATGAAAAAGTCCTTCCTTCAAGAAAAAAAAAACAAAAAACTCAAAATAGTGGAAAACACTCAACTTGCTTGAGTAGCATACTGTACAATATCAGTTGAACTTTACAGCGTGTACATTGAATGAGTTGAAAACAGTTATACATTACCTAGCACAAACTGTCTATCAAAAAAAGTTATTACAGATGTCACTTTGGGCAAAAATTAATGTGAATGGTCCATACTTTTTAATGAACATGCATGCTTCCATGGCATGAGAGCCAATCAAAGTCTAAACCTTGCAAATTATACCCTATCTTTCACATTTTGCCATTATTTTGCCTTAGTTTTACAAAGAATTATGAAGAACTGGGAACCACTACTTTCAATTGCTTTGACAAAGCAAGTTTTAATTGTATTAATTTCTTAAAACAGAGTTGGCTTACCCCAACTATCTTAAGATATTTGAGGCAAATAAACACATATAACACTGGAAGTGAATACACAGTAAATCTCTTACTGGTCATAATGTGAATTAAGTTAAAATTCATGGGCTGGCATTCATTTTTAAATTACCACAAAACACATTACTCTGCAGGTGGCACACACAGCGCCCTGGAAGACTTATACTTTTGACAATGGCCACAGCATGCACACAGCAGCTGCATAGCTTGTTAATGGCTGTCACAAACTTTATCCTAAATCCTATGCCAAAAGTATCTGGAAATATGTACTGCCAGTACCTAGTTTCCAGCACATGACTTTTTACCACTTTTACATTTTGTTGCCTCACAATTACTTCCTATACAGACTATACTGTACATTCTTACCATGGAAGGGTTTTAAGCTCTCTTCTCCAGTTGGAAAACTCCCAATATCATTTGTTGCATTGCAGAAGACTCTGGCTGATTTTTCTGAAGGCAAAGTGGCCTCCATCTCTTCACTAAACAAAGAGCCATTCACATAGATTTCATATCTTGAAACCTGAGGGTTGGCTTTGCACGAACATGAGATGACGAATGCATTGGTGGTGTTGGTGATTGCCATGACACAGTTTGGTGCATCTAATAAGAAGAGAAAATGAAAATATATATATCATCTATTAATTGATATGTCCAGCATCATGAATTATCAGGGTTTCTGTCTGGGGGGTGGCAATCTCCCCTCCAGAAGGAGGAGGATAAAATCCCCCTTTACATTTCCATAAAAACAAATCTGTATATTAGTTTCAGCAACATTTGCACTTACGTCAATAAATAGCTTTTAGGACCCTTCAGATTGCACCTTAATGGGGGCCTTGCTTCTCCTACTTGTAGCTTGGGTCAAGGGCAGCATCAATTTGGGGTTGAGGTTTGGCAATAACAAATCCCCCTGTTCGAGTTTTTGGCAGAATCCCTTATTATAGGGATATAACCATTCATAATTGAATCTGAATATTGAGTCTATGAGCCAGCCACGACCTTTATTCCAGTGGTGGTCCACTGGCTTGTTTTCCCTTACTCTTCTGATTATGCTGAACGCCAAGCACAATGGCAGTACACTGTAGGTTCCATTTTTTAAGTCTTTGGAATGACCCAGCCAGGACTTGAACTAACGGCCTCCCTGCAAGTCTAATGCTCTAACCACTTGACCATAGAGTTGGTCATAAGAAAGCTAAGGGAGTCCTGAGCAAAGTATACTCTCTGTTCTGGTACCTATAAGCTTCAAAGATTACCCCGCCTTTATTCCAGTTGTGGCTCACTGGCTTGTTTTCCCTACTCCATTGCTTTATGTGGAGCATCACGCACAACAGCAGTAGGTTCCATTTTCATTTTGAAGTCTATAGTGTCACACTGTTACTCAACCTAGGAACTGAACTGGGACCTCCCATGTGTGTCGACAATGCTCTACTACTAGACCAAACAAGTGGTCAGAGATCAGATACGACAAGGGTAACGACCCATTCTGTTAAAGGAAAAGCGAGCATTCCAGCCGGGAGGACAAACAAATCTGACACTGACAAAAATGAACATAGGCTGGGTAAGCAGCAGGACAACCATGTATTTTCATTTACTGTTTATAGTGGCGTGGAACGATTCGCATAATTGTATGCTATGGTTGCATGCAGTTCATACATTATTCAAACAGCCAACCAGCCTAGATGTAAACTATACTAGCAGAGAGCAATTCAGTATGTAAATACTATAAACCTGAATCAGACAGCAACCAAGACTGTCTACATCCATGTGGCCTATTATATTGCTGCAAGCTTTACGTATCATCACTATTGTTTCAAGCTTAATTGATGTTTCTCTATTTTTCACTATGGAGGCCCCAGTGAACATGCACAGTTCCAACCTACAAGTCTGTGACCCGATATTAATTCAGTATAAGTGTTTTTTTTTTTTTTTGGTTAGGGTCTGTGCAATACTCTAAATGTGTTGCAGAGCATTTAGCATTATAACACCACTGAAGTTGTCAGCATATGCATTTGCATATTACAAGTGGGCAGACCACTTGTAACAAGCAAAATCTGCTTTTGCACCATTTGTTTTCAAAGCATAAACCAAAATCCAAACTTTTGGCAATTTCCACCAAACCCTTTAAAATTCCATCCCCCATATTCATCTTCAACACAAATGCAGCACTCTCAGCAAACCCAAATGTAGCCAATATCCTTGATAGAACAGGCTGTTTCATTCCAATGACAAAATTCATGTTATTAACAGTTACTGTACAGAGTAAACAAAGCCATCTCAGATTAGATCTCAGACATCGAAATTAATGAAGCTTGTAAATCATTTTAAGTCATATGGAATGTTTCTATATTAGTTAAGCATGGGTTACACTAAATAATTTTAGATCAGATGACACTCATAACAGTCCAATTTTGAGAGGTTTTGTAAAAAGTGTTCAAAAAGAAAGTAGAGCAGCTATGCTGCAGAATCTCAATACTTTTATGCATGATCAATGGTGATCATGAAGCAGTGGAATGTTGTGTTTGATTTTTTCATGATACAACAGAAAAGAGCAAACATCCTTTTGGTACCTGATCAGGTACAGTATCATACATAAAAATGAAATATGACACAAACTTTCCATATCACACAGTCTACAGTACAGGTTGTTAAGCTATTGTGGTGCACTGTTGTCAT
The DNA here is from genome assembly GCA_037179385.1 of Holothuria scabra. Lineage (NCBI taxonomy): Eukaryota > Metazoa > Echinodermata > Holothuroidea > Aspidochirotida > Holothuriidae > Holothuria > Holothuria scabra. The sequence goes on from CM074189.1 coordinate 17,827,906, forward strand.
TCAAATATTTATAGCAGAGATTTATAATATCCTGATACTGTACATTTTTAAGATAAAAATTGAAAAGGTTATTAATTAAAACCAAAAAAATCAATAATGATACTTTTATACTAAAAAATAATCTTTGAAAAGCACACTAACACTACAAAGCACAAGTAATTATCCAGCTAGATGGAGATCAGTCTTATAAGAAAAAATCCTTCTGACCAGTTCCAACAAAACAAGTTTTCCTACTACTTCTTTCCTACCTACAGTAGTTTTTCTTACATCAACCTCAAACTGTATCTCTTATAATCTCACTGAAACCTCTTGGTGAAGAGCACAACTTTAAAAGGTTGAGAGCTACTGGCATCCTGTTTGGAAACTCAATCAACTGTAAATAAATTTCTCCATTACAAAACATTGCTGGGCAAACATGTTAGTCAAACCAGACAAGATCATCTTAACAATAACCTGATGCTTGACTTGACAGAGACTTGCAGCCATGATGCCATTTCTGGTATGACCTGGCCATGGAGTAAACTTCAAACCTCCTGAATGCAAGTCAGATGCTCTATCAGATAATATGAGATAATCCATGAGCACTGACAGGGACATGAACCAAAACATCCAAAATACAATAACCTCATAACGGACCAAGCATCATTATAACAGAAAGTCAACTCAATTCAAATGAATTTACACCAACTAGAGGAATTAACCACTTTGCATAAAAAAATAGAAGGAACCACAACATATTTTCTCCTTCAATTATTCTCTAATTGTGACATTTACTAAATTAATAGCTTGGTTTACCATATGTGCAATAGTTTAGTCCTGAAGTATTCTGAAAGATACTTTGCAGGCAAACAAAACAAATAGGGAGAAAATTGGTACAATAGCTGTTGTTTCAAAATACATAGAAAGCAACTGGAGGGGTGGAAGAAATGCTTGTTTCCCTGGAAGAAATTCAAATTTCCCACAATTTTTCCATGATGTAGTCTGCACATAGTAAGCTTAATTTCACTCAATTTTTCCAATTTTCCTCCAAATACCATGATTGCAATGCTAGGAGCTTCCCAACTTGCTGGTTTTTTCCACTCAAGGAGACTGCTTACACCCTTTCATTGGAAGAGCTTTAAACCCTTACTGCTCTGAAGGAAATGCTTATCAAGTATCATCATAGCCAACATAAGAGAATCAGCTATTTAGTTTAAACATTTAGTTCTGTTTCATACTGGTCAGTGGTCACCATATGAACAGTTAGCTCAAACTAAATGTTGGCTCAAGGAGGGTACTACCTTATGGTCAGTATATACCTGTAATTTGGTAAGTATTATGTATCTATATATACAGCTTATCCATTAAGTCCAATCAAACATAAGATCCAGTGACATAGGGGTTCAACTTAATTTGCAACCTTGATTAAATTCAACTCTCCTTACATAATTTGGTGAAATCATGTCAGTATTTTGATGTGTTATAACCTTTTTTACAAGACTACAGGCATGCATAACACTAACTTGATCCACAATAGGCTCCAAGAGATCCCTTTCACTTCTTTAGTAACTTTTTGCCACTGACCTTAAGATAATGACAAAGCCAACATTAGCAGCTTACAGATGATTCTCAAGGAAAACTTGGCAAAAGGGCCCAAATGAGACCTTGGACCTAAAATTCCAGCATATCATCTACAGATCACTAACCAAGCATCCTTATTACAGACTTAAAAGTTTTTTTTACTAATAGTTCAAAGGCGGGCTTAAGCATTTTGTAATATTTAACAAAATGAACCCTAGAGGCCATCCTGGGCTTTAGATTCAAAAATTGTGAACAAGCTAAAAGGACCACTACCAGAGTACCATTAATACAAACCATCATGGTTAGTGCCTCTTAATTTACAAACGCTTACAAAGTAACAAAACCAACAAGGCACAGAATGAAAACACTGTAACAAGCCCATAGCTGGGGCAGCTACTATACTTTGCATTCGCTTGTAAAAAATTCTGAGGCTTATCCATCTCAAAAGTCCCAATGGATTTTGCTATTGAAATGAACAGTTTATTATTAGCACACCTCTGTGTGAATCTGATTCCACACAGTTCTGGAGGAATCTCTGCATAAGGTTTTGCCTTCACACCTATCTACTGCGCCAAAACAAGGGAGGTTCTATAGGGCATTGTATTTAGTGTGTAATCAAAGCTGATAAAACTTTGAGCACAATAGTGAAGTTGTATGTTTGTATGTTTTGAAATAGCCTGCCTAGGGCCTCTTTGGCTGCAGCCCCCTGGCTCCCGCCCCTCAGAGTCTGCCGGCAATAGTCAAAAATTCCTTTCAATGAGTCCACTACTTGATGGCCTTAATATTCATGAACACTCACCACAATTGCTCTTCTCCTGAGGTAGGCAGTGCCCAACGACTCTGAATCTCTCCAATGCTACATTGACTACAAAGTCGTTTAAACCAAATGATAACGTAGACTTCTTACATCTATTAAAGTTTCTAATTCAGAAAGAAGTCTTGATCATAGGCAGCCTCTAACAAACAATAGCAACTTTTCATCAAAGAGTTAAGGTTTAATAGCTATTTGGTTGAAAAATGTCAAATTGTCTTTCCTCTTGGCTGTGACTCTGTGAGCTGTTGTATGATGGTAGCAATGTTTCTCTTTTGAATATATATTCAATAGCCTTGCTTCAACCAATCCACACTAGGCAAATGAAGTTAGCTTGGATTTCTATGGAGTTGAAATGATTTTGGCTCCAATGCCGGCAGTCCTTGGTTTTTCGTAAAGATGAGCTGAACAAGTTATCTGCTTCCCAGGCTAGTTTTGGAAAGGACATGAATTGTGTACACAAAAGACAAGATGTTGAAACAATTAAAACAAAGGTTGTGGTCAATTTTTAGCTGGATTGTCTTAAAGTTTAGCTAAAAGGGAGAAAACCTCATGCTAGATTCAAATACTGGTGCACATGATGAGGTTTCAACCTGAATATTCAAAGCACTTAAAACAGAAACAAGGTTGAGACTTACACTGGACATTAACAGCCACTGATACTTTTTGATCTGGTATAGCCTTCTGTCCACTTGCAACACAAGCTAAGGTGTTATCTTCTTCAGTAGGTATATAGTGTATGACACTAGTTACCATCATCTCTGAATCAAACGTTGTATGATCTATAAAAGGACCAGTTTTCTTCTTGCCGTTGACCTCCCAAGATAAAGACACTAGAGGTTTACCTCCATCTGCAATACACTCAATGGTAACCTGTTTATTGGCCACAACATCAGTATTGGTGCCTATTTCTGCATTGTCCCTTTTCAGTTGTAATTCAGGGGGTACTGCATGGAGAAAAGAAGTAGTCATGTGCTGTACCACACAAATAACAAAAATGTATGTCTAGCTTGATTGCAAGGTGGTTACTTTTGGAATGACTTGACCTGTTATTTCATTTACCATGTACCCACACACCTTTCCCTTTAAATCCAGCATCAGGCTTTTACAGTCTTCTGTATTTTTTTTTTTTTATTTTTATTTTTGTTGCCTTGATTTGTGCACCCTCCTATCATATCGTTTTGGACTTTCCTGCAAGCCTTCCATTTTAAATTTTCAAAATGTGCTACAAATCACATTCCTTGGAAAATTAAGTAACGGTAGTGTAGAAGGTGTGCCATTTTATTAAACATAAATAGATTTATACGAGCTCCAAATCTTCTGGTTGTGAAAAAATCACACTCCTCACAGTGATTTCAGGTGATCAGTGAGGGTGTGCAATCACACTTACACACCTCAAGAGTTAAGGCCTGTTCCTGCACTATTCTTTAATTGTTACATTGCCCAGAATGTAACGTTCTCACTTTAAATATTATTTATAGTGCTGCCCTTCAGGGAAGTGTTTTTTGGGAGGAGAGAGATCCAAAAGTGTTAGATCCTCTTCAATCACAAGACTATCCATGGTAGGGTAAAATCAGCTGAGTGTACTTTGTTTCTTACTTTGTCTGTTAAATACTGTATTTGATACCAATAAACTCACAAAATCATTCACATCTAGTATTCATACCATGATTAGCTACAGTAACTCTTACCAACATTTAAATGACTATGACCAATAAAGAAGGACAGGTGCTACAAAACCTCAGTACGGTACAAAACAACTGGATAACTGAAATTCGCCAAAAGAAGGAGTTCCATGCATTTTTAAAATTTGGTAATTTGTGTTAAATATGAGCTTTGATCAGTAGCTGCACATAGGAGGTACGTGCATGTTTTTGAGCTGTACTGTGTTAAATATGATACTGTACAGGTATCTAGCCCTAGGAGATGGAGGGAAAAGAAAAAAAAACAATTTTACTGTGATACACTTCTCATGAGAAGAACATCACTTTTACCTTCAACTATAAGATTGTACTGTGCCTTGTTTTTTCCAAATTCTTGACAGAAGTACTGTCCTTCATCTTCTATTGTTACGTTGAACTTGAGCTTTAAGACATGACTGGATGAGTTGTGTGACAATACCTCCATGCCATACTTATCTTGAAATATTGGATAAACTGTAGACCCCTGAGAAATACTCTCAGCATTTTCATTTCTTCTTGTAATCAACCAAACAGTAGGCTCTATGAGTTCAACATGACAGGTCAGATGAGCAATGCTATTTTCTGCATAAGTGTCATTTCTTGCTGTGTCAACACCTGTAAAGAAAATATTAAACAATTTTCCAATATTAGACAAATCTTTTTCATATAGTTAAATAGTGAAAACTACTCTACAGTACATTGTGAAAAGATTTTAGGAAGCGGTACAAATTTGCCGTCTATAGTCTGTATTAAAATGTGAATTTTCATGAATTGAAAAAAAAATCATCTTCATCATTCATTCAGCAATGCCATTAAAGCTTTCATTTGGTAAGAAGTTTCCTGCTGGGAAACACAAGAAATAGAATTTACAAAATGGTGGAAGCCAGGACTTGCAAAATGAGAACTTTTGAAGTACTGTAGCTGGGGAGAACTCCATCTGATGACTGACTGTTAGAGATCTTTTTGACATTCAGGATGGCTCAAAAAAAGGTTTTAAAACCCCGAACACCTTTATGCTCTTCACCATATTTTGATTTCCTAGAATCTAGGGCTGCAGATGGTCATATGGAAAACCACATCATTCTACAGTATTTGTACACTCAACCATTTTTTAGTTTCAGTACATATGTTCACATGAAGTATTGCAATTAAAATTTTCTGTTGATGGCTATTAGGGATGTACCAGAGTTTAAATCCAGCTAGAATTCTGACTGGATGTTTGGATTTTTCTACATGCGGCATGAGGTCTGATTTTACCTTAATTTTGGCTGCATTTGCCACATTTGGCTTTAATAATTTAAAACAATTAACTGAGTCTTGCCACGTTTGTAGGTAAGCTACTGTACAGTGTGCACATAACACAATAAGGTACTGCAAGTCCAAAATACAGTAGATCATAAAATGCATAGAGGATGATTGCATTGCATGTGCTTTTCATAATATTATAATTTTTCAATATCAATCCATTAGCTGGACCTACAGTGCATTCATAACCAAAACAACAGATAACATCATTTCAAACAAGTAATGTATGGTCTCATTGGTAGAGCATCAATATCAGACTCTCATTCAGAAGGTCCAAGGTTTAATTTGCAGGCCCAGGTATCAAAAAAGACTTTAAAATTGGAACCTACCTGCCATTGTACCTGCATGATAATCAGCAAAAGAATGGTGTGGATAGCCACACAGTGCTTCTAAACTAGAAACGAGGGACAGTAGTAAGCCCTGCTAGATTAACCCTGTGCAACTACTGTAACTCATTATCTGTATACTGTAGGATTAGTACAGTACATCTTACCAACCTGTATACTGTACTCACGGGCCGGGATTCTTAAGCATTGAAATGTAAGAGACCAAAAGGTTATGAACTTGATGGTGTGTTAGCTAAATTTAAGCCGAGTTATTGATATGGAACAGACAGTCCTGTAGTACCTGCAAGCCCCCTGAATATGAGGAAATGAAAGCATGGGAGAAGTGTATCTCATCTGCCCCCTCCCATCTATCCACCCCTCACCACAACCTTGAACCCCCACCAACATTGACTTGCAGCTCTGCAAATCTCTCTTAAAAAGGAAAATTAAGTCAATTTGTCATGCAGATTTTGCAGGAACAGAATGGAAGAGCCTGATAGAGTTCAATTTTAAGTTGAAATGCTGCAGGCTATCTGACCAGTTCAATTTAATTTCCAGTCCAATAAGTATTTAGAAAGCACATCAAGGAAAAAGTAAGATGTCGTATTCAGGTGTGATGTTCAGCTGTAAGGCCCATCACACAGTTTTGGGGAAAGAACAAAAATATGATTTCTCTGAGTAAGTAATCAAAACCAGAATGCAAAAATGCATTGAGGTTTCGATGATACATAAATGTTCCGTTTTAAAGAGTACCAACAGGCACCATTATCTTCTCATTCAAATGTTATACTAGCATGTTCAAAAAATACTTTTGTCATTCCAGATGACCTTTTGACCTCAATAAAAGCCATACATAGCTAGACAGGCAAACAACTCTCTAGCTAGAATGGACACACAACTATCTTGAAAGATCGTACTTAAAAAGGTTCCTAGACTTTGACCCCTGGAGACCCCAGATGACCTTTCGTTTCTGCCAAAAAGAATGGGGATAAATCGAGGGTGGAAAATCGCAATTATTCCGCCTAAAGTGGGATACTTGGCATATCTCTGCCTTTGACCTCCACCAAAAACAACATAGACCATTTCCTGACCATAACCCATCCACATACCAAATATAAATTCTATTCAAGTTTCCTATCTTGAGATATCGCATAAAAAATGTCAAACTTTGACCGCCGGTAACCCCAGATGACCTTTGACCTCTGCCACAAATAACAGGAGCATCTCCTGACCATAATGCATCTACATATTAAATATAACATCTATCCAAGCTTCCCATCTTAAGATTTCATGATAACGAGATTTTCAGACTCCAGACCCAGGTGTTCCCAGATGACCTATGACCTCTACAAAAAACAATAAGTACCATTTCCTGACCATAACATATCCACCTACCAAATACGAAATTTATGTAAGTTCCCTACCTTGAAATATTGCATTAACAAAATTTAAAGACTTTGACCCCTAGTGACCCCATATGAGCTTTGACCTCAAACAAAAGGAACCACTTCCTGACCATAGCACATCCACATACCACATATGAAATCTATCCAAGCTTCCTATCTTGAGATATCACCTTAACGAGATTTTCAGACTGTGACCCCTGGTGATTGAATATGACCTTTGACCTCTGCCACAAACAAAAGGAACCACTTCCTGACCATAACAGATCCACATACCAAATATGAAATCTATCCAAGCTTCCTACCTTGAGATATCGTGTTAACAAGATTTTCAGACTTTGACCCCTGGTGACCCCAGATGAACTTTTACCTCCGCCAAACAAATAGGAACTATCTACTGACTATAACACACCCACATACTAAATATGAAATCTATCTAAGTTTCCTACCTTGAGATATCACGTTAACAAGGTTTTTAGACTTTGACCCCTGGTGACCCCAGATGACCTTTGACCTCCACCAAAAACAATAGGCTTCTTCCTCTTAATACGGTGCATCAATGTACCAAATTTGAAAACTGTCAGACATTCCTATCTGGAGATATTGTGTTAACAAGCAAAGTGTCACAAACACACACACACATACATACAAACACACACACACGCTGCCACCATGATTGCATTGGTTTCTCTTATCATCGAAACCAATAACATTGTGACCCTCCCACTGTATCAACAAAATCCTATTTTACACCTCCACAGACTTTTGCAGAAAGATAAATGGTCCATTTTGTCATGCCCACTTCATTGTAACATCCATTACCCACACCCCTTTACTGGGTCCTGACTTGACCCCTTGCAAAACAGCACACTTTTTTGCAGGGGTAATTATTCTTTGGCATGGTAGGTATTGCAGTGAAACAAAAAAAAGAAGTATATGCAAATGTTTCAAGTATGTTTCTAAATGTCACACCCATCACATGGAATTGTCCAGCAGGGGCCATCTTCTGACCATAATGCATTCATACTGTATACCAATTATGAAATCTATTCAAGTTTCCTAATTTGAGATATCATAATCAAAAGCTTTTCGGTGTCTGCCCTCTGGTAACCCCAAATAACTTTCAAAATCCACCCATGTCAAATTTCCCTGCCTATAAAAATTTTGTCCACACCTTTTTGCCTCAGTGAACAAAGGTCAACAGAAACCAGATAAGAAGTTGCCCTACTGCTTGCCTGTCACACCTCACAAACAGTGGCACATCTGGCCAGTATTATTCCACCTTTGTTTTCATCTTCTGCTAGATCTCTCTTATCAAGTTTGTGGTTTCTTGGAGCGTGCTTGAATGAGTTAAGCAGGAAGTCGGGTAAAATTTGATTACCCCGCCAAACCTTGCTTTTGGTGGGGACTCGGGTGAAATATCTAATAGGGTAAGAAATTCCTCATGCCAAAAACAACATGGCACACCTTCTCACAATGGCACGTCCATATACCAAGTTTCAACTGAATCAAACCTCTTACTGTAGTTACAGCGTACCCAAACTTGTGTCACACACACACACACAGGACATACCCGTATTCAATGCCTTACAGGGTAGTGTACACAGAACTGTTCCCCATAAGGAAATGGTCGGAGTTCCCCTTTAGCCGTTTAAGTCATGCGGCACGTGAATGCCGCGAGCGAGAGCAGGCTCTTGCATATCACATGACAAAGCTCATTTCAGTGTTCTAATTTTCGGGTAGCTACGCCAGTTTAATACGAGCTCTGCGTGAGGGAAGATAGACGTGATAGGCTTCAGCTCTTGTGAGCGGCCTGTACCCAGCAAGGTGTTGTTTACAGGCTCACCCACACAGGCACACACACACACACACAACATCACCATTGCATAGATTCCTTGTCTGCCTTCAACAAGGAATCAAAAACTGTCAATACCTTGGTTTCTTTTTCATAGAGAGGAAACTTTTTCAGCAATGTTTGAAGTTACACAAATAAATGGCCTTTGAAACACTTCAAATAGGACCTTTCAGGGGGCTTCAAGCAAGCTTTGGACCCCCTGAACCCACAAGTAACTTTAACCTTGGACCGAAAAAATTTGGACGTGGGGTTAAGCAGTAATCGATTCCTCCCCTTTTTTGCCAAAGAAACCATGATGAAAGAAAAAAAAAAATTAAAACACCTACCCTCACAAAATTTCAAACACAGGTAGCATACGACTAGGATTAAAGCTTCTATCTTCATTTCCATGTTTTGTCACAGCTGTGGGCAAAGTGAGAAAGTTGTAGTAATTATTTTTCACCTTACCGGACAAAAAACCTTCCAAATTCAAATAACAATTTAAGAAAATTCCATTATCCAGGTTTATGCTAAATTTTCTCAATATACACAGGTGATGATCAACTGCACATTTAAAATGTCACAAAACCAAAGGAAACTAGACATGCCCGTACTTGCACGCAAGTACATATCGAAGCCATTGAGTTATGGGAGTCTTGTGTTATTAAGCCTGTACATATTGCCCTATTCCATTCAGGTTGTGAAGTGGTGAATTCACCGTGTTTATTTTTGCTTCTATTACTCGCCAAAAACAGACACTATTAACTAATTACTATATAATGTACAACCTATTATATTACTACTGGAAAAATACGAAGTAAGTTAAATGCTGAGCGAGAAACGTTCGATTACCTTTGCATTACCTTTAGCTAATCTAACTGTTCTGGCCAGGCCTACATATTTATAACCTGTCACATTGTCAATGCAGTGCATGCAACGCAGCTAGTGTCGCAGCTAAGACTGTCCATGTATTTGCGCTTGGTAGGGTGGGAGGTACGGTGTCACGAAAATAAAAGATATACTTAGAGTAACCCGTCTGTCGAGGCATTTGGTTTATTCATAACACCATCAGCAAAATGAAGTTGCTGTTGACCACAAGGGTTACCCTGTTTAGGTTGCTTGCCGAACCAGTACGTCAGCATAACAGTTGGTCAATCATTCGACCACAGTGTACTTAACGGCAAGGCACTGAAGTCAGATGGTATTGAAGTACAGGTAAGCAGTATACGTTTTGTTTGTGTTCCCATTCCTGTACGTGTACGTCCATAATGAACTTATATGCTTGATTACGTATGGATTTTAAAAAATTCTGCAATCGCATGCCTAGCAGTTTGCTTGGCCAATAATTTAATGTTGTACATGTGTGCAGGAGAACCTATATCAAATTAGGGCTGTCAGCGATTAGCTATTAATCGCCGATTAATCGCCAGCCAAGTATAGTAAAATGTTACCTGCGATTAATCGCATCTCATGCCCCACGGACTCTGACTTACGTTAAGTAAATAATGTATCCTCCTTCTTCGCAAGTTTAGCTGCCTTGACAAAGCATATGATGTCTACAGTATGAACAACAAGCTCAAAAATTGAGCAGAGCTTTGACATGCACCTGTTACCCACCCAATCCCCGCTACTTTACATGTGATTGTGTGCGGTGTCATGGGGGACGTTTCAATCCGTGCACCCCAAACACGGAACCTGTTGTGACAGGCTTTACTAAACACCACCAATACATTTGTATTGAACATAATTTACAATGAAATTTGAAAGCACTAATCGTCACGTATGTTTACAACCGGATTTTAGTTTCGGGCGTGCGCACTTTTCGCTAGCATGTAATTAGGCTATAAATATTCATAGAGCTTTAAATTCAAACAGTAGCCTTGGGTCAAAGGGAGACAAATGTCCTCTTTTCTGGCATAGGAGGGCCTTGTACCGTTAAATTCCAACCATTAATGAAAGAAAATATCAATATTCCTTTAATTCTTCCTCTTACCCGTTCAGAATCGATAAATAAATATTCCTAATATAGCAAAAGAAATTTAAGGTGAATTTTGCCCTTTAAAAGTTAGCGTTTAAGGCTGAAATTCTTCCAAAGCTTATAAAATTCCAACCGGAGTTTTCATGAGGCATGGATGCAATTCAAATGTTAGAGGAGCTAGTCCTTTCTCATGAATAACCATCAGCTTAGCTGCTAGATTGGCCAAAGAAAGAAAAAACCTGTATGAATATCATGTTTTGGGGACATTTTCGATGACATCGGTGACGTGCAAAATCTGATATGAAGAAGAAAATGGATTCAGAAGGAGAAAAAGAGACAGGTATATATGATAGATTCTGAAAATATATGAACGTTAGCTTCACAAAGAAACTTTGTAATGTCAACTCACTGTACTTCATCAATGTGGAACAGCCAGAAAGGATATGTACACATGAAATAGGCTCACTGCAACCTTTACAGAACAGTTTCTGTCAATGTGTACTGTACACTGTGCAGTATTTAGGCACTCTAACTCTTAAATAGCAGATTATAAAGCCTGATGGGTGTAGGACAGCCAATGCCCCACAACCATGCTGTCATGTAAAAACGAACTACCAAACCAAATGCGTAAGGTTACTGTTCTTGGTACAAAATTTTACAGATACCCCCCACTCCACTAAATAACACTACGGCATAGCCGTCTAAACTGTAGCATTCAAGCAGTACATCGTTTCTTCATGGTGGAGCTGGCATAGCCTACAGTATGTAACCGTAGGGGGACACTGCCTGGTTGGACTTCAATTTTTTCACTCCCTCATATGTAACCAATAAACGGGCAACAGGGGCCTATTTCTTCATAGCAGAGCAGGTGTAGCTGACATAGCCACTTCGGGGACATATTAGATGATTATAACCTCCAATTTTTTTACTGAATTTAAGAGCATCCAACTATCATTTAATATACTGTAGGCTGCTTAAACTGGTCTTCTGGTTTTGCCTTAGCCTACATCTCAATCCTCTCTGACAGTTTGTGCCTTTCCTTAATTTTTTTTTTTTTTTGAATTTTGAAATGAGAGCTCTGACCCCGTGACAGGATAATTTTGTCTATAGTCTCTGCCATTTTCTTTCTTTTTGTGTGTTTTTGAACTTTTAATTTCTGCATGGTTTTGAGATGTGAAATTCAGATTGGAAAAATCACGTCGCTTAATTTGCTGAGAAATTGGACCCATTGGATTTTGCCCTTTATTCTGTACTTTACCATACTTCACATAATAATGGAACTGACACAAGTTATTGTTATCATTTACTTTTTTTCAGGAAGCTGGTTCCTAAACCTGTCTGAATGAAGAACTGGCCGAAGTTCAAGACACTCTAAGAGTCACTTTTGACTCTGTGTGCATGTACTGAATCCATATGGTATTTGTGAAACTGATAAGAGGATATCGTTCATTTGAGAAAATGATAGTAAACAAACACTGTTTTTAATGGAGACTGCTTATAGTGTGTCTAGTTTGCATAATGTTTGTTGTCAGTCATACGGTAATTGAATCATATTGGACATACAGTACCTTGCTCTTACATTCTGAGGTCTGGTTTAAAAAATAAAATAGTTAAAACAGAATAGTGTCACTTATGGAATTTCTCCATGTATGTACACGTACTAATAAATTTTGTTAGGCTTACATGTAAACATGTATGTAAACCAGTTAATTTCTACTTTAACTGTGTTACTGAAGTTTGTGTAACCTAAATCATACCTGCAAACCAAAAACTGCTGTAATGATCGATATACCGATACATATAGCATCAAGAACATCATATCCTTGTTTAATACATTCTGGTGGTTCAAGCAATTATCATCACGAAGAAGGACTTGGTCGGCACCCCCCCCCCACCCCAACAGAGTATGAATAATTTAATAAGACCAAAGACAAAGTATGGGGTAGACTGTATGATGGAAAGATCAAATTATAAAATAGATCAGCATTCCATATTCTTTCGTGAAGGGTGGTGATTCCAGCAATGTACATTTTAAGTATAAAGGAAAGAGGTGCCTTTGCATTTTATTTAATTTAACGTTTTTGAGGGTCAGAAAGCCATTTGGCTCATCGAGGACCCTATGCCAGAGTAAGTGTGGATGAACACCAGCAAACTTCGCCTGCTCCAGGGACGGCCATTTAACGTCCCCCATCCGACGGAGGTGAGCGTATCCTCAGTCTTAAGCCACTTTCTCATAGGCTGGGTGGGGGTGGAGGTTACTTGCTCTGTACCACTGCTCCACAGCTGAACTGAGCAAGCAGACAACTTCCTGAGTTGGACAATTTCCTGAAACGGACAACCAAATACCCAATTTTGTAATTCACCAACTTTTAAACCCCCTCAGCATCACTGTGAACAGCTGTGCTGAACAAGCTTATTTTTAGACCCCGGAAAATTTCCAAGTGGTTCCACTGGGATCTGATCCGGGGACCTTCAGCATGCAAAGCAGTACGCTCAAACCACCCAGCCAATACCTTAGTTAATCTTCTTGCAACTCCCCCCAAAAATAACCAGTATTTTTGTATATCTCAGCATCTTCAGTACATAGCTGTAGCAGCTACAGGTATATAGGTCAAAATGATCTCCCAGCTGGAATACCAAACTCCATGGGAGGCGTATTACTTGACATCATCATCTAAGAATTTACTGCCTATTTTGATCCTCACTTACCAATCCTATGCATAACAAGTATACATAAATGGAATACATCGGGTGATAGGAGCAGAGTATCCTCCGTCATAGTTTCCCAACCCTCAGAGTTTGGGGGGATCTTTAGTTGGAAGGACTGTTGAAATACCACATAAAGCTCCTAAATGTGGAGGTGATTTTGGTAAGGAATGATTTTCAAGGCTAACCATCTAATGCTTGCTGGTAGTCCTGACAAAAATAATCATGTGAAATCTAGCTTGCAACTACATGAGCCCAATTTGATGGTTCCTGCGTGAGTGACTATCAGGCTGTGAAAATAACAGTGATCACCTCTTTCTGGATGATTGATCTTGAAAATGACCCCACAGACAGGTCCTGGCATTGCCATTCAAGATGTTTTGAAACCTTCCATTTGGTACTTTGTCCATGAGCATGCAGTAAGTAAGGGAAGAACTAGGTAATTCTTTCTTTCTGTTGGTAATTGCATGGTGATTGTTTTATACGGGGGTACTAAATTCATGCATAAAAATAGTCACAGGTTACAGGATGGCACTGTGGTCAGGGCTAGAATTTATTTGGGATGGGGTATAAAGCTGGGAAACTTTCTGCCCATAATGTGAAATTAATCTGTATGTCTAGGACATATGCTTCCTTTGTTAGTTGTGGAACACAGAGGAATGTTGGACAATCACCAAAATTAAAAGGAACTCACTTCAGGAAGTGCTGATATGGGATGGGGGTGGTCACATGGGACCCAATACAGATCATTGTCCCTTTTAATGGTTACCATCTCATTGGTTCCTTTAAAAGCCCAATTTGTGTCATAGGTGGCCACTGTAAATCCCCCCTCCTTCTTTTGACTCTTGTTTCATGAGTCCTCTTTCTCATTAGTAGCCTTCCCTGTCTCATATTAGTACCCCATCTCATTGTCCCCTTCAACCAGGAGAAGGGTAAAATGTATTGGGGTTTGGACTAGGCCTATGGCTATATTTAGGGCATTAGGTTAGAGTTATGGGACACAAAGTCTTGAAAAGTTTGGGACCAAATGAGATGGGGTACCAGGACGGTGCCAGGGTGTTTTGATAGGGGCTAAGCAGGTTTTTTTTTCTTGTTTCCCTTCTTCTCTTTCTCTTTTCAAGTTTTCTGCACTCCCCTGACACCACCGCCCTGCAGGATATTGTAATCGATTGCTGTCACACTATGCCAAATTTACATTGAACCTTTTAGTACTAACATGGAAAATTACGATGGACGATGTGAAGCGTTCTGATACTCTAAAATATGTACTGTCTTATTCTTAAAAAAATGTAAATTTCCAGCATTTGCTCGAAATCTAAGGGCAATTCAGTGTTAAAACAACTAACAACACCAGATTCAAACTACACAAATACTGAGTTCGTTACACTAACGAGCAGGCTATAGTAATAGCATGTGTTTATATGCAGTGGCGTACATACAGTTGTACACTGATTTGCGTATATGCATGAAGCAACATCGCTATTTTGAATCTCGCTTAATAATTTTTAGTGGAATTTAGCAGTCACATAACAAATCTGGACTGAAAGCAATCTTTATTCCTGATAATTTACCATAGGTCCCTTTTGTACGAAAAGTCCGGACTTTTTTTAAGGAGAAGAAATATATGACCACCAAAAGCAAACTTTGACATTGAATCATTAAATGGCTTTGCATAGGGTATGACAATCCTCAGAGATTTCGAGAATGACTCATCGTTTATTTTAAGAGTTGGAAATAGCAACATTATAAAGAGGTATTTCTTCTGAATATTCATTGTTAGTTTGGTTTTCGAATGATTTTGCACTTTCGCGATATTTTAGTCTCAAAAAGGCGATCTCATTTTGTTAATTAATCCCAAGTGACCTTCCGCGTAGCTCATTAACGAACTTTGCTAAGGAGGTATGAATATTCAACAGCAGGTCACGCGCGAACACCTTCATTATCTAAAGTGTCACTAGTAGTACAAGCTCTGAACATACGTGAAGTATGCATACACCACAGTGTCTTTTAAGTACCCTGTGTGCCATTGTGCACTTCGCCGTAATAGTTCAGTTTCAACAGCCACTTGTCAATTCGCTACTGGCGTACATCTCCCAAAATTTCAACTTGAAATAAACAAATATCAAAAAATTACAAGTTCAGCTCACTAACCATGTTATTCCTGTCCTTGTATCACGTGGGAGTGTTTGTAAGTCATGAACTGAAAAAAGTTTCAAAAAAGTTTCGATCACTGTTTATCAAAACCAACAGCGTACATAGCAGCAGTTGTACACTGTAGCAGTCGGCTTAAAACCGTTTATACGCCGCTGCTTCGTGCTGTACATCGAACGAACTTCTGTTACGAAGAATCGCACTCACTGATTGGCTGCTTGCGTTTATGAATGAAGCGGCTTCTTTAAAAGTTTGGGGATTCCCCGCTTGTTACGTAATTATTAAGGAAGGGTGTCATGTTATTGCCAATTGAAGTACACCCATTCTCTGAGTGCATAACGATACACGCTGTGCGAGCCGATCAGCCAGCTGAAGGCATGTATATGTATATTACACTGTACATGTAGCTAGCAGCTAGTGGGTCTTGTAGTGCTGCGAACATACGTACGGCTATTTACACAGTATATGTACAGGCGGTAACTTAAACACAAAATGACCGGTGAAAACTACAATGTCTAGATTTGATTGTAGCCTATTATTGTTAGCTCTAATGTTACATTTTGTACTGTAAACTTAGGTGGCTAGGCTCTAGGCCTAGTTTTTGTTGTGGCTTCAAGCCACACCATTTTGGGGGGGAAATTAGAAATGAAACACATGGGTAGATTGGGCAAGTGTCAAAATTAAATATATCATAGTCGGTCCTGCAGCTGTCTGCATAGGGGGCTACATTCACCGTGGATACTGTATTGTGGCCTAGCCTATACTTTGTGAACGATCTTTGCTTTGAAACACTGAAACTTCATCTCGCTACTGGTGTGTGGTTTAACGATCTATATCAACATCTATATCAATATGGAAACAATTCTCTAAAAATTGCTTCGCGGGAAATGTTTTGCTACTAAAGATAAAGGGGGTAAAAAAGTTAAAATGGAGTCTGCTTCTAGGCGGACCTGTGCATTGTATTAACGCTAACTCAGTATTGGCAAATTACTACATTAGCTGATACACACACATATATGTACAACGTAGGTCTATTACCGATATTAACACGTTTCTACACGGGTTGGTTATGCATACGCAAATGCGAGTAATCGCGATGCGATTAAACGTTTAGTTCACTAATCGCAAATTGACAGCCCTATAGCCAACCTTGCAAGCAGGCGAAAAACTCTTTCTCGTGCATAGCCGTTCGTTATGGCAATACGTTCATGCGGAATTTGTGTGCACAAGAAGGTATACCGAGTCGCATCAGCAGTCGAAAAAGCTCGTGACAAGTAGAGCAATCCCTACAATCGAAGCTATTGTAGGCTTCGATTAATGAACACAAGGTGAGTCAGTACTAATTCCCCAGGAACTACATATTTGCCACACATAATGGGTACTTGTTGTCATTCAGTATTGTGTTGAAAGTACTGTATATGTGCTTACTAACATTGAAACAAATTTTTTTATTAAATCAAGCAATCAACGGAGCATACTGAGTATTCAGGTACCACAGATAACAGTTGGGCATTGTGATTTATTTAAAATACTCCTTCAAAAATTACTTATAGAGTGGTCTGCATACAAAACTTCTTTGTACAGTACAGCACATACAGTACTGAATGTGTAACTGTACAAGATGTACTGTAACTTAAATCTTCCTAATATCAATTAGAGGAAGACAGTCAGTACTTGAAACATAAATGCAGTATTTCCTAGATTCCCTGCACTACTATAGCCATGTATGGTTAACTGCCATTAGAAACAGGAAAAGTATATAAACATAGGGTGTAGATAGAGGCAATTAGATACGTGTGTGATAACACCATGCAATGTAGTGACCATGCACTGATAACTGTGACAAACACGAAATCAGTACAGTATGTGTTTAATGTGATATTAAGTGTACAGCAGTTCTCAGTATGCACAGCTCCTTTCAACAATGTATTGACAGTATGAACAGCAGGGTCCACTGCATCTTATGAAGTTTTACGTAGTTCAACAGATCAACAATGTACAACATTCTTGCATGTTCACAGAATTGCAGCATGCTACAGTATACGTATATGCTGCAGATAATCAATACTTTTATGCATGATCAATGGTCATCATGAAGCAGTGGAATGACATGTTTAAGTTTTCCATGATACTACAGAAAAGAGCAAACATCCTTTTGGTGATCAGGTACAGTACAATATCATGCATAAAAAGGAAATACGAAACCAACTTCTCATATCACATACAGTGCAGGTTTGTTTGTGGTGGACTGTAGTCATTCAAATATTTATAGCAGAGATTTATAATATTCTGATACTGCACACTTTATGCTTAAAAATGAAATGATTATCAAATACTCAGATAAAAATTCAATACACTGTTGTACTAAAGAAATAGTCATTATTGTATAGCATATATTGAAACTACAGTACACATTAGAAATAACACTGACATGAAATTTGGACAAACTCCTTTGTTCAGAGACCAACATGAAAGCTTGACCATGGTGAATTCTTGCAGTTTACATGGTCGGAGCGTTACTGCGCTTGATAGTTTTGACCTAAAATTTCTGAATTTTTGCATTTTTAATCATAAAAACGAAAATTTTGGAACAAGTTGACACTAATTAAAACCTTGAAACGAAAAAATTGGTCAACATTTAGTGAAAATAACGATTACATTTCAAAGCAAAATCTGCCAGATTTTGCAAGCCAACAGATCTCATTGAGATTTATTATTTTTATTTTAGTTCCTCATTTTGTCTTTTTTGTACCCATCAAGACAGGAAACACATCAAAATGGTACTACAAATTCTAGAGATTTCATATTTGCACAGTAAATAATGACTAAAAAGTAATGTTTTCAGGCCAATTGTGGTGATTCAGTGAACTCCCAGTCTGCTTCTACTAGAGATTACAACTTTACACCATCCAAGGTCATTTAGTTTCTTGCTGTCAAACGACTTCAAAGAATCCCCCAGTTGGAAGCTCTATCGCCCACTTTAAGTGCCGATTTTTCATGGCACAAATTTCTCATGAAAGCACAAGCAATTATCCCCCCAGATGTAGGGGATCAGTCTTATAAAAAAAAAAAAAAAAAAAAGTTTTCCACCTCTTTTCCTCCCTAGTTTTCCTACAGTAATATCAACCTCATATCTCAGTGAAAGCTGTTGGTGAAGTAGACAATTTTGATGGTTGCTGGCTATCAAAATCCCATTTTCTATCATTTTATGGAAATATGTGATATTTGAAAGATATTTCACTCCACTTTTGAACCAAGATAATGGGGACACCAAGATTTGGTGTCCCCATTACTCTAAACATGAAATGTGCTAAAATGTAATTTACTGTAATTTTTAAAGGTTAAGCTGACCTGGAAACAGTCAAATGCAACATAAACCACTGTTTGCAATAATAACATACAGCAAGATGTCTCTGTTTCATTAAATTTTTGTTTCTCATTACCAACATAACTATAACAGCAGGAGGAGGAGGGGGGGGGGGCAACCAAAAATTTAAAAGTTCATCAAAATAAAATACTTGGTTCAAGAGTCTTGTAATTAAATTTTCTGTTAACCTTCGGGGACTATCTTTTCATGTAACTTAATTGACCCCAAAATTTACCAGCATAACTCTCTGGGGGGGGGGGGGGGGACACCAAAATACTGCTGATTATTAAAAAAGACATAAAAGATGCTTCTTTGGATTTTTTCTTTAGAAGTGTGCTACTTTCTGTGAGAGTTTGAAACAATTCTTACATCAGGAAAATTTCTGCCATCAGAGAAAGATCACATTGTGTCAATGATGAAAAGGACATTAGAAAACCAACATAACTAGGGGGACACAAAAGCGTTATGTTAGTCAGGGCATTTTCTATTATCTTGCTTGGAAAGTTGGGTGAAGCTGTAATACTAATACTGTATTTGGAAATTATGATTATTTGTGATATCCTTACCATGATACCGTAAATGAATGAAAAAAATGCTCAGTTTATGATAAATATGCTTTTTGGATGAAACAAATTTGTATGTCTGCATGTCACAGCTGGTACCCCAAAAATCAGGAGGACACAAAAGCAAAAGAGCCTATTATCTAGAAAATGCTAACCATTGAATATTTAGGTTATATACTGTATATATATATCATAAGACACTTATGTTGGTAAGGTATAATAACAGACCTGAATCAATGATTTGTTGTATTCCCTGCCTTTGAAATAGCATTACATTGACAAAATCGGTGAAAACCCCATTGGACCCCTAGTTTATGGAAATACCCTACTACAAAATGTCAGAACCACATACTCTGCCTGGATTACATTATCCTTCCTACTGTACACATACTTTACAGTATCCACAGGGGGCTGTGTGAAGCAGAATATGTCCATGGTATTTTCTGTCTCTCGCAAGCGGCGACTAATGGGAAAACATGCATTAATTGTATTGAAACTGTATTTGGGACTGAACTTACATTTGAACCACATTTGTAAACTTATAATCTGAAGCCCAAACACTTATCTGACACCATAAACAGTAACCTATTTGTGTTGTTGTATCATTAAACCTTAAAGGAGAAGGCAACCAACGGATTTTTCACCAATCAGCTAGTAGAGACCACAATTTAAACACATTTTCTGAAAAAAGGTAATAGAATCAGCATAGTTCCGAATTTTTATGAATTTTTCAATTATTTTTCTTCCCTAATGAATCCCCATGATGTTCATAGCCATTTTCTGGTTTTCAAAAAAAGAGGGCGCTTTAATATGACGTAAATGAGCCACATCGTAAGTTATACGATTTCCCATTCATTGCACATGGCGTGTACACTATTCCACAAACTGAAGGGATGTATAAAAAAGGGTCTGAGCCTTCCCAGGGGCAATAAAGTCTGTGTAAACCCACCCTGGCCTGGAAAATATGTCTACAAGGACTAGATAGCATTGCCAACAGCATTGACAATCTCAAAAGATTGTAAGGACCTCACTAGGCCTAATGAAGCTGGCGCTTGCTATTTCGCTTCAGTAAGAATTGCAAACTGCCTACCTTGTCGTTATGTTCACTCAGTCTTCTCTTCTTTGCCTCAACTAAACAAATATCGGCAGTTAAAAAATCCCCATAGGGACTATTCTGGTATCTTTCTCAAAAGCACTTCCCCAAGATACTGTTAGCTCACTTGCTATTTGCGAAGAAAACAGACAAGATCATACAGGTTCCGATTAGTGTCAAAACTGGTACAAGTGCTAAGCATACTAGCCACATGCTAAAACCTTCATAAGAGATCCCGCAGACTGACACTTTGTCCTGTTTTTTTTCTTTATTCTCTGAATACTCAGGCTACCAAGATACCATTTGATTCCATCTTTCTATACAAACATTCCTGTCCTATAGTCCATGTTTAGCGGGAAAGTGTATGACAAAGAGTTCAAGTACATCCTGCGCGTAAGTTGTAACCTTCAATTCCGTGCAGTGTTTTCACACTGGACACTGCACAACAGTTTACTGTATATTAGTCAAGGTCACTCTGCCATGAGAACATGTTCGCAGTTCTTTACATACAGTTATTCCCTTTCATCAGGGTTACCCGAACTGTAAGGGTACAAACAAAGGGTATGGTGACAGACAGCGGTGCAATGGTGTTGCCAATTACGCAAACTATTTTTTCATGCTCTTATTAAAAACTTGTTTTTCATTTTACTTTATTATTAAATGATGAAAATAATTTTATTCAAACATTAGGAATTTTATCTCCTTTTTCCAGGAGAATTCAGAAGATGTGTTATACAGTATATGTGCAATTATAGATAACTAGTTCATGTGGGTTGGTAACTTTTCTGTTGAAATATGATATGTGGCTCGCTTTCGTCATTGTACATCCGGGAACTGGTGAATTTCAAAAAATGATGATGTGGACCAGTAGCTCCTTAAAAATCAATTTTTAAGGTTGCAATAAATACTTCAAAAACTTCTCTGTGCTTCTTTTGGAAAGAGCATACATTAAAGTGGTAGTCAGTAGGCAGAAAAAGCTAGGGTTGCCTTCTCCTTTAACTGACAAATACTGTACACCTATGAAACTTTTGCTTCGGTCTGGATCTACAACCCAATTAAATATTAGTCTAAGTAAAAACTTCAATTACAGTAAAATTTTAATCAATTGATCTAGGGTCTATACTGCACATAGCTGGCCGATGCTCCTTCAATCCCCAGCTAGTACAATGGATAACCTTTACCTACATATACAATAATGGGTATCCCTCAATTAATATGATGAAGCATGCATTATACATGTACAGTATGGCTTACAGTATTTACTGTCCAGCACTTTTATAGGATTCAATAGAACGTAATTCATTTCAAAATAATAGGCCTAAAAAATGGAATTGCCAATTAATTAGCCACTAAAATGTCCTTACTTTCTTCTCCTAAAGTCCACCTTCACAAATGCAGCAATGCATTTCATAATTTTCCATGTTCTATGGGTGAAATTAAACTCCACTGTTGTCATCAGTTAGCTACTGTATCCTTGAAGCAGAATCTACACAGTGAACTTAAGCCTACCTCATAAAAAAACATACTGTACTGCAAGCACATTGTCAACATGCTGTCTGCATTGTATACATACACACATGTGCAGTATGCATGCACTGCACAGTATGTTACAGTGCATGTATTCACACATGTGAAACGGGCCAAGGGTCAATCACTGTATACAGACCACCTACAGTACTGTACATACACATGTAAAGTAAATGTGGGAAGGTTGGGACGACTGTATATTCTATTTGTAAAACTTCAGCTTAACATACAACAGTCTAAATTTACCCTCCAATACCAAATTACTCTTTTGAACAGTGGTGCAACCAGCAGGGGGAGGGGGGGGGCAAACTGCCCCCAACCCTTAAAAATGGGAAAGGGAAGGAAGGGAAGGAAAGAAGGAAAGAAAGGTACAGTATAAGAGGAGAGAGGGAAGAAGAGAAAAGGAAAAGGAGAAAAAGGAGGGTAAGGAAAGGAAAGAAAGGCAGAAGTAAAAAGAAAAAACTGAAAAAGAAGGGGAAAGGAAAGAAAGGGAAAAGAAAAAAGAGAAAAATGAGAAAAGAAAGAAAGTGGGTCAACTATGAGGTCAAAAGCAAGATTGATTCCCATTGATAGAACAGTTTTGGTCAATATATGAACAAATTTAGAAAAATATATGAACATTCATTAAGTCCCCTAAAGTTAAAATAAAAATAATATCTGAGGTCGGGCCACTTTATCAGAGGAAAAATTTTCCTCTATTGCTCTCCTCATTATAGAAAGTGACATTTCGGCAAGTATTGACTTTGATCCAGTCATCAATGCAATCAGTAAAATGACCATCTGACGAATGGAACTTAATTATAGGACAACACAGTCCACATTTAAAAACCTTTCATGCAAGGAGACCAAGAACATCTGTATGGTACCATACTACAGTACAGTTGCTCACACAAAAGTGAATACTGTATACCCTACAGTGACATGGAGATGTTGGGTACTGTATTCACTCCAACAACCAACAACCATTAGGGCACGGGTAATTTAGATACTGAATGTGTTAAAACTACCGTTTCTTGAAAAAAATTGAGGTACTCAGAAAAATTACCAATACTGTACTCCATAATTACCAAGTGTATTAATTAGAATGTGTGATGATTAAAACATTTTACACAAACATCAATACCTAGGCCTAAACTGAACTAAAATTTATACCCTTCTTTACTTCTGGTACAATATCACCGTAATGACTGTCAGCCCACATACAGTAATATTATACAGTACTTATGAATAGTTTGGCACACACTTTATCCCCAGGAAAACAGACAACTAGTAATTTAAAGGTAAAGAGCATTCCCCAAAAAAATTGTTTAGAAGAAATTCTAAATCAGGGATGATTTTTAAGCAATTGAAATTGGTTGTCCAAAGGACAACCAGCTGCAAGAATTTGGTTGTCCTCCCAAAAATTTAGTCGTCCTCCACAAAAGACATGTGAAAACAAGAAAGTTGTGCAATGTGCATTTTGTGGTTTCAAGACAATTCTTTTATTTTTATTGCACTGGCTGCTATTTGCATTGCATTATATCTAGGGTGCACTTTATTGAAAATACACATGAAAGGAGAAAACCATAACAGACAGAAACACGAAGACAAAAACCTACTGTATACACAGTGAGAACACCCGCATACAATACACTTAAATGGGCCTAGTCAATGCAGAGCCCCTGCAACTTTCTGTTCAATACACCATTTTCAAGAATCTGGACTGAGTGATAGTAATACCCGAAGTAACAGTTGGGGAATCTCACAGTCGATAGAAGTCTGGCCTCCTGATCATTGCTGCTCCCCGCCCCGCCACCCCACATTTTATTCATCACTTACTCAAGGATGGACAAAAGACATTTTTTCTCCTAATATCTTCCCAGCGTTGGGTAGACACAATAATAATGTGATCTTTTGACACCTTATTCGTACATTAGGACATGCAGTTGAACCGTCAAAATTTGGTGCATTAATACTAAACCTGAACGGTAGAAACTCATTCCTTTTGAATCAAAATCTGACAATCGAAAGCATGAAGTGTCTATTGAACAAAATGCTTTTTTAAAACCTTGTTTGTTTCAGCTTTAATAGTGTCTGACCGATTATGCTATAATCGGTAATACAGTACCCTTTTACCGATTATTTAATTAAACTATCGGCCCGATGCCGATTATTAGAAAGAGGGAAGTCACCGTGACATGTTTGTCTCTAAAGCCCCTTGAATCTTGTATATCGTATTACCGTAACCAGTTCAGGGTGGAAAATATTGGGAATCGTTACGAACGGAATATCTTTTTTGTATAGGCGTAATATTTTCACTTCAAAAGTAGAGATACAAATCAACCGTTAATACAGTTGAATTGTTTGCGGCCGATGTCACATGCCCTTTGATAATTTAGCTTTAAGGCCAACATCATGCTTTGTTTAGTTTTTATCCCCCAATCATGTCGGAAAATTTGTGTTGCGTTAATAGCTACTTTCCCGCTTTAATGAACCCCGTGTAGAGCAATCATGATAATCTAGCAATTCTGGGCAGCAAAACAAATGTACCCGATTAACGTATCTTATGGTTCCTTCCGGATATAAATATCCCCGTATATTGTTCGCAGTTTTTGTCCAAAATTTACGTCTAGTTTAAAAAGAATGTGCAACTGAAATGCACGTAAGCCCGATCCCCGAAAAATCCACATATGCAGAGATTTAAGATGCCGTTTCTAGGTGAATTTAGCACGGGGCTCGCCCGGCTTCGCTAGCCGGCTATATAAGCATGACAAGTGCGATCGTCGTAACACAAACTCAACGGGAAAACTTGTCTCAAGACCGAGTATTTTCAGTGGTGCAACCAGCAGGGGGAGGGGGGGGGCAAACTGCCCCCAACCCTTAAAAATGGGAAAGGGAAGGAAGGGAAGGAAAGAAGGAAAGAAAGGTACAGTATAAGAGGAGAGAGGGAAGAAGAGAAAAGGAAAAGGAGAAAAAGGAGGGTAAGGAAAGGAAAGAAAGGCAGAAGTAAAAAGAAAAAACTGAAAAAGAAGGGGAAAGGAAAGAAAGGGAAAAGAAAAAAGAGAAAAATGAGAAAAGAAAGAAAGTGGGTCAACTATGAGGTCAAAAGCAAGATTGATTCCCATTGATAGAACAGTTTTGGTCAATATATGAACAAATTTAGAAAAATATATGAACATTCATTAAGTCCCCTAAAGTTAAAATAAAAATAATATCTGAGGTCGGGCCACTTTATCAGAGGAAAAATTTTCCTCTATTGCTCTCCTCATTATAGAAAGTGACATTTCGGCAAGTATTGACTTTGATCCAGTCATCAATGCAATCAGTAAAATGACCATCTGACGAATGGAACTTAATTATAGGACAACACAGTCCACATTTAAAAACCTTTCATGCAAGGAGACCAAGAACATCTGTATGGTACCATACTACAGTACAGTTGCTCACACAAAAGTGAATACTGTATACCCTACAGTGACATGGAGATGTTGGGTACTGTATTCACTCCAACAACCAACAACCATTAGGGCACGGGTAATTTAGATACTGAATGTGTTAAAACTACCGTTTCTTGAAAAAAATTGAGGTACTCAGAAAAATTACCAATACTGTACTCCATAATTACCAAGTGTATTAATTAGAATGTGTGATGATTAAAACATTTTACACAAACATCAATACCTAGGCCTAAACTGAACTAAAATTTATACCCTTCTTTACTTCTGGTACAATATCACCGTAATGACTGTCAGCCCACATACAGTAATATTATACAGTACTTATGAATAGTTTGGCACACACTTTATCCCCAGGAAAACAGACAACTAGTAATTTAAAGGTAAAGAGCATTCCCCAAAAAAATTGTTTAGAAGAAATTCTAAATCAGGGATGATTTTTAAGCAATTGAAATTGGTTGTCCAAAGGACAACCAGCTGCAAGAATTTGGTTGTCCTCCCAAAAATTTAGTCGTCCTCCACAAAAGACATGTGAAAACAAGAAAGTTGTGCAATGTGCATTTTGTGGTTTCAAGACAATTCTTTTATTTTTATTGCACTGGCTGCTATTTGCATTGCATTATATCTAGGGTGCACTTTATTGAAAATACACATGAAAGGAGAAAACCATAACAGACAGAAACACGAAGACAAAAACCTACTGTATACACAGTGAGAACACCCGCATACAATACACTTAAATGGGCCTAGTCAATGCAGAGCCCCTGCAACTTTCTGTTCAATACACCATTTTCAAGAATCTGGACTGAGTGATAGTAATACCCGAAGTAACAGTTGGGGAATCTCCCAGACGATAGAAGTCTGGCCTCCCTGATCATTGCTGCTCCCCTGCCCCCCCCCACCCCACATTTTATTCATCACTTACTCAAGGATGGACAAAAGACATTTTTTCTCCTAATATCTTCCCAGCGTTGGGTAGACACAATAATAATGTGATCTTTTGACACCTTATTCGTACATTAGGACATGCAGTTGAACCGTCAAAATTTGGTGCATTAATACTAAACCTGAACGGTAGAAACTCATTCCTTTTGAATCAAAATCTGACAATCGAAAGCATGAAGTGTCTATTGAACAAAATGCTTTTTTAAAACCTTGTTTGTTTCAGCTTTAATAGTGTCTGACCGATTATGCTATAATCGGTAATACAGTACCCTTTTACCGATTATTTAATTAAACTATCGGCCCGATGCCGATTATTAGAAAGAGGGAAGTCACCGTGACATGTTTGTCTCTAAAGCCCCTTGAATCTTGTATATCGTATTACCGTAACCAGTTCAGGGTGGAAAATATTGGGAATCGTTACGAACGGAATATCTTTTTTGTATAGGCGTAATATTTTCACTTCAAAAGTAGAGATACAAATCAACCGTTAATACAGTTGAATTGTTTGCGGCCGATGTCACATGCCCTTTGATAATTTAGCTTTAAGGCCAACATCATGCTTTGTTTAGTTTTTATCCCCCAATCATGTCGGAAAATTTGTGTTGCGTTAATAGCTACTTTCCCGCTTTAATGAACCCCGTGTAGAGCAATCATGATAATCTAGCAATTCTGGGCAGCAAAACAAATGTACCCGATTAACGTATCTTATGGTTCCTTCCGGATATAAATATCCCCGTATATTGTTCGCAGTTTTTGTCCAAAATTTACGTCTAGTTTAAAAAGAATGTGCAACTGAAATGCACGTAAGCCCGATCCCCGAAAAATCCACATATGCAGAGATTTAAGATGCCGTTTCTAGGTGAATTTAGCACGGGGCTCGCCCGGCTTCGCTAGCCGGCTATATAAGCATGACAAGTGCGATCGTCGTAACACAAACTCAACGGGAAAACTTGTCTCAAGACCGAGTATTTTCAGTGGTGCAACCAGCAGGGGGAGGGGGGGGGCAAACTGCCCCCAACCCTTAAAAATGGGAAAGGGAAGGAAGGGAAGGAAAGAAGGAAAGAAAGGTACAGTATAAGAGGAGAGAGGGAAGAAGAGAAAAGGAAAAGGAGAAAAAGGAGGGTAAGGAAAGGAAAGAAAGGCAGAAGTAAAAAGAAAAAACTGAAAAAGAAGGGGAAAGGTAAGAAAGGGAAAAGAAAAAAAGAGAAAAATGAGAAAAGAAAGAAAGTGGGTCAACTATGAGGTCAAAAGCAAGATTGATTCCCATTGATAGAACAGTTTTGGTCAATATATGAACAAATTTAGAAAAATATATGAACATTCATTAAGTCCCCTAAAGTTAAAATAAAAATAATATCTGAGGTCGGGCCACTTTATCAGAGGAAAAATTTTCCTCTATTGCTCTCCTCATTATAGAAAGTGACATTTCGGCAAGTATTGACTTTGATCCAGTCATCAATGCAATCAGTAAAATGACCATCTGACGAATGGAACTTAATTATAGGACAACACAGTCCACATTTAAAAACCTTTCATGCAAGGAGACCAAGAACATCTGTATGGTACCATACTACAGTACAGTTGCTCACACAAAAGTGAATACTGTATACCCTACAGTGACATGGAGATGTTGGGTACTGTATTCACTCCAACAACCAACAACCATTAGGGCACGGGTAATTTAGATACTGAATGTGTTAAAACTACCGTTTCTTGAAAAAAATAGAGGTACAGTACTCGGAAAAATTACCAATACTGTACTCCGTAATTACCAAGTGCATTAATTAGAATGTGTGATGATTAAAACATTTTACACAAACATTAATACCTAGGCCTAAACTGAAATGAAATTTATACCCTTCTTTACTTGTGGTACAATATCACCGTAATGACTGTCAGCCCACATACAGTAATATTATACAGTACTTATGAGTAGTTTGGCAAACACTTTATCCCCAGGAAAACAGACAACTAGTAATTTAAAGGTAAAGAGCATTCCCCAAAAAAATTGTTTAGAAGAAATTCTAAATAATACAATTTTCCTCTTTCTCTTGAAGTATCTGTCATTATATTTTATGACTTTACTATCACATGTTCAATAAACCAAACAGTTACTTGTTCCTAGTAAACTTAACATGTGAAGAAAAACAAAATGTTGCCACATGACTCCTACCGGCAAATCATGAAACAGGGCAGTCTGCTACACAACTTCAAGTTGGGGCGACTGCTCTTGCCCTTTAAGGGATTGTTCCATTATTTCATACTATGGTTTCTTCTTAAGTTCTCAATCTCCCTGTGACTAAATGCCCCATAAAACAGTCTTTCAAGCAGACCCAGACAAAAAAGCAGAAGAAAAGAAGGACCAGTATTTTGCAAAAAGTTGGAGAAAATTAGGAGGAAAGGAAATAATAAATAGGATAAAAGTGTGAGTTTTCAGGAGTACAGTACTTTTTAGTCTAAGATCATTGCTTTCCATAAAACACATGAACAGTAACACAGACCCTAAACAATCAAATACATATATTATTAAGTACTACATAGAAATCAGGCAATATTCAACATGCAGGTGAAAACCATTCCAAAATTCAATCTTTTTATGCACAATCACAGTTTGGCTAACTAGCATGTTTATCGAGTGAATTTCATTGAATACAATATCAGAAAGCCTTTTGTAGTGTACAGTTACTTTCCACAAAAATGTAATGACAAAATGAATGTGATGGCCTCCTCCACCCCTTACAACCATCCAATTCACCCACTTTATTTATCAAGGCAGCTTTAAAGCAAGAATTAACACTGCTGCCAGAGTAATAATCAAAATCTACTTTACAGAGGTTTCAAAGTATTCTTTTAAAGTATTGAACCTGTAGCAAAATTTTAAAATGGCAATCAAAATATTTCACAGTTTGTTTTGATAGATGTCAGATTGAAAAAATGTATGCACCTAAGCAAGAATCTGCAGTGTTTTACAACAGGACCAGAAATATTTGTTTTGTCCAATTACATCATCTTAAATGTTCTACTTTAAATAGAAATGTATACTACTTAAATAAATGACTATGTAAACAAAAGTTTAACATTTTTACCACTGAATCAAACAATTAAAGAAAACTGCCTTTAATAGTAAAAATATCAAAGCAACCCAATGCTTTAATGGGTATCTTTAGGTGACATCTTTTACAATTTTGTCAACCACATTTGCAGGACTTCCTGGAACCAACTGAAGGCTGGAAATCAGTCACCTTCAATTTCTGCAAAAATTCCCAAACATTTGGCACAAGGACGCTGATGAACACCCACAAAATCCAAAAACAATTGGAAAATTTTCCATCTGAGACAAACATACAAAATGTGGCTTTGTCCCACTTTTCCAAAATCTATCAAGTTCCATGCAATAAGAACCATGTGATGTTTCTTCACAAAAGCTTGAATTTTTGCCTGCTTTTGCATGTACAGTATATAATGAAATTGATGTTCAATACAACATATTCCGTGAACATTTAACTTTTAATTTGGTTTGTTAAGGCAGGCCATGAATTGCTTCAAGACAAAAAGGAGTATGATGACAGAGGATTTTGGGAGTTGAAATTTTTATCTGAAAAAGATAATTACTTTAGAATTTGCACATAAAACAATCTGTTCCCTCAGTCGATCAGAATCATCATTGGGAATCGCATTATCTCTGCATTTCACTTATAGGTCATGCTATTCAAAAACAAAAGATGGGTTGGCACTGAAATGTGAGCAAAAATATTTAGAAATCTCACAGTACGCCCCCATCAACAAATACTGGTACGGTATTGTACTTGACATTTTTGGCAGCTAGTGACTGGCCTTTGGGAACAATTAAAGATGAAAGAGAGTGTCACAGAAAGCTCGGGGGTTGTTCCACAAAAAAGTAGGAGAATGTTGGAAAAAAGTAGGAGAAAGAAGGATTTTAAGCAAAAAAGTTGGAAAAGTAGGAGGAGGGTAAAAAAAGTAGAAAAAAGTAGGAAAAGTAGGACCGCTTGAAAGCCTGCATAAAATCATGAGTTCCCATTTTAAAAATCATTAAATAGTCACAACTTCCCAATTTGGAAAGCTTCCCAATTTGCAGCCAAAATCATTCACTGTATTGTTCAAAGGAACATGTACTGTATGAGTCTGTCTTTGCTGGGAGTGCCTCTTGGTAATGTAAGTAAATACTTTACACACACTGACAGAGATTTTTAGGTACAACCAAACATTCATGGCAGTGACATTACTTTCTGTAGCAAACTTAAGTGTAGGCCACTTTGTTGACTTCTGGGAGTGACTTTTTAAGGGGTGAAGTTTTAAAATCTTTGAATGATAGCTGTTAGGGGTGCACATTGGATGGTACACTGAGTATAAAATAACCTACTACTAGCATTAAATACAGTACTGTATGTCAGTAGCTGTAGCCTGTTCCAATTTCAGCTGTACCCATTTAATCTGAGTTCAACTGGATCGAGTTGGATTCCAGTTGAAACATAGCTGAAAACCAAATCCAGTTGATCTAATATGGAATTTGGGCAAACTCAACTGAAACCAGTTGAACCCAGTTGAATTAGCCCTGGGTCAAACTGGAATTTGAACCAGGAAGGCTATCTTTTCTTGGCCAGTAAAATATTGAACAGTATTTTTCAGTGACAGTAAATTATGTTGTGTGGTTTTTGGCTTCATAATTTAATGCTCCTACCTATGGAGATGATAGTGAAACTCAATTAAATTTTCATCCAGACCACTTTTCATTTCAAATCCCAGCTTTGTTGAACTGATCCAGCTATTGTCTAGAGGCAAGATTGTCATAATAATAATAAGATTTTTATAAAGCACCTTACACAAAGAGTCTCAAAGCGCTAAAGACTGCCCAACAGAGAGTCAGTATGAAATACTGTAGTAAACAAATGAGTTTTCAAATTAGTTTTAAATTGTTCCATAGAAGAAGAGTTCTTAACAAAAGATGGAAGATCATCCCACAATTAAGCAGAAATAATGCCTATAGCAAATTATTTCTTGAGCATAAACGATGTTTAATAGTTTTTTTCACTGTTACTTGGTGCTATTTTTGGTTAAATGAAGACAAATTTCACCAGGCCTGTAGCTTAAAATGAATGGAAAACAGTCATCAACTTCTTTGACAAAAACCTGGTTTTCATCAGTTATAACTCACTTAAAGACTGAAAAATTACCAAAACACAATTTTTGGCAACGTCTGACAAATGTTGTATCTGATTTTACCCCTCACAAAGGACGCCATCACTAAAATTTATGGTGTGCAAAACTTAGGGACATAAAACAACACAAACTTGTGACAATAAAGTCTAACTTCAATTAAGTACTACTTCATTAATTTCTACCTAACTTAAGCATGTTTCATATCGAAATAAAATGAACAAAAGATACTGTAGTTTGGCCTGGTTATAAGTTTTTTACTCAAAGGGTGAGTTGATTATGATGGTTACAAAATAGTGCTGGGATGGGCAAAACTTTCATATAACCATGCTACTGTATCTAGCACAGTACTGCATATACGGTACATTTATCTTATGACAAGAATTGCCGGGCACACTGGGCGTACAGTACAGCTTCCCTGTCTCTACACCTACAGTGGGAGTCAGTGCTCACGCTGGAGATCTTTGTGTTGGACTGCATGAAATACAGACTGCCACCTTGGTGAAAGAGGCTGACCCACAAAGGCCTGGCCCAAATTGAAAAGTTTGCCCCTACATGAGGAATTTCTTACCCTATTACATACTGTATTTCACCCAAGTCCCGCATTTTTTCGTCCAGCTCATCGCTACGAAAAAATTAACGTCCGCCGGCGTTGGACACCAAATCTGTTCAACTGCATAGAAAACTTACAGAAGCTTCATTTACATAACTCTACGTGGATTGGTTGAAGCAAGGCTGTTAATGTTTATTAACAGGCAAACACTTGCACCATTGTACAACAGTACACAGACTCACTGTGGTCGATGCTATTCGACACTTGTATTGTGTGGTACCGTGCAAGCATACACACACAGTACAGGGGTTAATTGAGAACAACTGATTACTGTTTTTAAATCCAATCTTTGATGAAAGTTGTTATTGTTTGAAAGAGGCTATTCATGATCAAGACTCCCATCTAAATTAAAAGCCTTTAACGGATGTAGTGAGCCTATGTTTTTGTTTGGTTTAAATGTCTTTGTGTTCAACATGACATTGCCAAGATTTAGCTGTTGAGCACAGTCTACCTCAGGAATAGACCAATTATGGTGAGGGCTCATGAATATTAGAAAAATCAACTTTTGGGCTCATTGAACGGAACTTCTGACCATCGCCGGCAGGCTCTGAGGGGCGGCAGCCTAAAGGGGACTGCAGCCACAGAGGCGATACGCAGGCTACCCGACTTCCTGCTTAACTAATTCAAGCACGCTCCAAGAAACCACACACTTGATAACAGGCAGCTAGTGGAAGATTTAGACAAAGGCGGAATGATGCAGTCTCACTATTTGTGAGGTGTGAAAGGCAAGCAGTAGGGCAACTTCTTATCTGGTTTTTACTGCCCTTCGTTCACTGAAGCAAAAAGGTGTGGACAGAGAATTTATAGGCAGGGAAATTCAACATGTATGCAAAAATATGAGTCTCAAAGTGTCTAGCCATGCAATATTTCAACTGACAACTGCAGCCACGCAACGCAAGTTTGATAACAAATTCGCAATTTATTGGCAAAAAAGTTACCTCAACTGTTAATCTTGAACTGTAACTCAGAAAAGTCTAAAACCTGTACATTCTGGATCCCGTGCATATTGTATTGTATTGACGTACCACTGTTCCTGAAACTCACATTTACAGAAGGCTATACTGTTTCTTATTGTAACTGCATAGAAGGCATTATTAACATAGTCAATTCAAGTATGTAGAAACATCAGTAGCTGCCTTCCCCACAGAACTGACTCTGCTTGCTTCGGGGGCACATACTGTATGATGCCTTCTCCAACCAAATGCTGTTGTGTAAAGCATTTGCCCTGCCTTAGTGCCAAGCTATCCGTGTATGTAAGTACGTAAGTGGGTATGTACTACATACTGTGTACAAAAGTATGGGCATTTATTTAATTACTGGCTGTTTTAACTTCAACAGATGTACATACGCAGGCTGACTACTAGATACTGTAGCACACATGTACAGTGCACACTGGCATATATCGCAAGCATCATTGATCAGAAGTTGGTGGCTTAAAAACTTGCAAAGTGGGAAGGTGGAAAGGTAAGCACAATGCCTGGAAAAGGCCATGTTCTAGGAGGGTAGTTTTGGCCAAAATTTTCTCGGTTCACTCTGCGAGCTCTGCTAAGATAGTCTTGCCGGGCAATTCTCTTGATCTTTATTAAAACTCCCTGCGCACTTTCCAAACCTTCCAACCTGGGGGGTGGCTATAGTTGAACTTCAATTAACATAACATAATTAACATCACAGGTTGAAGGGCAAAGGAGGGCCAAGGCCCCAAAAGATGCCCTGAAGTCCAAACCCTTATCAAAAGTCAAACCCCCAAACCTACCTACAGTACAGTAGACAACAGCCCCAAACAATCAGACTCTTCTACAGTCATGGAAGAACTTGTCAATGTTAACCTTAAAGGTAAAGAGCAGTCCCACCAAACTTATTTTGAAGAAAAAGCTAATTACAGTAACTCGATTTTCATCTTATTTCTCTTCAAAGTATCTTTAATTACATTTTATGACTTTACCATTGCATATCCCAGGTAAATCAAGCAGTTATTTCTGGTAGATTTCACATTTGAAGAGAAAAAACATTGTCACATGACTCCCAAAAACCAATCATGAAACTGGACAGTCTACTACACTTCTTAAATTTGGAATGACTGCTCCTGCCCTTTAAAGCAGTGAACTGACAGGGAGTTAACTACCCAATCTTGCAGACAATTCCACTGAATTGATTCATATCATTCATCATAGTGAATGATTTGAGCTTACTGTATAACAACAAGATTTTGTTCAGTTTTCAAATAAAGTAATTACCATTTTCTGTTTGAAATGGGCACATGTAATCCCAGATCCACAACATAGGCTAGGCCTAACTAAGTGATTATTGTTAGGCTGTTTGGTCTTCAGTCTGACTTCAAGCCATTGAAGTTTAAACACCAAATTATCAAGTCATCAACAGGGTCCGTACCATTCCGCCATTGGTATTTTCCGTCACAGAAAATGTGCTCATTCCACCATAGAACTAGAACGCCAAAAGGCTTAGTGATTCCTTGCCATATGATATATTGTAATAATGAACATGGATGCCCACATGACAAGCATGAGATCCCTCACAAATACTAGTAAGGTCAAAACCAATTTAAGATCATGTGCCCCAAAATGATCTTTCACCCTCACATAAAACAATAGGGAGCAACTACCTAAAAAGACCATCAACATGCTAAAGATAAGCAATTCACAAACTGAGTATGAGATCCCTCCACAGTTCAATAACCACATAAAAATGTCATGTCTTCAAGGTTTTGCCCATTTGTGACCCCAACCTTTGACCTCCACAAACAAGAGAAACCTCCCATGCAGTTATGATGCTGGTAAACTATGTTGTCTATTAACTTGATAAAGAGATATTTTTGAAACATGCTCCTTTAAATCAAAATTTTGGGTATTGAGGATAGCTCTCTATATAATGATGTCTCTATAATCTAAAAAGTTGACTGCATTGAGGTTAGTGTTACAACAAGCCCTAATCCTAACACTCATCCATAAATTGGAACATACAGTAGAGACATCTCAACAGAAAGGTGTAACCTTGGCTATTAGTGATGGTCCTTTTGTATTTGTTTTTGGTGTAATGCCCTTCCCAATGACTATGATATCCTTGAAAATTAACAAAAAATGGGAACCCTATTAATCCAGAAATTAACAAGATTTGTAATTTGCCTTAAATTGCCTGCTTGTAGGAACACCACATAACAAGAGTACAAGTCAAGTGTCCTTTGTTTGATACACAGTAGATACTATTATGCTTGTTTTGATTACCTGAACAACAGTACTTTCTGAAAAACAAGCCTTACTGAGAGGGCTAAATAAGTGTCAGACACTATCTCTAGACAGGTAGGAAATGGTTAAATCCATTGAGCTGTATTATTCAATGATAAAACCCCTCAGGGCACTGTGGCAGTCAAATGTGATGAATTAGGTAAGATAACAGTGACCAGCAATTTTCACAGACTCTGGTGGGTCAGTTACAATTTGATTCATTCAATTAGGCAATCTCAGTTCAAGCATGCTCAAGGGTATTTGATCCAAATGATCAGTTATTTAGTTCTTTTTATAAAACTAATTACTTGTGGTGTATTTAATTATCGAGTTCCCACTTATATGTCCTTATGAGGACAGTGGCACAAGGTTTGTCTGTAACTTGTAACAGTCTTTGATACTAAATTTAATGTTATATGCATTTTTTCTTTAGGGTTATGGAAGAAACAATGTTTGTATGTTCTAAAAGAAATTTTGGACATCATACAGAGCACTTGATCTGTTCAGAGTTTACACTTATGAAGTTCCCCACTGAATAATTCCTCTGCTTTGTGGGCATGGAAGCTTTCTCCAATATGTTCACATTATGTCCCCAAATAACCCTCATACAGCCTTTGTTTAACTCACATATTTCATGAAAATCTAAAGGCCGCATACCTATGACAAAGACAAACATGTCAGCCTGATGAACAGTTTTTTCCTTTTTAACTTTTTCAGATTTTGTTCAACCCACTTACTCTTATGCATATTAATACTGGCACCAAATGTTATAGGGCAAAACTTCAAACCAAAATCATCATAAATACTGTACCAAATGCACTTTTATGCACTTTAGACATTCTTAATACAATGAAAATGCTTCAGTACATATTTTGAAATTACCCAACTTGATCATTTACATAATAATGTGAATTCCAAAAGCTTACCAGATGCATCTTACATTACCCATGCCATTCAAAACGCTTAACCCTATGCACTAATGAATATAAACCCTAACAGTTACCCTTTTTGAGATATAGTATGTGCAAGGTTTAACCTCTGATGACCATAAATGACCTTTGACCTCCAGTAAAAACAATAGGGATCATCCACTTAATATCGACAATCCACATGCTAAGTATGAGATCCCTCACAGTTACCCTTCTTGAGATATATACTGTTTACAAAGTTTTGATGTTTTGACCTCTGGTGACCCCAGATGACCTTTGACCTCCACCAAAAACAATAGGGATCATCTACCTAACATGGACAATACACATGCTATGTATAAGAGCCCTCACAGTTACCCTTCTTGAGATAGTGTTTACAAGGTTTTGACCTTTTTACCTCTGGTGACCCCAAATGACCTTTGACCTCCACCAAAAACAATAGGGATCATCTACTGAATATGGGCAATCCGCATGGTACGTATGAGATCACTCACATTTTTCCTTCTGGAGATATCATGTTTACAAGCAATTTCCAAGGTATTTACCATTTGACCCCTGGTGACCCCAAATGACTTTTGTCCTTCACCAAACACAATAGGGATCTTCTACTTAATGTGGGCAATCTATATGCCACGTTTGAGATCTCTCAGAGTTACCCTTCTTGAGATATCATGTTTACAAGCCGGTGTCACACACACATACACACACACACATGCACGACATCACCATCGCATAGATTCCTTGCCTGCCTTCGGCAAGGAATCAAAAAGTGCCATTCCGCCATGGCAGCAAGGAACTTTTTCTGTGGCTGCATGAGAACATTATTCTGTGGAAGGTACTGTAGGACAGGTTGGAACATACCAGACTGCAAGAACATTGACTATATGGAGTTTAGAAATTCGTTGGAAGCATTAGGCCAAGTAAAAAAAAATCAGTTGATCGCCCCCGCCCGCATCCTTTTTTGCCGCCGCATCAATTTTTTTTTTCATTTTTTTATTTCTGAAAATTTATTCTGTAGTGTTATATTTTTATCAGAAATTTGGAAATAAAAAACTCGCCGTATGAAATATATCAGATTCTGTGAAATTTTATGAGCAAAGTATCAAAGTGGATCGTTACGATCATTTCAAGTTTGTAATGCCCATCGTACCTTGGCGCATATGTAGACTGCAGTACACCCATGCTAGTAAATACAGAGCCTGCAGTCATACACACACGTACTGTACATCTACATATAACTAAAGGCATACATACGTGCACCATGAGGCAACCGAAAGTATAGTATAGTTGTACGTAATCTTCGTAATCTTTTACGTGATCTTTCAAGAGCGTGTACTGTACCTGCTGGACATGTACATGCCGCGTCCCATTGAGATCGTGAAGTGGTTAAATTAATCCACCTGGTTTATTTTTCTGCAGTACAGATAAGCATACAAAATATTGCACTAACTGTGTTGCAGAAAAAAAATATGCAGTGACTACACTTAACAATGTCAATGGAATGCAGCAATACTGTAGGCTCAATGCATTACGGCACTACATTTCACAGAAACAGTCCTGGGGCCATTTCAAATTAAAAATAAAAAATAAAAACACCTCGCATGCTCGATTTTTCTGGAAAGTCTGGACGATCAACTGATTTTTTTTTTAACTTGGCCTTATTGTTTGGTGCTTCAGGGTTGAATGAAACATGCAAAATCACTTTACCAGATTAGTTACGGATTTAAACAGTGGTCAGTATCAATGAACACTTAAGTCTCTATCGAGTACAATGATAGTAATCCCCTACACACGTACACAGGTGCTGATGGGAGTTGACATCTCTAATACCCTTACCTGGAATAGACATATTAATCGTATCACTTCGTCGGCAAATAGGTCTTTGGCTTTTATTAAAAGAAATTTATACTCCTGCCCTAGGAGTGTCAAAGCTAATGCCTATCTCACACTTGTTAGGACTTTATTGGAGTATTCATCTTCTGTTTGGGATCCCTACACCACTTCCCTATCCAATAAGGTTGAGCAAATTCAACGTAGGGCTGCTAGGTTTGTTTATAATGACTATTCCCCCCATAGTAGTGTGACTGAAATGCTAAATGACCTAGGGTGGGATAGTCTCAAAAACAGGCGTACTGCCAACAGGCTAGCAATTCTTCACAAAGCCAGATTGGGCCTCCTAGCCTTGCCAATCAACAACCTACAACCGGTCCGGCGGCCCTCCAGGCATCACCATTCTAATAGCTTTACAAATATACCAACCAATAAGGACTGCTACAAATACAGTTTCTTTCCTCGGACCGTCAGAGACTGGAACCTACTCCCCCAGAACATTATAGATCTTGAGGACCCCGAGCAATTCAAGAGCGCAGCCTTGAGGATCCTCAGACGGGACGACTAACTACATACGCACACTCAACCCTGCACGTTTGACTCCACCAGGAGTGTTGTGCAGTATTTTTCCAGATCCAGATCCAGATGAAGTTAATATCTTTGCTTTTCAAGTCTAAAAACATTATTCAGTCACCGTTCATACATTTAAAAGGATGAAACTTTATTTCCCATAGCCTACAATCAACTCCATTAGTATCCATTAGTAAGTACACCTTAATTCTATTCAACATTCTTAATTTCTTAAGCCTTTTTTACACTTCAATTCAATCTATTCAACGAACTATGTCTCTAGGTCCTAAGCCTAGTATCATGCTGCCTTTACTGGTTGTCTGACCTGGACTTCTGAAAATGTTTCAGTAGTTGCAATGAAAACAACTCCTCTAACTTCATAAATTATTAGAAAGTGCCTTTCCGCCATAGGTTTCGTACCTTTCCACCATGGCGGAATGGTGAGAAACCTGTGGCAGAATGTTATGGCGGAGTGACACTGTATTCGCCATCAACATATCAAATTGCCTCCTACTGTGTGGAGATCGAGTTGCCTTGTTGCAAGACGATTTTGACACATTTTTCAGCACCACCTACTGTGTAACATCCAAAGTAAGTGAGCCTAGGCCCTAGGCCTAGCTAGCCTAGTTCATTGTAGAGGGAGTCTAACAGTTAACGTTAGGCCTAGCCTAGCCCTTGAACAGGGCTTTGTGTTACGTTACATGGCCTACTGTAAGCTCATTACACTCCACATCACACAGCCCTGTTCAAGGGCTAGGCCTAGCCTAGCTTGCCGAACTAAATACTTAGGCTAGGCTTAGGCCTATTGCCCAACGTTTACAATAGTACTAACTTACTAACTAGGCTAGGCCTAACGTTAGGCCTAATGTTAGAAATTGAAGTAGGCCTAGCCTGGTTATCGGTCGTTTCGCCCCTCGCCAGTTTGCCCCCTGCCAGTTCGCCCCCTCATCAGTTCGCCCCCTGAAGGAAGTCATTCGCCCCCCAAGTGGAAGTCGTTTCGCCCCCAGAATATGAGTTTGACATGGAATGAACTGCCCGTAAAATAGAGTTGTTATGGCTGTCATAACCGTTTAGACAAGTTACGACAGTGTATCGTGGAAAGATTGTGACAAAAAATATGCAAGATTCTAGAATACCACCACCATATATGAAAATACTCATTGTAGCTCCGAAAAAGTGAGTTGCAAAAAAAAAAAAAATTGTAGCTCCGAAAAAGAGAGTAGCTAGCAAAAGAAAAAAAATTGTAGCTCTGAAAAATTGAAGAGAGTTGCAAAAGGAAAAAAATTGTAGCTCCGAAAAATTGAAGAGAGTTGAAAAAGAAAAAAATTGTAGCTCCGAAAAATTGAAGAGAGTTGAAAAAGAAAAAAAATTGTAGCTCCAAAAAATTGCAGAGAGTTGCAAAAGAAAAAGCGCACACATAGGCCTACCACACGGCCACTCATCGAAAGAGCCTTTACGTATACCGTAACGTGATGAGTTGAAACAGATTAACAACTGGTTTCACCTTAAAAATAAACCTCATGCTGAAAGACTTCTGAAAGGCAATTAGGCCTATATAAGAAAGTTCACTTCATGGACATTGTTTTTCTAAAAAAAAAAGGCATTGTGGAAAGAAAACTGCTTTGAAAAGATTAGGGGGCGAACTGGTAGGTCGAAGGGGTGAACTGGCACGTCTTAGGGGGCGAACTGGTAATTGCTTGGGGGCGAACTGGCATTTAGGGGGCGAACTGGTAGGGGGCGAACTGGCAAGGGGGCGAAACGACCGGCCACCGCCTAGCCTAGCCCTTGAACAGGACCCAGCATTACGTTCCTATGCTATACACTTCATTTCTGGGCCCTTGCCCGGTATACACAAAAACACAGCTCACTTGCCTACTCACGCATGAGTAGGCATCCCTCATGTCCCCAAAAAGATACCTTTTCTCACCAAACTTTCCACAGATGATCTTTGTCATCACATTCACCTTCCACACAAGTCTGTTAACGAAGTAAGACCTTTAAGAGGGAAATTTTGGCTGGATAATTCTGCGAGTAACGTTAAGCCTGTGCAGATTATTTTTTCAGTTGAAGAAGTCAGTGTTTGTCATGTGATCTCATTTAAAACGGAGAAACCTACGCATTGACTGTACAATTTTTCGTAATGTACAGAGAGCTTACTATATGAAGTACAAGTATTGACTAGCCGCGCTTACTAATTGGTCTTCGACAGCTTGTCTAGCGGAAGTCCTTCCCATCATGCAACACAGTAGCACTGTAGCAGACAATCAAGATGTCGATGTTACTGCCAAGGATGGCACCACATTTTTCCTGCCTTTTGCTATGAATTTACTGGTATTAAACATTCCAGAAGGTATAAGTGGTATTTAAGAATGCTCAAAATCATTATATTAACTCAAATCTGTTCTATGAACCATTCCATCTTAATTAGAGCTGGGTTTGTTGTTTTGGCTTAAAACATTGTTACCTTTGTTCATGTAGGCCAGTGACCGTAGTAAGGAGTGACTACAAGGAGCGGATTATACGGTCACGTTCAGTGACTAGCCTAGCCTAGACCTGGACCTAACATTAGGCTATGGTCTTACTTGGTGGCCTCAACGTTAGGTCTAACTAGCCAGGCTAGTAACGTATTAGGCCTAACTGTGTCTGTAGTGTTAGCCAGGGCTTCCTCCCGTGAGTGTTAGTGACTAGGCCTAGCAGCCTAGCCGGCCTAGGCCTAATTCTGAATTGTAACTGTAAGTTAGGCTATGTTGCTTTAGGCTTAGGCTAGGCCAATATTTGCTTTGAAGTTGAAGTTAATGACACCGTGCCACGAAGACGCCATTATTTTACCCAAATTGAGAAACGTAGCCACAGAAAAATGTGAAGAACTTGGAAATGATGAAATTGGTTGCTTCTCCAAAACTAAGAGTAAGACAAGGCCTAAGAAAGTCTGTGTTGGGTCCGCATGCAATACATAACTACACTACTACAGTGTACGTGTATGACTGGACAAGAGCCGCGCCGGATTCTCATAATTACAAGTCGGGGGTTTCCCCGTGCTTTTCAACCCAATTATTAGCGTTTGTTTTTAGTGACTGTAGGCAGCCATTAGTGGGGTCCATCAGCCTTAAATCGTCTTTATTCATTGTTTACATGAATTTTAAAATCCTCATATTCAGTAAAGTTGAGGGAATCAAAATACACTTCAGTGTACAACCATCCATGGAACGGGTAAGAAAAGAAATTTGAAGGTGATGGACCCAAGTAATGACCGACTGACATCAGACCATCACAATCTTGCCGGATTCTACGGAAGCTTAAAAGTGCCACAAGATCACAACATCTTTTGGCTAGTAAGTTAACATTTTTCAGAAAAACGTCAAGATAGCAAGATAATATCTCGTCAAAAAATAGAAAAATTGTGAATTGTTAAGTTATCATATCTCGTCATTTCAACAATTTTCTTCAAAATGTTAAATTTCTTACATCTTTCTAACCGTGCAAAACAACAATTCTCTGAAAAATGATAAAATGATAACTTACCATACCTCGTCATTTCAACCATTTTCTGCAAAATGTTGAATTCCTTACATCTTTTCAACCGTGCAAAGCCACAATTTTCTGAAAAATAATGTATTGACAACTTATCATATCTCGCCTTTTTAACAATTGTCTGCAAAATGTTAAATTTCTCACATCTTTCTAACCGTGCAAAACAACAATTTTCTGAAAAATAATGTATTGACAACTTATCATATTTCGCCTTTTTATCAATTTTCTGCAAAATGTTAAATTTCTTACATCTTTCCAAGTGTGCAAAGCAACATTTTCTGAAAAAGTTGGCATGTGACATCTTTGCAAGCGTGCATACGATATTTCAGGACGCCTACGTACGAAACGAAACCACACAAATTCACATCGTAGTCAGATTGAGCACTGAAGCAATAGTACAGTGTTCATCTTCCCTTCTGTATATTAAATTGCCAACGATTTGCTTACTCGGGGAAATCATCTCTTTGCAGTCATCATGTATCTTTACGTGGAAAAAGTTCTTTTCAATATTTACATCTGAGCCGATACGTTATAAACCTAAATACACTTAGTACATCCCCAAGCAAAGAAGACAGGTCATATGTGGCTTGCAGACTGAAAACATGAGAGTATTACCTGGGTGTTAGTATACTTGCATGGTGCGTACGAAATCTCCTCAAGATCATATTTAGGCCTGGCTATGGACCTCTAGTTCAAGCAAATCCCACCTCCCAATCTGAAATAGATCGCGGCCCTTTTATGAGTATTAGCCATCAGTAGTCAAAATAGATGGTGTATTGGTTGTTCAGGCTATTATATAATTCTTCGTGGGCTTGTAGTTGTAATATTGCATGGTGCTACTGTGGTATAGTTACACTTTTGCTTTTATATGCGATCCAGGGCCATTGGTAAGGACCAAACTGAACGTCCAGTGGCAACGTTCTGTGTAGAACCAACGAGGACTCTAATGCATTCCCAGCTAACAACAAAACGTTTCCTGAACGTTCTTCAAACGTAATCACTTTCGTTTCGCAAACGTCTAGAACTACGTCTTACGACGTGTTTTTGTGGACTTTTCATACGTTTTCAAAACGTTTTTTAGACACGTTCTCAAAACGTTTTCAGACGTAGAAAACGTTCATAAAACCTTTGCTGGTCCGTACGGAAAACGTCTGGGACGTACGTAAAAGGTACAGGACGTTCAGGAAACGTTTTAGGGACGTACAAGAACTACCCAGGACATCCAGAGAACGTACTAGAGACGTACATAAAGCGTCTCTGACGTCTCGAAAACGCTTTGTAGGGCTGTAGGGAAAGCGTCTTCTTTCTACCTTCAGAAAAACTGTAGGAACGCACGAAAATTATACCGGAAGTCAAAAGAAAGTTTCAGAGGCGAACAAAATGTATCCTATCTAGGAAAAACCTTTAGGAATGTCAAGGAAACTTCGATGACGTCAACATATCTCAGGTGCTAACGGATATAAATTTACGTACCTAAACCAAAATATATATGAAAGGTGAATATTGCTTATGTATCCCTCGACCTCTCCATGAGATAGGCCATTGTGAAGTGGGGGTGTTATATGGTCATCAGTTTAGGACCAAAAGTACTAACAAATGAATTTTGCTGGGAGAGGAAGGAAGGGAAATTTCACTTAACTTTAAAGACAAACATTAGGGTAATGAAAGAGAAATGATGTAAATGGTTTTTCATTTTCTTCACCTACTGTATGTAACTGTATTAAACATATCATACCACCTTTAAAAAAGTGATCACAAAAAGACTATTCTTAACTTCTTAGTGTTGGCAAGGAAGTATGTCAAAGGATCATACAGCTCTAAAGCCAATGAAAAGGCAGTAATGTAAGCATTAGAAACTTTGGAATGAAAAACATTAAGTAAACTTCATCGATGTGCACAGTTTGTAGTAAACATCGCTTGGAAAATGCTACTGTAGAGTAAATACCAAAACTCAAACTTTGCTTCACAAAAAGAGATGACAGCAGAAGGCAGTTTGAAAACACCCATCAAAATAAAATGTATGATGTTGCTTGAGGATACAAACTAGAGGATAAAAACCAATAAAATAATCTGAGAAAAACTTGAACCATACTCATGTATAGTGAAATATAAGGCGGTATACAACAGGAACCAAAATATCATTTGATACTTCAATATCAAAATGAAAGCGGGTGGTATTACAGTATACTCATAATGGCAGCT
Organism: Holothuria scabra; assembly: GCA_037179385.1. Classification (NCBI taxonomy): domain Eukaryota; kingdom Metazoa; phylum Echinodermata; class Holothuroidea; order Aspidochirotida; family Holothuriidae; genus Holothuria; species Holothuria scabra. The sequence continues at coordinate 17,872,680 of CM074189.1, forward strand.
TTATTTTAGTGGCAAGTTGAAATTTTGACAGTTTTTTCTCTTAGATCAATCATTTACACCACCAATTGAGTTTCAGTTTGAGCCAAATGGCTTTACTGAGAAGAGCAGTTCAGATTAACATCCATTGGAACTGATATCAAATCACAACAACAAAGTGATTGCTTCAAACTGCTCCCCTTGAACAAAGACCTGCCTGGTCAAATGCTATACACTGTAATTGGCAGGGAATTAATTGGAACATTAAAATCCGTGTTTAACAAAAGGTGAAACTGAATTTTGTCAAGTTTGTTTTTCGCATAATATGCACAGATCACAGTATATTGAACACATAAACTTGTAAAGATTCATTTAAAACTCCCAAGCAAGACTGGTGCAAACAAAGAATCAAGATTTACGACTTACAATGTTGAATAGATTGTTACAGGTTCATTAATAACACACTCAAGCAAGACTGGTGTACAAAAAGAATCATAATTTGCAACAACTTAAAGTATTGAGGAGATGGCCAACTCACACACTTATATACAAAACACACCAAATAGAGACCAAACAAGGCACTATTTTTCAAATAAGGGTCAATTGACCCATAAGGAGCTTGCTAGGAAATCCCATCGATTCTTGAGATTTTGATGTATAAATACACCTGGCAAGTACCACCAATAATCTTAGCAATCATGATGTTATAATTTTAACAGAATGTTGGAGGTTTGAAAGACAGACAGTTGCCAAAGGCAATATCAAGGATGAAAAACCTTCATAAAAAATTTGAAGGTCCTGCACAATCTCCCAAAAAAGCATAATTCTGCAGTCTGGAAAAATTCCTCAGCACTTCAAACCTAAAGAATAGTCCAGAGACATTTATTTTACATATGTTAAAGGGGAACGTGTCCTTAGCATTTCTGTGATATTCTTGTTTGCTTTTCGAATTTGGTTCGCGAGATGATAGTACAGTAGTTGAATGTGGCAAGGTTTCTGCATACTGTAGAAGACTTTTGGTTAAAATGAGAGTAACATGCTGCCCATGATCAAGACTTACATCTGCAATAGAATCGCCTTAGTAGATGTAATAAGCCTACGGTTTTGCTTCTGGTTTGAACAGCTTTGTGTCATTTAGCACCACCTACAGTACTTCAGTAATAGAACAATTGTGGTGAGTGCTCTTGAATACTAAGGCCATCAAAGTTTGGGCTCATTGAAAGGATTTTTTACTATCACCGGCAGGCTCGGGGGGGGGGGGCAGTTGCCCCAGAGCGGCTACGCAGGCTAGACCTCTGGTGAAAATATTACCATTCCATCATAAATCAATTATCAGTAGCAACTGAAAAGTTTGTTGGTCTGATGATGCGTCTCAGATACGACATGAAACCATAGTCACTTGAAAGTAATTTAATTCAGAGTCCTGCTGGTTCATAAATATCTGCAAAAACAACAGTATAATTACATTACATGTATTTCTCAATTAAAGAAGTACAGACACAATAATTTTGATCACAGAAAATGACCTTAAATAAAGTACAATGTGCACTGACATTTAGCTTGGTTCTTGAGGCGCATCTCTGGAAATACAAAAGCATATGTTCCAACAGGGAGGGTGTCTCCTCCCCTTCAAAATTTTCAAGGAGTCTAGATAAACAGTAAATTGTGCACAATTTTAAAAATGACAAAATTAGTCTAGAAAGTTTCTTTACGGTGGTATAATGAGGTTTAATAATACTTCTTGATTCTTACATGTAAAACATATTGATTGGAAAATTTGGGGGTGTGTCACAAGGAAGATATTTATCTCCCTGCTCCACATGGCCACTTGACTGGAAATACAGCAGTGCATCTACTGTAATTACTGTACTGTAATTTTATGTGCAAAACTTCTCTCCCATAGGTTCTGTACAGTACCCTAAAAATGTTCCCCTGCCATCTTGTTTGTTTTTTATTCAGCAATGATTTTTAAAAATTGTCTGAGAAGCATCCCATGTACAACATGTCTTGTTTACTGGTACCCCCTAGGGTTACTAGTCTCGGGGGTACCACTATCCCTGGTTGGGCACCAGGGCATTAAAGTGTACCTAAAAATAAATTCAAAAATATATGTATTAAACAGCATGAAAAAATTCTAACAGTTCAACTTCTAACTTCATACAACAGGACATTCTTGAACCGAGATGTAAAATATTGAAAGTAATTTGTAAACTTATTCAAGCAAATTACTGTAGTCCATTGTGCAATAATGTGCAACTTTCTTGTTGTACCACTCACATTACCTGCTTTGTTTCCCTTTAAAATTAAAATGTTTTTATTACCTTGAACATTTCCTGTTCTCTTGCCCAGCATGTTGCACCAAGAAAGCTTTATTAATAATACTGTACATTCACCCATAGGAGTAAGAGTACCAGCACACCTTGGCATAAGGTGCAGTAACTTTCAGAAAAAACAAAACTACAAAAAACTGTAATTCAAGTAGTACAACAATTACTGTACATCACAAGTCACTGCACAATGTGTCATTTTAATTTGAGGGAGTAAAACTTCAACATTTCATATCTCAGATAAGGAATATCAAAGAAAGATTGGAGTTGGACTGTTAGCCTTCATATTTCATGCAATTTAATATTAATTTTCAATTTTTTTTTGACTTGAGATACACTTTAAAGAGAAACTTTCCTTCAGTTCCTACATACAGTATGAAATTTTCTCAAGACACTAGACATAATCAATAAGGTAAAAACAATTTAGTTTAAATTCATATTGATCATCAGGATGTTTACCATTTCTTTAAAAGTAAGACCAATTTCTGTTTGTAACACTTAACTAATTTATAACTTATCATGACACCACGGGACACCATTTGAACTCTGAATACATTGTACACCCTTGCCAACAGATTCAAATCAGAGTTTGTAAAACATGGAAAAAAACAAACCTTGGTCTAGACTGGACAAAGGACAGGCAATTGGTTATTAGGAACTTCACCTTTCGGCTTGATTATACTAAATAAGCTGCTCTCAAATCCTCACTTTAATCTCAAAATGGAATTTAAGAAATTAAGGAACTTACTCAAAATGATCTTGAAAATGGTGCTTGCCATTAGACTCCTCTTCTCTCTTCTACAGTTCAGTAGCACACAAATTCAAATGGTCAATTCATCATACTGAAGGATGTTGGTTCTAAGGTGATGTACCACCCTCTGTATGTTGTCATTCAAGTGGGCTCCTGGGAAAAGACATAATATAAAAAATATTTTACTAAAGTGGATAAAAAAACATACCTATTGCACATGCATACATATATTCTACACACATGCATAAACATACAGAATGACTGATAGCACTAATAGTTATGGCTATCACGACCTTCCTAATGTCAGTGCTGACCCTGCAGCCCCTCAAAAATATCCCATTGGAATAACACAGACCAATAGCAATTTTGCTCATTTTGGTGATCTTTTCTGAATCTAAGGAGCCCTGCCTGAACATGCAAAGTCTAGAAAAGGATGAAGTTATTTTAGTCATTCACGATACAATAAAGACTGTACAGTAAACCCTAACTGTAAACAAGATATCCAAACCAAAAGAACACTAAATTGTGTTGTAAACTCTACAGTATTACACTCTATGCCTGGTAATTACAATGATGTTTGGTTTAATTTTCTCTAGCAGAAAACATTGCTTTAAGGTTTACTGTAAAACCTGCAGAAGTTGAACGCTGTACAGTACTGTAAGTTCAGTATCATGACATCATCCATTTGGAAATTACAATTTATCTACCTGTATCACACTAACTGTTTTGTTCACTGCTATTGACAGCAACTAAAATTGTTTACACCAGAAGTGAAGATAGATTTGATGCTTACGGGAGTCCTGCTGTGCTATTTGAAATTGTGTCTTGATGCAATGGCAACAGGGTCAAGCACAATGTCCTTTTCTAAGTACTTTTTGGTGGCTCATCCAAGGCATCATTATCAACTTATCGGATGCTTTCTTGTGAAGCAGCATGCACCATCCCAAGGATCACTTTTTGACATTCTTTGAGTTCCTTTAGTTCCATTATTATCTTTACCTCAAAGCTTCCCGTGGGATGAAAAAATGAACAGTACTGTAATTCAGCATCCAAGATATTTCTTTATTCAAATCTACAACTAATTTTCAGTAATTTACAGGGCACCAGAAAATAAATTGTCTTGACATAAAAAGTTCACAAATGCACCACCAGCCAAAGGGTGAAATTTACAGGCCTACTGTAAGCCTAATACTGTACTTTTTTGAAAGAACGAAACTCATGAACACAATTAAGAGACCATTAAACATTTCCTCTGATTCTTGTAAAGCAATGTCAGAGGTCCCAGCACACTTGCTTTTGAGTGCCTATTGTATAAATTTACAACACTGTGACGCTACCTACCTCAACCATACTGTATGTACAGTACTGTACAATGGCTTAAAAACATAAAGTCAAGAAATATTAAAAGACCAGCACAAGGCTAACAAAAGGGGTATTCTACTGTACAGTCATTTTTTTTGTTCTGCTGTAGCAACAAATTTTGAAACAATTCAGGTGCTCCAACATGGAAGAATGTTGTCTTAATTTCACACTAGGTACAGTAGCTCTTCACTTTCAATTTTCATATTTAGCTTGCCACACTGCAACCCAGAAATGTCCACAGTGATACACTCATTGCATTCAAGCCTAGCCAAAGGTATTTATTTCTCCTTCATTTCTTTTCTGTACCCTCCAAAATAATACATGTATGATTTTCCGCCCTCATTACTTTCTGCCCCTCAAAAACGGTGCTTTTCACCCCTTCTATTTTCAGCAGAAAATATCTTTTTGGGGGGTGGAGACTGTAATGGAATGGAATGTGATATCATTGGTACAGTACTTGTGCCAAATGAAGGTTTCATCAAGTTTTCCTTTAAAGTAGAATTACAATGGCATTTGCCATCAAAGAAAACAGCCCAAGTTTTCTCTCCAGTATTCCTTAAGGCTTACTTTTGAAGTGTGCCAAATATGAAGTAAAACTAATGACAGGAAATGGTATTAATTTGGGGATAAAACAGCCCATTTTTCATGATAGAAATCGAACATTTCACGGAAAGAACTGCAGTGGTCACGTGTTCCAAGTTGACCCGTGACGTCACTGTGAAGACTCATTCTTATCGTGACCTAAGCTTGTTTACATGGTGAAGTGCAGTGTATACATACACACGTGCAAAGTATATGCAAGCTAGCGTTAGTTGTGGATGTACAGTACAGCATGCAACGTGAATCGCATCAAACCAAAAAGGTTTCGCTGTTGGACTAGAACTACGAATTGACGCAAAATGCCAAGAAATTGCGTTGTTGGGGGATGCACCAGAACAAGTGCGGATCCCTCGCTGAGCTTAGTGTTAATTTATGTACAACCGTGCATACAGGCTCATTTCCAGTTATTACTTTCCATTTCCCCAACTTGGCAGTGGTATATCTCGTAATTTCCTCATCATTTTACAATTTACTCAGTTTTTACTAGAATGAAACTTCTATTGAAAAAAGCTGATCAGGCGACTATCGAAGGTTTAGATTCTACTAACAAGCCTAGGAAATGCCATTTCCAGCAAGGGGTCGCGATTTTCCAATATTTTCTCAACGCTCCCTGCCAACTGATGGGGTGGAAGCGCTCCGCTATGGTCTTTCGGACAGTCACAACTCACCATTTCTCACGCCCTCCGCCCAAATTTACTTTTACACGAACTCCTTGAGCCTTCTTCCTTAGCCTCACCGGTGCCAATACCCATATCATAGTGGGAAAAGGTTTTGAGCTAAAATTTCTACTGTCAAATGTAGCTATGAAATGGGAAAAGAAAAGCTGCAAACAAATGGACATAACAGACCCCTTCACTAAAGGATAATGATGATAGGAAGAAATTAAACTCCTTTAGATGTCTGAAAAATGTTATCACACATTAGGGAGGTTAAGAGGAAGGGCGGGTTTGGTGAGGGGAAGGTGCATGTCGGGTGGTTAGTGGTGCCACCCTCATAAGTTTTAATACAACCCCCCCCCCTTCGAAATTTTGTGTATTCTTATAGTGGTGAGGCCACATATGCTCGGAAAATACTCTCTCAATACGGTTTCAAACAATTACATCCCTAAAACCTAGCCCGGGAGGGGAGGGGGTGACTACCGTGTAGAACATTGCCGATACCGCTCTCTTACAATTTGACCAGTGAGAAGTGATTAAAAGTGATTTTTAGGGGATTAAATGGGTGTCTCTTCTTCATTCCATCCACTACGTACAACACTTATTAAACGTTTTCGTAGCCTATACGAATTTCAAAGCGCGCCTTTCACAGAGAACAAGAAACTTTTTTGAACTTCATTCATCATACACAGACTCTTCTAAGTACCTACGTACAGTATATATTTTACTTAAAATTAAAAAAGGAGAGAGAGAGAGATAAGAAAGGAAAAACGAACCAGTCTAGAACTTGGAGACGGCCCTGATTGGCAGGGTTCGCGGCAGGTTGTTCTTCTCTGGGTTGAGCTCCTTCAGCAAGGACAGGTTCAAACATGTAAGGGTTAACTCCCATTCTGGGTACATGACCTTCCGCTCCATCCTCTCCTCCCTCAAGATCAATGTCATCATATTCATCATTTTCTGATTCATCAAATTTCCTCTGAAGATGATGATGAATCACTAAATGGAGAATCCACACATTCTAATTCAACATATCCCTCAGCTGGTTCTTCTTCGACCTCGGGGTCTGGTTGGTTGGAGGCCATTCTGACCGCGGAATGTCGATGGTTGGCAGACTTGAAGGTGAGTTCTCCTATATATACGGGACTATCCAAACACTTGTGAGCTTGTTTTGTTTCCCGTTTTAATTTTCATTTTCAGGGTTATGACTTCAGTGAAACTTAGCACGCAGTATAATTAGCACTGTTACCGAAATATCGGGACCGTACAAGCGGGACATCACTGCAGTAAAACAGCGTAGCTTGCATTGCCTACTTGTATGCTTTTGTGTATTGGATCAGCACAGTTGTTTTCTCGTAGCCTTCTCCAGGGACTATGGAAGTTTATTCACTTTGTTATGGATTGAAAGGGTTTTCTATTTCGTTTGGTTTTTTGTTTTCTGGATGTTCATATGGGTTTAATACCTTTCTCGGATATGTGGTAAGTTGACTGTCACGATTTCGTTCACTGTAACTCAGGCCACTTGTGTGATTTCCGGTAGCCATTGTGTGAACGAACCAAGCAGGCAGGGCACTGTTCTCAATGTGTTCTTCTCATTCAATTGATAAATTAGGCCTAATTAGTCTAAGTCGACATTTGCGAACATTCTACAGAAAGTAGCTCCCATAACCCGTGAAGCTTAACTGGTTGTGAAACTGAGGTATTGGCGAACTGCCCCAGCCTGCAGGGACTTGCATTATCTAGCTAGCGGTATTGGAACCGAAAAGGTGAAAGTGGTATTATCGTTGCCAAGAGGTAGCCTATATTTGCAGATTTTGATATGAACATGAATAACATGATTTTCATAATTCGCCCGCAACCCGCGGGTTGCCAACAGCCTGGACATTGATTCGAAGTCACCTGAAATCTTGCACAGTGATCGTAGTAACTCAACACAGATGTGTACGATTCTTTGCACCAACAGGCAGAGAGCTCGACTCTTCACAATGACGTCACGCACTGACCCGTGTGCTATTCGAGGTCATATCGGTGTTCTCAAATTGAGTGAATTCGGTTGTGTTGAGTAGGAGAAAACCCCCGTTTTTATTCCCTTCGTTTGTGACTTTGTGAGGAGTTATTTACAAAAATCAAAAAGGATGTTGTTAAGTAACAATTGAACTACAATCTGTGTAAAAATGAGAGGTTTTTGTTTCTGTCATTGTAATTCTACTTTAAGTTTCAGACATCATCGATGTCTTCTACTATTCAGTGCAACACTCGTAACTGCCATGCTCCAAGCAACACTCTCACTAGATTTTAGTGTACTTATACAAACTTACATACAGGTAGCCGGATTACGTTAGTTTCTGCCCGGGTTATTTTCTGCCCTCAGAAACAGTATTTTCAGTCCCTTTTATTTTTAGCAGTAAACATCTTTTTGGGGGGCATAAAGTTATGGAATGTGATATCAGTGGTACTTGTGTCAAATGAAGATTTTATAAACTTTTCCCTAAAGTTTCAAACATCACTGATGTCTTTTGCTATTCTGTGCATCACTCATTACTGGCTGTACTGTACTGATGTCTTTCCAAGTAATATTTTCACTGTAGACTTTGGTACGCATACTAATACATACCTATATACAGGTACAGTATATACTGTACGACATTCAGTGCTGTGAACAATAGTTCACACATTTTGCATAAGGCTGCTATAGTAATTGGTATGGAAACATGGAATTGGGGCCTTTTTCTCGGGTTACAGACTTACAGTTAGTTTCCGCTCTCGCTACTTTCCGCCCCTGAAAAACAGTGTTTTCCGCCCCTTTTACTTTCAGCAGAAAACATCTTTTAGGGAGGTAGAAAGGTATGGAATGGAATGTGTTATCAGTGATACTTTTGTCAAAAGAAGATTCCATCAGCTTTTCCTTAAAGCTTCAAACTTCATCGATGTCTTTCACTATTCAATGGGGCATCCGTTACCGTACCTCCATGTTGACGTCTTTCCAAGCAATATTCTCACAGTAGAAAATAGTATATTAATACGTACTTACGTACAGGTATACGGTATTCTGTGCTATGAACAATTGTTCACACATACTGCACAAGCCTACCTGTAGTCAAGCGGACTACACGTAAAAATACAAGTCTGTGATGAGACTTGACGTTTAGAAAAAAAGTCATACAATTCATTCTTTTCGATGACATGCTGAGAAAGTTTTAGCCCTATCCCAAATTTCATTTTTGTCTTGTACTTGGATTTGAAACTTGAATTTTAACAGTTATTTGTAACATATGTAAGTTCAAACATTACTTTCCGCCCCAAGATTTTAGGGGCGGAAAGAACGGGCAGAAAGTAGCGAGGGCGGAAACTAACAGACCCCTTTTTTGCGTAGGCCTGTGCTAGGCCTAGGCCTATGCCTACATAAAAAAATAAAAGACCATGACTATACTTGATGTTTATAAGAACATCACACAATTCATTCTTTACGGCAAGGATGCTGAAAAAGTTTTAGGCCTATCCACAAATTTTATTGTTGTGTTGAACTTGGCTTTGAAATTTTAAATTTTTAACATATTGTACGCACAGTACGGTACTTCTGACTTAGCGGCAGCCTAGGCCTAGGCCTAACGTTAGGCTAGCCTAAGTTCAAACATTTATTTCCGCCCCAAGATTTTCAAGGGCGGAAATAGTGACTTACTCAAGGTATGCTACTACAGTAAGTATAATGGGATGAACGTTGACTGCACGGGCCTGTCGAGTGCACATCTGCACTGAAATTTCTGTAAAAATCTTGAAACGATAGAACAGCCTTTGGAAAATTTGGCGCGCATTCTATCGAACACTAACATTAGGCTTACTGTACTTGCCCTGTGCACTTAACTGTTAGGCTAAGGGCTTGTGCCTTGCACATACATATGGCTAATCAAGTGAAAATTTTTTATCATTTTACAAGCGAAAGCATCCTTCTAGACGATTTTAAAGAATGTAAAACAGGTTTCACGACTTACTGTGATTGTGACAGTTGTTCCAGGAACAAGTAGTTGACATTTCTGGGAACTTTCAGGAGAGCTGCTGACAAGGACGTTTAAATATGGACCGTAACTGCTGTTGTTACAATGTATGGAACGCCAATAGAGTCATTAACCGAAAGGGAAGGTAATGTTCACAAGTAGAAGATCGTTACATAAAGTAAGTCTGGCCGATTCACTGACGAACTTTGCCTCCCTCGCTAATTGAAATTATGGATGCCGTGGCAATGAGAGCAGGAGGATCGAATTTGAATGGCACCGGGGGTGGATCCTGATTTTATTTTTCACCCCATGCAGGAGGTGCATCCCTGTGGTTGTACTGTAGGAGGTCTAAAGGGTAGGAAATGGTTCCGCCAATTTCCTAACATTTAAAGCTGCAAAGCCAAGACAAAAAACAGTATTGCTGCGGTCCTTGTTCACATGGCCAGGTGGGGGGGGGGGGGGGGGGGTCGTATTCCCTAGAAAACATCTGACATCAATTTTGCTATGGTTCATATCTATCATGGTTTCCAAATAAAAATACACCCCCCTCCCCCCGCTTTCTCCATTTGTTTTCGTAGGGATGCTAATTAATGAGTGCCTATACCGCTATACCCATTGTACCTGAGTTGCATTTGCAAAATATCCCAGAGTGCACGTAAGGAAATTCGTACGTTTATTGGGAATGTACTCTTTAGCTAGTATGACGTTTAGAAAACGTCTTGAAAACGTGTTGCACAAGTTTTAACCATAACGTTCTATTATCGTTATCCGACGTACTTGAACGTCTTTGGGAAGTCCTTGTGAATGCTCATATAATATGGACGTTCAGAAAACGTCCCAAAAACGTTTATAAATCGTCTAATCATAGCGTTTTACAAACGTTATTTTGTAACGTAGTAAAAACGTCTTTGTATAGTCCTCTTTAGTTTGTGGAAAATGCGGGACGTTTTGAACACGTTCTAAAAACGCTACTTTGGACGAAGACAAAACGGACGAACTGAGAACCAAACCAAAACGTTTTCTGGACGTTCGCTGTTAGCTGGGTTACAATTCATCAGAGTGAATGGGGTTAATCTGCCACCAAATTGCATTAGTAATATTTTAGCATGTTACAAAATGTTGCGGCCAGGGCTGGAAAAATGCAGATTTCCCGGCAAGCCAGAAATTATTTCCCGCGTGATTAGAGTTCTTTTCTATCTAAGCGGAGAGCGATCATGGGTTCGCACGTAGCGTACAGAATATTTTTTGAAAAAATGAATCTTCCTAGATTGCAGCAAAGGCCCTTCCGGGCTCTGATAATTGCATCTCGGGTAAGAGCTCGGAAAATATTTTTGGAAGAAGTAGCCTGTCGGGCATTTTGGTACCAGACTGTAGTAGCCTGACAGGAATTTGTCAGTGAGCCCGAAGTAATTGAAATCAAGTATGTAGATGTAGCAACCCAAACATTTCTGTGCGGGAAAATCTGTTGCAGTTCTTGCGTGATTTTAACACGTACAGGCCCCTTCCAATTAGTTTTTTCTGTTATCACTGCAGTAAGGAGTTGTTCATGACCAAGGGATTCAGATTAATGTAAAAAAATAACACACAGTAACAAACATACTCCTGGTAAGGTGAGATATTAATTAAGAAGAAATCAATTACTTCTCTTCGTGTTTTATAATCATTTCCAATTTCTCACACCTTTTTTTTTTTTTTTTATTTTTTTGTTTTGAGACGCGACGTGATTTCCCACGAGTTGAAAAATTTTCCGGAAAGGAGCTTCCCGTTTTCCAATTTCTTTTCCAGCCCTTGTTGCGGCGTTCATGTCTTCAAAAAAAAAATCAGTCCCAAGTAATCGATTTGGCAAGGGGTTATCATATTTATCTTCTGGAAAGGAGGAGGTCGATTGCCGTCCTAGGGGAGGGATCTAAGGGGAGAAGCTATCCCCCTTCCCCTTTAGATTTTTTCGGTTTTCATGGACCAGGGGGTCTCTAGATGCAAAATGGTGCAATATTTGTTCACGGCATCGCCATATTATTCGGCCATGCTTGCCTATATCATACCACCAGTAAAGTTTTTAAATTTAGCGGGCAAAGCAAATTAGGGATCATGTGACAAATACATGAAATCCAGATATTTCGGGCTACAAATCCGTTCGGACGCCAGTGCAAGCCAGTAAAATGAGGACTTTTCCGGGTAAAACGGACCTCTGGTAGCCCTCGCGAGGGAGGGCACAGTGCATTAGCGGCTCTCTATAGGGGCACGGGGGCACCCCCCCCCCCCAAAAAAAAAAAAAGTTGGTCTTCAAATTTCCAAAAATAACCTTATTCGATATGACATAAATAAAAAGTACTTCTTAATTTGGGCAAATTAACATACAAATGTCATATACCCTTTATAGCCTGAAGTATAAACTAATTCGTATATGTCAACGAAGGATATATTTCGTAATGATATCAATAATGTAAATGGTCTGAGGGCCTTGAGGTTGGTCACGTATTTTCCTTCAGTGGACTTAATAGCAGTTAAAGTTTTGGTTTCGCCGAACGGCCCTTTGCCAGTATTTCGTAATGTTATCAAAATTTTAGCCTAAATTTACAGGCTCATTCGACTACTGGTCATATGAATTAATATGATTCGAGGCGTCATTATCCAGAAAATTGTTGTTTCGCACACTTGGAAAGATGTAAGAAATGTAACATTTTGCAAGAAATTGTTGAAATGTCGAGATATGATAAGTTATCATTTCATCATTTTCCTGAAAATTGTTGCTTTGCACGGTTGAAAAGATGTAAGAAATTCAACATTTTGCAGACAATTGTTGAAATGACGATATATGATAAGTATTCAATTCATCATTTTTCTATTTTTTGACGATATATTATCTTGCTATCTTGACATTTTGCTGAAAAATGTTAACTTACCAGCCAAAAAGATATTGTGATTTTGTGGCACTTTTAAGCTTCCGTAGGATTCGTCTTTAGTGAATCGTTCCAATAGACACATTTCCAAATAGCAATTACAATGAATTGTGGGATAGAATTTTGGGTGTACGTCAATTTTCACCACAGTAAAATGTCATTGACAAAAATGACAAACACCAAAACTCTGTCCCACAATCCTTTGTAATTGCTATTTCATTGGAAATAGGCCTAGGTCTATTCAGGTTCCTATTATCCTGCTCTGTGGTCTATTCCTCTATGTTTTCAACCTATCTGTTAAAAAGATGGCGCTCTTTCTGAATCCATGAAAAAACCCAGGTTAAATTCGGGTTTGCAAACCTTTGTCTAGATTACAATGCCATCTTTAGTTCACAAGATCTCGAGTCTTCACAAGCGCTAGGCTGGCTTCTTGGTTTTAAAAAGAAAGCTCAAGACGAAAATTTTTATCTCGATACCATTGCGACAAACAGCCTCCCTTGTCGGTACTTCAGTCTGCAGTCGCACAGTGTAGTCCATGATGCAAAAATACGTACGAGTGAGGAATTACTCCGGCGTGCGCGCGGGGGGGGGGGGGGGGGGGGGGTAGGCTTTTTGTAAACGGATGCAATTAGTGTGCATGTACATGAGATGCTGCTTACATCACTTCAACACTAACCGGTGCTATGGCCGAGTGGATAAAGGCGGTGGCATTTGAAGCGATGAAGCTTAGCAACCGGGAGGTCTGGAGTTCGATTCCTGGCCGGGTGGGTTTTTCATCCAAGAGCAATCTACGGTTTTCCCGTCTGAACTGGCCTTTCAAAAAATACCAAATTTGATCCACATTATTGAACTGGTTGCCACCCGACGTGAAGTTGTAATTCATAAGCCAACGGCTTCTCCCACATTCCGCTTAGCCATTTATTATTATTATTATTATTATTATTATTATTATTATTATTATTATTATTATTATTATTATTATTATTCACAGGATGTTAACCCCAGCTAACAGCGAACGTCCAGAAAACGTTTTGGTTTGGTTCTCAGTTTGTCCGTTTCGTCTTCGTCCAAAGTAACGTTTTTAGAACGTGTTCAAAACGTCCCGCATTTCCCACAAACTAAAGGGGACTATCTAAAAACGTTTTAACTACGTAAAAAAATAACGTTTGTAAAACGTTTTAACTAGACGATTTTTAAACGTTTTTGTGACGTTTTCTGGACGTTCATAATATGAGCATTCACGAGAACTTCCCAAAGACGTTTAAGTACGTTAGAGGAAACGATGCTAGACCGTTATGGTTAAAACGTGTTCAAAACGTTTTCAAGACGTTTTCTAAACGTCATACTAGCTAGTCTAAATATTAGCTTTAAATTGTTCAAAAATGCCCAATGGAGGCAGCCGGGTTCTCTCTACTGAGACTTTATTGGACTAGTTCCCCACTGACGGGGTTGGGGTCCGTTTAACCGTTTTGTTCTTCTTTTTTATTTAAAGTAAGTGAAATAAAAATATCAATAAGGGGACAGGGACGTGCGATGAAATTCCTTCTTCATCGTACTAAAATGTACAAAAATCATGCTCAAATATGAAAATCAACGTGAGCAACTTGAGCAAGTACTGTAATTTAAAGCTGTGCCAAAGATGCAACCTACATTTTAACACTGCCGCATGATTGCTGCAGCGATGTCACACAGATAAAATTTCATAAAATGGAATAGCCTAGGGTAATCCCCTTGCTTTTCATGCTATCCCCCCCCCCCCCTCCTCACGGTCCCCTCGAAAGCTAGAGCAAAACGTACGAATTTCCTTACGTGCACTCTGTGATATTTTGCAAATGCAACTCAGGTACAATGGGTATAGCGGTATAGGCACAAATTGGCATCCCTACGAAAATATATGGAGAAAGCGATGGGGGCGGGAGTGGGGTGGAGGGGGCGTATTTTTATTCGGGAACCATGATGAACCATAGCAAAATTGATGTCAGATGCTTTCTAGGTAAAGCGACCCCCCCCCCCTCCTTGGCTTTGTGAGCGAGGACCGCAGCAATACTGTTTTATGTCTTGGCTTTACAGTTTAAAATGTTAGGAACTTGGCGGAATTTCCTACCCTTTAAACGTCCTACGGTACAACCACAGGGCTGCCCCTCCTGCATGGGGTGAAAAATAAAATCAGGATCCACCCCGGTGCCAGTCAAATTCAATCCTCCTGCTCTAATTGGCATTGCATCCATAATTTCGGTTAGCGAGGGGGGGGGGGGGGCAAAGTTCGTCAGTGAATCGGCTAGACAACAACACTTTATGCAACAAATATCTAACGTTACTTGTGAACATTACCTTCCCTGGCCTTTCTGTTAATGACTCTATTGGCGTTCCATAGATTGTAACAAAAGCAATTACGATCCAAATTTGAACGTTCCTGTCAGCAGCTCTCTTGAAAGGTCCCAGAAATCTCAACTACTTGTTCCTGGAACAACTGTCACAATCACAGTAAGTCGTGAAATCTGTTTTAAATTCTTTAAAATCGTCTTGAAGGATGCTTTCATTTGTAAAATAATGAAAATTGTTCACTTGTTAAGTCATATGTTTGTGCAAGGCACAAGCCCTTAGCCTAACAGTTAAGTGCACACGGCAGGTACAAGCCTAATGTTAGTGTTCGATAGATAGGCAGTTATACTGTCGAATGCGCGCCAAACTTTCCCAAAGGCTGTTCTATCGTTTCAAGATTTTTACACGAAATTTCAATGCAGATGTGCACTCGACAGACCCGTCAACGTTCAGCCCATTATATTTACTGTAGTACCTTGAGTCAGTCACTATTTCCACCATTGAAATCTTGGGGTGGAAATAAATGTCTGAACTTTAGCCTAACGTTAGGCTGCCGCTAAGTACTGTACAGTGTACGTAGGCCTATGTTAAAAATTTAAAATTTCCAAGCTCAAGACAACAATAAAATATGTGGTTAGGCCTAGGCCCAAAACTTTCCCAGCATCGTGGCCATAAAGGTTGAATTGAGTGATGTTCTTATAAACATCAAGTGTAGTCATGGTCTTCTATTTTTTTTTATGTAGGCCTAGGCTAAGTAGGCCCCCAACTCTGTGTGTCTATAATATATCAAGCTTACGCAAAATGTGCGAATAATTGTTCACAGCACTGAATGTCGTATACTGTACCTGTACATAGGTATGTATTAGTATGAATACCAAAGTCTACAGTGAAAATGTTGCTTGGAAAGACATCAGCACAGCCAGCACCAAGTGATGCACAGAATAGCAAAAAACATCAATGATATTTGAAACTTTAGGCCTAGGAGAAAGTTTATAAAATCTTCATGTGACACAAGTACCACTGATTTCACATTCCATAACTTTATGCCCCCCAAAAGATGTTTACTGCTAAAAATAAAAGGGACTGAAAATACCATTTCTGAGGGCAGAAAGTAACCAGGGCAGAAACTAAGGTAATCCGGCTACCTGTACGTAAGTATTTATTAGTACACTAAAGTCTACAGTGAGAGTGTTGCTTGGAGCATGGTAGTTACGAGTGTTGCACTGAATAGTAAGAAACATCAATGATGTTTAAAACTTAAAGGAAAACTTGATGAAACCTTCATTTGACACAAGTGCTGTACCAATGATATCACATTCCAATCCATTACTTTCCACCCCCAAAAAAGGATGTTTTCTCCTGAAAATAGAAGGGGTGAAAAGCACCGTTTTTGAAGGGCAGAAAGTAAAGAGGGCGGACAATAATGTATTATTCTGGAGGGTACAGAAAAGAAATGAAGGAGAAAGAAATACCTTTGGCTAGGCTTGAATGCAATGAGTGTATCACTGTGGACATTTCTGGGTTGCAGTTTGGCAAGCTAAATATGAAAATTGAAAGTGAAGAGCTGCTGTACCTAGTGTGAAATTAAGACAACATTCCTCCATGTTGGAGCACCTAAATTGTTTCAAAATTTGTTGCTACAGCAGAACAAAAAAATGACTGAACAGTAGAATCCCCCTTTTGTTAGCCTTGTGTTGGTCTTTTTATATTTCTTGACTTTATGTTTATAAAGCCATTGTACAGTACTGTACATACAGTAAGGTTGACGTATGTAGTGTCACAGTGTTGTAAATACAATAGACACTCAAAAGCAAACATCCTGGGACGGACCTCTGGCATTTCTTTTCGAGAATCAAAGGAAAAGTTTAATGGTCTCTTAATGTCTTCATGAGTTTCGCTCTTTCATAAAAGTACAGTATTAGGCTAAGGCCTGTAAATTTCACCGTTGGCTGGTGGTGCATTTGTGAACTTTTTATGTCAAGACGATTTATTTTCTGGTACCCTGTAAATTACTAAAAATTAGTTATAGATTTGAATAAAGAAATACCTTGGATGCTGAATTACAGTATTGTTCATTTTTTTTTCATCCCACAGGAAACTTTGAGGTAAGGATAATAATGAAACTGAAGGAACTCAAAGAATGCCAAAAAGTGATCCTTGGGATGTTGCATGCTGCTTCACAAGAAAGCATCCCATAAGTTGATAATGATGTCTTGGATGAGCCACCAATAAAGTACTTAGAAAAGGACATTGTGCTTGACCCTGTTGCCATTGAATCCAGACACAATTTCAAATAGCTCAGCAGGACTCGTAAGCATGTTATGTTTTTCAAGTCCATCTTCACTTTTCGTGTAACCAATTTTAGTTGCTGTCAAAAGCAGTGAACCTTACAGTTAGTGTGATACTGGTAGATAAATTGTGATTTCCAAATGGATGATGTCATGATACTGAACTTAGAGTATTGTATAGCATTCTGCAGGTTTCATAGTATTACAGAAGGCATCAACCTTAAAGCAATGTTTTCTGTTAGAAAAAATTAAACCAAACATCATTGTAATTTCCAGGCATAGAGTTTACAGTAATACTTAAGAGTTTACAACACAGTTTAATGTTCTTTTGGTTTTGATATCTTGTTTACAGTTAGGGGCCTACTGGACAGTCTTTACTGTATCATGAATGACGAGAATAACTTCATCCTTTTCTAGACTTTGCATGTTTAGGGATCATTAGATTTAGAAGAAATCACCAAAATAAACAAAATTGCTATTGGTCTGTGTTATTCCAATGGGATATTTTTGAGGGGCAGAACTGACATAAGGAAGGTTGTGATAGCCATGACTATTAGTGCTATCGGTCATTCTGTATGTTTATGCATGTGTGTAGAACATATGTATGAATTGTGCAGTAGGTATGTTTTTTATCCACTTTTGCAAAATATTTTTTTATATTATGTCTTTTCCTAGGAGCCCCCTGAATGACAACATTCAGGGTGGTACATCACCTTAGAACCAACTTCCTACAGTATGATCGATTGATCATTTGAATTTGTGTGCTACTGAACTGTAAAAGAGAGAAGAGGGGTCTGATGGCAAGCACCATTTTCAAGATCATTTTGAGTAAGTTCCTTCATTTCCTAAACTCCATTTTGAGATTAAAGTGAGGATTTGAGAGCAGCTTATTTATTAAAATCAAGCCAAAAGGTGAAGTTCCTACTTACCAATTTCCTGTCCTTTGCCAAGTCTAGACAATGCTTTGTTTATTTCCCTGTTTTACAAACTCTGATTTGAATCTGTTGGCAAGTGTTTACAATGTACTCAGAGGTCACATGGTGTCCCATGGTGTCATAATACATTATAAATTAGTTAAGTGTTAGGAACAGAAATTGGTCTAAATTGTAAAGAAATGGTAAACATCCTGATGATCAATATGAATTAACACTAAAATGTTTCTGCCTTATTGATTATGTATGGTGTCTTGAGAAAATTTTATACTGTATGTAGGAACTGAAGGAAAGTTTCTCTTTAAAGTGTATCTCAAGTCAAAAAAAATTGAAAATTTATATTAAATCGCGTGAAATATGAAGGTTAACAGTCCAACTCCAATCTTTCTTGGATATTCCTTATCTGAGATATGAAATGTTCTCCCTCAAATTAAAATGACACATTGCGCAATAATTTGTGATGAACAGTACAGTAATTGTTATACTACCTGAATTACAGTCTTTTGTATTTTTGTTTTTTCTGAAAGTTACTGCACCTTATGCCAAAGTGTGCTGGTACTCTTACTCCTATGGGTTAGGCTAATGTACAGTATTATTAATTAAGCCCTCTCCCTGCAACATGCTGTGCAAGCAAACAGGAAATGTTCAAGGTCATAAAACATTTTTTAATATTTAAGGGAAACAAAGAAGGTAATGTGAGTGGTACAACAAGAAAGTTGCACATTATTGCACAATGGACTACAGTAATTTGCTTTTATAAGTTTACAAATTACTTTCCACATTTTACATCTCGGTTCAAGAATGTCCTGTTGTATGAAGATAGGAGTTGAACTGTTAGAATTTTTTCATGCTGTTTAATACATATATTTTTGAATATCTTTTTAGGTACACTTTAATGCCCTGGTGCCCAACCAGGGATACTAGTACCCCCTAGACTAGTAACCCTAGGGGGTATCAATAAACACCACAGGTTGTACATGGGATGCTTCTCAGACAATTTTTAAAAAGCATTGCTGAATAAAAAGAAGTATTATCAAACCTCATTATACCACCGTAAAGAAACTTACTAATTTTGTCATTTTTAAAATCGCTCACAATTTATTTCTAGACTCTATGAAAATTTTCAAGGGGAGGAGGCACCCTCCCTGTTGGAACATTTGCTTTTGTAATTCCAGAGATGCGCCTTAAGAACCAAGCTAAATGTCAGTGCACATTGTACTTTATTTAAGGTCATTTTCTGTAATTAAAAATATTGTGTCTATACTTCTTTAATTGAGAAATGTAATGTAATTATATTGTTGTTTTTGCAGATATTTATGAACCAGGACTCTGAACTAAATAATTTTCGAGTGACTATGGTATCATGTCTTATCTGAGACGCATCATCAGACCAACAGACTTTTCAGATGCTACTGATAATTGATTTATGATGGAATGGTAATATTGTCACCATAGGTCTAGCCTGCGTAGCCGCTCTGGGGCAGCTGCCCCCTCAGACCCTGCCGCTGATAGTAAAAAATCCTTTCAATGAGCCCAAACTTAGTAGGTGTTGCTAAATGACTCTTAATCTTTGCAATGCAAAGTTGATCACAAAGTTGTTCAAACCAGAAACAAAACGGTAGGCTTCTTATGTCTGCTAAGACAATTCTATTGCAGATGGAAGTCTTGATTATGGGCAGCATGCTACTCTCATATTAACCAAAAGTCTTTGGTTAAAAAATATCGAACTGTCTTTCCTCATGGTTGTGTGCTACAGTTAGTTGTTCATATTAAGTGGCTGTACTGTGTGTGTATGTTTACATGATGGTACCATGGATACAATACCAGTGCCAAGTTACATTGACTCCTGTGACTGTGTACTGTACTGTTGTAGAATGATAGCAATGTATCTCATATGAATAAACATTTAATAACCTTGCTAAAACCAATCCACTTTCAGAAATGATGGTTGCATTGGATTTCTATGCACAATATACCAGAATTCAGTTACATAGACTTGGTAGTACACTATAAATAAAAAAAAGCATTGGCTAACAAAGTGACACCATGACACCAAGTCTGCTTGCTTCAAGTTCCCTCTTCTACAGTAGGCAGAAACCTTGCCACATTCAACTACTATCATCTTGAGAACCAAATTTGTAAAACAAACAAAAATATCACAGAAATGCTAAGGACACCTTCCCCTTTACCATATGTAAAATTAATGTCTCTGGACTTTTCTTTAGTCTTGAAGTTCTGAGGAATTTTTCCTCACTGCAGAATTATGCTTTTTTGAGAGATTGTGTCAGGACCTTCGATTTTTTATGAAGGTTTTTCATCCTTGATATTGCCTTTGGCAACTGTCTGTCTTTCAAACCTCCAACATTCTGTTAAAATTATAACATCATGATTGCTAAGATTATTGTTGGTACTTGCCAGGTGTATTTATACATCAAAATCTCAAGAACAGATGGGATTTCCTAGCAAGCTCCTTATGGGTCAATTCAATTGACCCTTATTTGGAAAATAGTACATTGTTTGGTCTCTATTCAGTGTGATTTGTATATAAGTGTGTGAGTTGGCCATCTCTTCAATACTTTTAAGTTGTTGCAAATCAAGATTCTTTTTGTACACCAGTCTTGCTTGAGAGTGTTATTAATGAATCTGTACCAATCTATTCAAAGTTGTAAGTCGTAAATCTTGATTTTTTGTTTGCACCAGTCTTACTTGAAAGTGTTGTAAATGAATCTTTACCAATCTATTCAATACTGTAAGAAGTTGTTAACCTTGATTCTTTGTTTACACCAGTCTTGCTTCGGAGTTTTAACCCTTTACCGTTGTTTGGGTCCTTTCAGACCCATGGGGAGAGCTCGGCTGTCACCCATCTTTACTGCTTCGCGTAGAGCTTGAAACTGCGAGTAGCTACCGGAAAATTCGGCCACAACAACAAGAGAGACAGTAGTTTGAGGTCACAGGGTCAATGGCCTACAGGAGCCGATGCAGGGCGGGCTACGTCCGCTTTTCCGCCCAGTCCCGAGGCACGCAAATCTGCCTTGATTGGAGCACGGCGGTAAAGGGTTACATAAATCTTTGCGAGTTTATGTGTTCGATAAACTGTGATCTGTTCATATTATGTAAAAAACAAAGTAACAAACTTGACAAAATTCACTTTTACCTTTTGTTAAACAAGGATTTTTATGTCCCAATGAATTCCCTGCCAATTACAGTATATAGCATTTGACCATGCAGGTCTTTGTTCGAGAGGAGCAGTTTTTAAGCGTTCACTTCATTGTTGTGATTTGATATCAGTTTCAAAGCATGTTAATTTGAGCTGTTCTTCCCAGTAAAGCCATTTGGCTCTAACTGAAACTCAATTGGTGGTGTAAATGATTGATCTAAGAAAAAACTGTCAACATTTCAACTTGCCACTAAAATGAAGCTGCCATTATGAGTATACTGTAGTACCACCCGCTTTCATTTTGATATTGAAGTAGGTTCCTGTTGTATACCACCTTATATTTCACTATACATGAGTATGGTTCAAGTTTTTCTCAGATTTTTTCTCAAGATTTTCCAAGCGATGTTTACTACAAACCATGCACATCTATGAAGTTTACTTAGAGTTTTTCATGCCAAAGTTTCTAATGCTTACATTACCGCCTTTTCATTGGCTTTCCTGTTGCATGCAGTTGCAAAACTAAGCTGTAATACTTTTGTATTAAAAATCGCTGCTGATCTGTGCTCAGCAGTTAACAGCCTCAGGCTTAAAATTTGTAGTTTTTGTCTGCAATGCTTTATATAAAATCTATATTGCTTTCATTTTTGAAATTCCTCTAAACCATTCTGTTTACAGTAATAATTTATACGTTCAAAAGTAGGTCTAACTGTAGCACGAAACGACCATTTCTACAAGTATTATGCAATTTAGATTTCTCAAATTTCAGCTTCGATAGGAATTTTATTGCTCTATAAGCATTAACTGTTATTAGCTTGGTTTTCTTTGTTGTCGCCCAGGCTCTATTTCTCTGTCATGCAGAGTGATGTACAGTATGTGTATACTGGATGTAAAATTCAACTGTACCATATATCATTTAGTGGTACCTTGTGCAAACATTAATCACAGCAATGATGCTTTCAGTGTGTATATGTGCAGATTTAGAGCTGTATGATCCTTTGACATACTTCCTTGCCAGCACTAAGAAGTTAAGAATAGTCTTTTTGTGAGTACTTTATTAAAGATAGTATGTTTACAGTTACATACAGTAGGTCAAGAAAATGAAAAACCATTTATATCTTTTTTTTCTTTCATTAGCCTTATTTTTGTCTTTAAAGTTAAGTGAAATTTCCCTTCCTCTCCCAGCAAATTTCATTTGTTAGTACTTATGGTCATAATCACATGACCATAAAACAGCCCAACTTCTCATGGAGAGGTTGAGGGATACATAAGCAATATTCACCTTTCATTTATTTTGGTTTAGGTACGTAAAGACACTTTCCCTACAGCCCTATAAAGCGTTTTCGAGACGTCAGAGACGCTTTATGTACGTCTCTAGTACGTTCTCCGGATGTCCTGGGTGATTTTTGTACGTCCCTAAAACGTTTCCTGAACGTCCTGTACCTTTTACTTACGTCCCAGACGTTTTCCGTACGGACCAGCAAAGGTTTTATAAACGTTTTCTACGTCTGAATAACGTTTTGAGAACGTCTCTAAAAACGTTTTGAAAACGTATGAAAAGTCCACAAAAACACGTCTTTAAAACGTAGTTCTAGACGTTTGCGAAACGAAAGTGGTTACGTTTGAAGAACGTTCAGGAAACGTTTTGTTGTTAGCTGGGACTAAGCCTTAGTTAATTTTAAGGTAAATTCAGGCGTAGAATTAACTGTATCTGGGAGGGTGATTGATAATTGTAATCATTATATTCTCCTTAAAGAACATATGAATGGTTGACTCACAAATAAATTTGCCCCCTAACACAATTGCAACTGTATTAAGTATCAGACACTCACCGTTCAAAATTTAGTCGGTTTCTAATTGTCAGGATAATTTTGTACTCTCTCCAAATTCCGTTTTGTCGTCTGCCAATGGGCAACAATAACCCCAACAAAGTAAGCCTGCTCTCGGTACAAGTCCCTGTAAGCGATTATTAGATGACTTGTACAAACGTATATAA
>CM074189.1:17896032-18068532 GCA_037179385.1 Holothuria scabra
TATCTTGAGTTGGGATTCTTTATTAAGTGTTACCTTTGCCTTATTGATGAAAAGAAGCCTATTTATTTTGGGAGAAGTCAGGTCATTTGAGGTCATCAGAGAGATCAGAAGTCCAAAAGCTCTTGTTATCGCTATATACCTGAAGTAAAGAATGTTCAACACCTTTCATATTTCAAATGTGCAGTGTTTCATGATATAATACTCATTTCCTGAGTCCTCTTAACAACTATCTCATTTCCTGTCAGCACTAATTGCTATTTCTTACCTGTTATATTTCCAAACAAATCTAAACAGTGAGTAGGTGTCACATGCAGATTGTGTACTCAAGCCTGAGTCTTTTGTATAGGCCTAGTGAGCAGATGAGCAGAAGGGGGGGGGTTGTGTGGGCCGGTTGGTGGGAGCAGATAGACAGGCAAGATCGAGTTTTGTAGCCCAGACCAGCCTATTGGTTCAAGTCGAGCCAGCCATGGCCTTTTTCCAGACATTGGTGTGAAAAAAAATGCCCTCATGACTCATTTTCCCCAAAAGGGCACTAAGTTTGCACTGAGTTTCCACTTTTGGCTTGTCTTCACAAGACTGTCTGATCAACCATATATACTACTCCATTTTAGATGATCCTATTTTAGTTATAGCCCTGCAGCTCACTTGGCAATGAGTAAGCATCTATGCTGCATCAGTTTGCTAAAGAACAGCCCCAGCTTTGTCTTAAGTAGAGAAGAACATCTGATAAGAGATGAGCTGGAGTGTGACCAGGTGGATTTAATCAAAGAGCAATTGCTGTGTCTAGTACTGCAGTGTTTGACTCAGTATTGTTTACATCAAAAGACCATAGCTTTTGCTAGAGGTGTATCCGGGCATAGCACGACATGCAGGCCTATTAAATGCACATAGATAGGGTTTTAGGAAGTGTGCATCTCTTTAAGGAGCCGCCATTTCACGGCATGTTGTGTAAAATTATTCGACCGATTATGCTATAATTAGTAATGCCCAAGTACCGATTATTTAATTTAACAATCGGCCCGATGCCGATTACCGATCACCGATTATTAGAAAAGGGGAAGTCACATGTTTGTCACTTTGATACGTGCCCCATGCTTCGTGCATATCGTATTACCATAACCAGTTCAGGATGGAAAATATTGGGAATAGTTCTGTTCGTCTCACGAACAGGATATCACTTTTGTAAAATTGAGAAATATTTTCACTTCAAAAAATTAGAGATATAAATCAACCCTTTATACTGTGCAATTGTTTGCAGTCGATGTCCACATACCCTTTGATAATTTAGTTCTAAGGCCAACATCATGCTCTGTCTGATTTCCATCCCCCAATCATGTCAGAACATTTTGCATTCTTTTACTGTAGTGGGTTGTAGTTGCGTTATGTACTGTAGCTACTCTTTTACTTTAACGAACCCCATGTAAAACAATCATGATAATCTTAGCAGTTCTTGCTTTCCGTCTAACGTATCGTATGGTTCCTTTCCGATATAAATATCCCAGTATATTTTTAGCAGTTCTTGTCAAAAACTTCTGTCTTGTTTAAAAAGAATCTGCAGCTCAAATGCCACGTAAAGTCCAATCCCGAAAAAATCCCACGTACGCAGAGATTTGTGATGCCGTTTCTCGGTGAATTTAGCTGAGGCTCGCCCAGCTTGGCTAATCGACATAGCAAGCGCAATCGTCGTAACACAAGTTCAACGGGAAAGCTTGTCTCGAGACCGAGTATTTTCACGCACTAAATCACATAGGCGAAGGCGCAAGTTGTGACTGGCTGCGTAGAATCAACGCAATTGAACCGAATCGCGAAGCAGGGGCCAATTTAAATTTTGCAATGGATCTTTTGCATATGATGTCATATGATGTCATGCCTTGTTTTGCGGTAAAAACGGACACGCATGTAAGTGTAGTGCATGCGTGGGCCAAGAAGTTTGCTGCAAGAGACCACGTGCATTACTGTTTTCGTTTGCATTGACGTCGTATGACAACATTGCTTAGAATCCTACCGTAAATAACATTACGGAAGGAATGCTGGGAACTATGTACTTAATTTATACGGGGAAGGTGA
The DNA here is from genome assembly GCA_037179385.1 of Holothuria scabra. NCBI lineage: Eukaryota > Metazoa > Echinodermata > Holothuroidea > Aspidochirotida > Holothuriidae > Holothuria > Holothuria scabra. The sequence continues at coordinate 17,898,100 of CM074189.1, forward strand.
TAACCACCGAACTTCACAAGATTCTAGGTGCTAAAGTGTACAAAACGTGTACGGAAATATGTAGGCTTGAGTCCAAAACCGCGGGAACGCGGAAACCGCGAAAAAGTTCAGAAATACCGATTACCGTCAAAATAACGTTCCACAGTTTTCCGCATTTTGGAATTAAGCTATACTGTAGGCCCAGTTCGAAAACGCGGTAACGGTGGAAAAACTGTCCAACTTACCGGGAATTTTTTTGGAGAATCGCACACACATTCAACGTGCACTGCAGCAGATAATATTATAAAGAAAATAGATGAAGGGATTGTGAACACGTTTGCTTCAAAGAGTGTTTAAAATGGGGCATTTAGCAAAGTAGGCGCATGCACGAGACAGCTCCACCCCATCCGACCAGTAAATCGCCCTTCCCTTTGGGATTTTTGTTCCGGAAATTGCATTCTAGCAGTAATCATTTGATATCAAAGTGCCATTTTCATGTTAAAATGAAAAATAAAGTTTCAGCGTTTTCCGTGTTTTCGAATTAACTACTATTTGATTCCAAAACGCGGAAACAACGAAAATCTGTCCAACTTAGAATTTTTTGGAGAATAGCACACACATTCAAGGTGTTCTGTGCAGATAACATTATAAAGAGACTGAATGAAGGGATTGTGAACCGTTTTGCATTAAAGAGTGTTTAAAATGGGGCATTTAGCAAAATGGGTTCATGCACAAGGCAATCTCACACCCCATCCGACAGGTAAAGCGAACAAAAATTCCAAAGGGAGGGCCCTTTGGAATTTTTTGTTCGGAAGCTGCATTCATAGTAATCATTTTGATGTCCAGTATCCATTTTGTATACGTTCAAATTGAAAAATAAATTTCTGTGTTTCCGAATTAGCTATAGGCCCAGTTCGAAAGCTTATTAAACCGCTGAACATTATTTTGACAGTAATCAGTGTTGAACATTTCCGAGTTTCCGTGTTTTCGACCTGGCCCAGATGTGTATGCAAAGCTTGGGGATTTGAAAAAACGGCGAAAACCTGCAGCCGATACAGGTAGTCTGTGCTATGTGTTTTGTGCAGAACAGTTTGTACAGCAACCTTACGCGGCGCTTTCTGCGAGAGAGCAAGAAAGACACCTTGAATGCACTTCTTAAATCAAATTCCAAGTAATACTACCGGGTTATAGCGGAAAACATCAAACGATCATACCCATAGCAGAGGTAAAATTTATACATTTGTGATTATCAATGCATCCCGTTTGTGCAGGAAGTTAAAGGATTGATTATTTGCAGGAATTTTAGCGAAATTAAGAGCAAGTTTCTAGTATATTTAGCCCCTTTTTCCAGTTTGCAAATAATCGGTGGTAGTGATCCGGTTGAATGGCAGAATTTCACTGATGCCGATTGTTACCGATAACGGGTTAATCGGCCCGATACCGATTACTTTATGATCAGTCAAACACTAATTGTGTATTCAAATGGGTCATGAATGTGTTAGGTGGGTTTCTGGTGTTCTTCGGTAATGGTGTATTTAAGCTACTGTAGCTAAACTTACAGGCCCGGCGACAGTGACTACATATCTATTTTGCTATAGTATTCTACTAGCCTTGGAACTCTTCATTATAAATTAAGTATTTATTTAGAACTTTTCATTTTGCCTTGATAGTAGAGGGTCAACTGAAAATGTTTTCCATCCTTTCATCTTTGCAATGCAGACAGGAGTTCAATACGTATTCTTGCTTGAAGGAATCCCTGGCATCAAATCTCCAGAAAAGAAGACTGTGTGAAACTAACAAACTTCTTTTCACTGCCAAAATCCCCAGACAGACATTATCTTGAAGGGGGACAGACCGGGCAGAAACTTTCCTTCTTGCTCTTGAAGAGAAAGGTGTTGTATAGATCCATTGGATGTAGAAAAATTATCTGAAGCATTTCCGGGAACTGAAAATCAATCTTTTAACACTACTGCGTAACAGAATTTTACAAAAAGGACTAGGAGTAAGTCAAAATATAAAGAGAAGTAATGATTTTACGAACTTTCCTTAGTGGTATTGTTTAAATGTCACGCATTGCAGGTTTTACATAATTTAATAAAAAGACTACAGTATTAAAAGGGTAGAGAATTTGAAATAATATCTAGTGAGTGATGAGCGATTGTACTTACACTGCAAGAGGTTAAGGTTTGTTGAAATGGGTTCGCAAACATTTGTCATATCTATCACCAACTGCAACTAAACAGAAATCTTTCATATCAGCTAAGAGCAGTGGAGAATTAGTAAGGATCAAAAAATACTCCATGTGCACTTGACTCCATCAAAGACTGGCTAGGGTAACCAGCAGTCAACTTTTGAAAAACCTTGTTTGTGCAATAGGCTTATCTCAAGGTAGGAAACTTGGAAAAGATTTAAAACTTTTCATAGATGATCTGTCTAATGACTAGTTATGCATGATTTTTGCAATGGTATATGCTACAGTATGAGAGGCTTACCCAACCAGAATTGCTCCCCCTTAGGTAGGCCCTTGGACATCAGGTCTTGCCTTTTGGGTTTTGTGCTAGCACTGTTGCCATAATGAAGAAAGTTTTTGATATATTTTTTCATCCCTTGCAGTACAGTGAGCAGGCAAAGGAATCTATGTGATAGTGATGTTGTGTGTGCATGCACCTACAACCATGTCACCTTAGTATGAGTACGGGCCGCTGGTGACAGCTTTTGTCTTCCTTATGTCACTTTCTTCAGTCCCCCACATGTAGCGCTCTTAACTGGTGTAGCTTCTTAAAAATTTGAAAACTCAAAACATGTCTATTTAAATTCAGTGTATGCAGACCTGCTTTATAGTACTTTGATGACTTCAGACATTTGCACCTATAATATTAACTTGAATGGCATTTTGTGACCTACAGTATGGTGCATGATTAGGCAACGTCCTGTAACATGCTGCATAATGCTTGGCATGTAACGATGTGGAGCACAGTGTATATATTAAGATATTGGATATTAACTAAGGACATGTACCAGAATATACCCCATAGACACTGAGATCTATTAACAGTCACCTTCCATACAAAAAATTTGGCAGACCTGCTAAACCTTCATTGCAATAAGAAAAAACATGTTATGTACCTAGGTAGTCCTAGGAAGAAGGTAATTGTATGGGAAGCCCTCACTTCTGGCTTGTAAACATGAAATCTCAAGTTAAGAATGGCCAGAACTTTTCATATTTGATATGGAGACTTTTTTGTGGGGGAGGAGAAACCTTGACACTTTTCATGTTTGTTATATAAAATTTTCATGTTAGGGAAATTTACCCTATTTTTTTTAGGCGGAGGTCAAAGGTCTTTTACCCAAAAGAGTAACTAGCCATTAAACCAGGTAAACACTCACGTAAACAGGATATTTTCAAGCTAGGAATGACAAGCACTTTTAATTTAGTATTAAAAAGTGTCACATGCTGAAGGAAGGTTGCTATAATTTTGGGTGCAGGAAAAGTCATTTTGAGGTTACCTGCGGTCCAAAATCAAGAAAACATTATAAACACTTTATCTCCAAGATACAGTAAAGGAATAACCCAAATTTTCATATTTTGGGTATAGATTGTGTCATCATGAGAAGAACCACACTGTTTTTATTCCTTGCAGAGAAGGCAGGCAAGAAAATCTAGAATGAGTTGGTGATGTCTTGTGCTTCAATGTGTGTGTGATTATGCACTGTGAATAATTGATGCACCTTGAAAAGCTTAGAGAGGACAGTCGCTCACGGGAGCTCAAGCCTTGCCCGTCTTTCCTCGTTCGTTTTCGCGTAGCTGCTGGAAAGTTCTGACACCGCATAATGAGCTCTGTACTGATATGCAAGATTCCACCCTGGCTCACCGCAATAATGCGCTGCATGATTTAAGCGGCTCAAGGGGGATTGACGAAGATTTCCTTATGAGGGAACTTGCTCTCTGTAACCCCTAAGCAGACATAAAGGTACTGTAGCCACAGTATGTGCTGTGTGTGTGTATTAGAAGCCGCTACTGATTGCAAACACCATTATCTCTAGAAGAGGTTAGTGTGACCAATGTCATATTTTGTGTGTGGGTTGGCCATATTGAGTAAATGATCCTAATCTTGTTTTTGAGTGGAGAGTCAAGATTATTTGGTCACTTGAGAGGTCAAAATATCAAAATGTAATAAACATAATATTTCAAGAACAGTACACTGTGCCCAGCAATGCTAGCTCATATTTGGTGTATGGGTTATGCCATATTAAGTAGATGTTGACCTCTATGTGGCTATCTTGCACCAGATATATGGTCTGCACGAGACTACCTGTAACCTCAGGAATGGAGTGAAACCTTTTCAGCCCATTTTCAGAGCTGCAGTTGTTTGATGAAAGTTGTCTAGTCGACAGTGGAAGTTCTACATTGTGAGAGGTCCAAATACTGTAGCAATATTCCCTAGTTCATGTTGTCTCTGTAATTGTCCTGTGGTTTCTCATGTAAGAAGGAGTGTTAGGGAGAAGTTATTGCCCATAAATTTCAAATTGCACCTAATGCTTTATGAAACAGAAATTTTTTTTTCATAAAGTACTGCAGGTATGATGGATTCAAACTGTGATGATGGCCATTTGTCTATTACCTGCACAGTTCCCAGTCCAATTAAATATGAATTAGCAAACAACAAGATCTCTGCCAGTATGGTGGAGGTACAGTATAACTGCCATATTCTTTCCTCCTTAAGAATGTTACAAGCTACTGTGCGACTTTGTGCCGTCTTGAGGAAGTTGACTTTCAGATTATTGCAATAGATCTAACAACATAATATTTTTGACAAATTACACTTAAATTTCCCTGAAGTTTAATGTGCCATCTGCTTTTCTTTTCCTTTTTTTTCATTGTTTAGAGTTATTAATACCCTACCCTGACAAGGTCACCCTTAAAATGAAAAAGAGTATTTATAGTCCAATGTCATTTTTTGCAGATACCAGATACAGTAGTGTTCTGAGTTGTAGAAATTGAAATATTGGGCAATGTATTGAGGAATTAATGTTGGGTTTAAAGTTGAAGAGTAACTTAAACGTTATGACTTGCACCATGTGCATAATCCAACATTAACAAAACAGAATTCAGCTCATTTCAATGGCAAATGAATGTAGTTGTTGTAAAAATATTCCTACATGATTTTGTAGTAATTACACATGCTGGTAAGTTTAAGTTGGCTCTTTCCAACCAGAGATGGAGAAGATTGTAACAAAACTCCAAACAAATCGGATCAGAATCTGATCCAAATTCCTTGTAGTGTGACCATGCCTTAAACAAGGAATAATCTGTTAGACCTTCACCTTTATGTGACAAAAAATAGTTGAAGACCCCAAATGTAGCTGAAAATAGATGAGGCAGTAACAGTTGAAATTTTGGAGTGTGATATTCTATTTTACAGCCCCCCCCCTCATACCAAAACAAAATGGAAAATACAAGCATTTAATTTAACAAAATTCATTATGAGATGAAACATTTCACTTCCAGCAATCTTTGCGACATATGCTGCCACAACAGATCATCAACCAAAATATGCAAATGACCCTCCCTGACAACCTTATCAAGGAAATGATTTTTTTAAATATTTTAGGAGTTTCAAATTATGAAGATTACAGTATGCACTATCTTAGATATCTAAAATAAATTGAAGACATCTAAAATTCATTTCAAATATGAAATTAATTCAATATATCTAAGATAGAATTTGAGAGTATCTGATGTAGAACAAGAAGTATATACAAACTTTTGAACAAATTAAATACATCTAAATTAAAGAAAAACTGAATTCAAGATGTTTATAAATGGAATTCAAATAAATGTAAAATTGAGAGATATCTGAATGATAATTTTAGGTACTTTACCTGAATTCATGATTGAATGTCAAAAATGCTTTTCCAAAATTTTCTTGCTGGTTTAATGTTTCATCAGGAATTAATGAAATCTCAAATTCTATTTCTGGTGTTTAATGTCCAATACTTCAAACTTTCTACAATTTCCATTATTCATTGACTACTCTTTCTTTCCTTCCCAGCCTATTTCACAGTTCTAACACTCACATAAACTCTGCATGATTTACCAATAAGTATTGCAATTGCTTATGCTGGGATAGAAACCTTGCTTCTGATATTAAAACGTGTTGTACCGTAGTCTTAGACAAGTGGAAAGTTGTGTTCCTGGTTCTACATTCCCTTTGCTGCTTTAATTTCACTTTAAAACCCATTCTTTCCAAATATTTAAAACCAGCAAACAAAACTGGAATTTGTAGACTGCACAGATATCATTGTAAATACTGGGTCAAACCACTTGGGAAAGAACTGATTGGTATCTGTCAGCAGGTCCCTTTAGAGAGGTTGTGGTTTGGATTGATTTATTGACCATGCATGTGTGGGGGATTGAAACCACATAATCTTGGCTCAACCTTGTGATGGCAATTAACTGAATATTCACCAATGGTAGTATTCCTGTGAATTATTGGTGCTTCATGGTAAATCTGGCATTGGAATTTGGGAGCGAAGTTTGTAGAACTGATTTTATGTCGGTTAATTTTATGAATGGGTGAAAAGAACAGACCTTTCACCTATTTTATGCAATTATATCGGTTCTCTTGTTCAAAGTGATTGTCTTTGGTGGTAGTCAAATGTCATTTAGGGTCACGAGAGGGCAAAATTTAAAAACCTTGTAGACACGTTATCTCAAGAATGGTACATGTGACTAAGCTCTTATTTGGTGTGTATAGGTTGGTCGTATTGAGAAGATGTGATCCCATTTGATTTTTGTATAGGTCAAAGGTCATTTGAGGGGTCAGCTGTGTCAAAGCCTGAAGAGCTTGCTTGCACAGTTTTACAAGAAAGGTAACTTGTAGTGTCCTGATAATTGTGATGTACTGTAGACAGTGCATTGTGAATAAACGATCCATTAGGTTTTGGTGGAAGTCAAATGTCATTTTGCTTCACAAGGGGCAAGGGGGATCTCAATGTAGGAAGCTGGGATGCCTCGCATGTATACTTTGTGGGTAAATTAAGGAGCACTGTCAATTAAAAACATTACGGAGCACCATCAATGTAAAAAGCCTTTCATTTCAGCTGCAAGGAATCACTAAGCCTTTTGGCTCTCTGGTTGTTGGATGTCAAAAGGTCATTTGAGGTCACTGTGCTAAAACCGTAAAGACCTGGAAAATGGCTTGTAATTACAATAGCTCAAGATGGGAATGGCAGACCCTTCTCATAATTGGCATATAGATTTGTTGTGTTGAGTGGAAGACCCCCATTTTCATTTTGGGTCGTATAAGGGGACCAGAGGCTTCACTGCAAAAACCATGTGATTGTGTTCACAATTTTATTTTTCATCCCCTAGAGAGTTTGAAGTTAGCCTTCAACACTTTTCATCATTTTGTCGTAGCTCTGAAAAAGCTATCCCTCTCCTGCCCCTTGTCCCCTCCAAAAAAGTTACTAGTACCTTGCCCGCTCACAAGTTTAGTTTGGTTGGTATCACAATTTCTCAAGATAACAATGACACAGTTGGGAAGCTGACCTCGAGGTGACCAAAATATATTAATTTCTATGATGTCAAACAATTTTTAATTTTAGCAGGTTATGAAAATATACACTTGGACAAAAGAATGGCTGTTTTATTCTTTATACTTTCAGTAATGAACAAAAAACTATGAAACTTATCAGAATAACTTTGTATGTTATCACCAATTTCAGGAGAAATTGTCGCTTAAAAGGTGCAAGATTTACCATAAGATTTTATGTCCCCCTTTCTAAACTTGATGAATTGTCTCAAATTTGTCCCAAAATCAACCTGAAGCTCATGCCCTGACAATTACCAAATGAGCAAATTTAATCACGAAATACACTTTCCCACATAGTTTCGTTGATACATTTGTCCAAGTTTCCTGAAGATGGCCAATCCTGCTTTGCTTATGCTATAAATATGTTTGCAGTACACATGTTAGTTACACTGCCATCTAAAAGTGCAATGCATGATGGTACCAATCATATTGTAGCACTGCGATACAAGATCCGGCATTATGCCATGCATAGGACATGCAGATAGGTAAGTGATGAGAATGTATATACGTATAATGATTAGATGAAGCAGAACAAAGACACAGTTCTTTATAGCATTTTTGGTATAGATAAAAAGAAAGATACATTATATTTTGGAAATATTCCTTGTTCTCTTTCTTTCAAATGATATTTCTACATATTCTCTTCTGTAAGATGGAAAATGCGCAGTTTTAAACTTGGCAAGTGAGGTCTCGTTCCTTTGGTTTTCTCAGAAAACTTGCGAAGAAGACTGTAGCCAAAGTTCACCCCCTCAAAATCTCTATCTACTAATACCAGGTTATTTTGAATATCTTCAATTGCCAAAAAAAAATTCAACGTTAGACCATGTGTTAACTAGAATTATTGACATGTTTTAACGGGTGTCCATTTCGCTCAGCATAGGCTAACTCGAGTGCGATTTCCAGGAATGCATTTCATTGCAAGTACTGAGGGTGTAAAGATTGTGAAAAATGGTCACAAATGTGAGAAATTTCCTTTTGAAAAGGAATCACTTTGTCAAAATAAGGTTTCTGGTTTGAGAGGTCTGTAGCAGGTGTCACTCCCAGAATCACAGCCTGGTGCTTAAAGTGTTTCTTCCCCAACCAGGATGAGAGAAATCTTAAAACATTTGATCTGACCAAATGCTCATGTAAACAATATTTGGTTTTCTGTATCTATAAAAGTCATTCTTTTTTTTTTTACTAATGTAGCCCAAGCAACACTGTATGGAAGATTTCTGGCCACCCTTTCAGCACATCTGACAGCGTCTATTCCAGTGGACCTTTGCGTCTATTTTGATGTCCCTGATGAGCAGAGGAACCCCATCATATCTAGTCAGAATCCAGGTCTCTCAGTGCTACTAACTCTGGATGAGATGGGCATCATTGAGCCATTACATGTGGATACACTGAAGCAACCATTTGATGAATTTAAATTAGTTCAAGCCAGAGCAAAAGTGGATGAATATCAGGTACAAGTAAAGCAGCAAATGGTTGACCAGTTGAAGCAGATGGCAAACCTCACTAAGGAAGGTGAGATGTTCAACCTAAGGTAATAATGTATATTATAGTATTAGGTACTGTATGCTTAGTACGTATGTCCTGATGGTAGATTTTTATCTGGGCTTCAGGAAATCTAGTATGCTGACACTTACAGTGAACAAGGTTTTCGTTTTAGTTTTTTGAGTTCTTAAAAAGGGAAGCTCCTGAGAATTTCTTTGTTTAAGTGTTTTGTCACATGACCTTAGAACCACCGAAATTGTTTACATTATTTACCAATAAAGGTGTTATGTAAAGCCAGCTAGATTTTTGGTCACAGAAAAGACAACATACAGATAAAGACAAATGCTATTTGCAGTGATTTGGTTTTCTACAGCCCTATGTTGCTGCACACTGCATGTATTAACTTCCCTAAGTGTTGCTATGCAAATTGATAACTTACAGGAAGTTAAATACACAAATGTTTTTTTTTTTTTTGTGTATGTGTGTGTCACAAATTGCTGCTTTAGAATTCTAAGAATTCAACAAGGTAGTGTGATGCAAGTTTTTGTCAGATCTGGATTAACTTTTATGTAATGTAATTTCTGATCTCAAGCAATCTATGCTTACGTTGTGTGAAGTTGTGAAAAGCAATTAACAAATACTCTGGGATGCAGGCCAACCACAAATGCTATGTAACGTTCTTGGCATTCTGGTTTATCTGGTATTGTCAACAATTAATAAGGTGTGGATGCTAATTGTATTGGTTGTCTGGATGTAGTGTTCTTCATTTCCTTACTGAGGTAATATGATGCTAGAAGTTAGTTCCTTTAGTTTAATAGCTAAGATCTGATGACACACCAACACAAATGAGTTATTTAGTGCCAGTCAACTGGATAAAGAGTTAACAGTTTAAATTTATTTTCAATTATGGTTCAAGTTAAAGTTTGGTTTCCCTTAAGTTGCCTCTTAAAAAGGGAGGGAAATATGATGGGTGTATTTTACAACCCCCACTCCACATGATGCTGGAAAAAGGGGATATATTATAGTTCCCAAATCAGTGAGAATGACTTTTTCTTCATGTCACTGTCATTAATTTACCTCCCTTGGGTCCTCAAATCTATGCATACTTTTATGTGAGGTTCCTTGTCAAAAGTTGACCATCCTTGACCTTAATTATAAAAGTTCTGTTTGCTGTTGTAGGTAGGATCAAATATCCATAACGATACACGAACAGAATACAAGCTTTCTCCACACTTGCATAAAATTTTGGCACAAATTAGTAAGATTTTTTACATTTTTGAGGATTCTTGCAGTGAATGGCATACATCATTACATATTTACAAAATGGCAGAAGATGTTCCAACACTTTTGACCAAGATTGTACTGTAGGTCCTAGAAGTGTACATTGTAAGTATAAACAGTGTTATGTTAGGCTGTAGTCAAGCTTCTTTTTACAAAAATGCACTATACTGTAGGAAACCTGGCAAGCAAGCTTTGGGTTGCCGGGTATTACTGTGGTTTTGGGGTCTTATAAAAATTAAATTAAATGTGTTTATCATTCTTATTTGATTTGAATTATCGTTCATTCTTCTCATGAATGTTGGGAAAGTATAGTTTGCTTTCGCAAATTTGTCACAAAGACAATGCCAATAATTTTGTTATTTTTCAGATCATGTAGGAAAATCATTGAAAACTGAGTTTCACCAGCCCTGAGACTGTTGGTATACAGCATGTGTTAAGGACACACACGATCTGCAAATGACAACCTTTATTTACCCCCTTTTCAACAGTTGTGGAATTCAAAGGTGCATTTTAACTATCTCGAAGACCATTTCTATGACCGGGTGCATGTAAAAAGTTTAAAGGGAGTGTTAACATTATCTTTCAGGAAATGTTGTGCATCCTTTAAATTTACAGGCCCTCCTCTACAAATTTTTAGCCTGCCACAACTCACCATGTTACTCCACAACAAAATGTTCCTTTTTCAGTATACTGTACTGTAGGTACAGTATTCTGGCAAAATGGTACAAAGTCTGAAGATGCTGAACATTAAGCTGAAGAATCTTTCACTGCATATGGGCATTCAGCACACGACTAGACAACTGTTACCCTACTGAGTTGTTTGTTGGTCAAAATTACTAAGTCTTGCCTTCTCAGGTCTGCAGTACAGTACTGTCAAATAAATCCACAGCTCCATTAAACTCCAGCAACAAGTTAGTTCCCTTTCAAACTGCTACAAAGTAGTGATATCATGTGACACTCAAGTGAATCTTTCCCTGAATGTAGGCTTTCAGTAAACAGCTAGTACTGCACATTCCTTTATTTGAGCTACCCTATATGCAGTGCCATTATCTGCTAGTAAAGAAAATCCCTGTAGTTCTGTTGTAGTCCTACCTTTACTATGCTTTATGTACATCCTTTGTATAGGCCAATATTTAAAAGAGACCTCCCTGAGTGTCTGAACAATCACAGTGGACTTAATACTGATGAGTCACTTCCTGATTATTTCAGCAAATTGACAAACAACTCCAACCATTGAAAACTGCATCATGTGACTGAGATTGCGCACTGTCGGTGTGCGAGGCCGCAACCGCGCGCAACTACATTTAAAAATCTAACTAAGTCGGAATTGTTCACTTGAGAATTTTCAAAAGCTTTTTGCTTCTCAGCATGTGGATCCTCAGTAAGCTGACACGCAACTTTTAGGATTTGGGGCTGTCATTGCCTGCAGAAATCAGCCTGATTGTGCAGGCCGCCCGGTGATTGGGTACAAGTTGCAAACTTTATGTGCCAGTTGCGTCCAAGGTTGTATGTTCGCTTTGGGCACATAAGCTGCGCACAGCTGACCCACTAATATTTGTAGAGGGGCTACTTCTGTGCATCACCATCATTTTCACGTATAATTCACCCCATGTTTGTGATGGAGTTATCACAAGCCCTCTGTGTTGTCTGGTTAGATTTTTTTAGAACATCATTTCAAGCCTTAGTTATCTTTTTACTTTGTATAGCCCTTTGAGAAAAAAGAGCATCCTATAGGAGATAACTACTTGACATGTGTACACTCTTTAGCAGTGTTAAACTGTAGGAGTATTGGTAGCAGTCCCCAGATAAGGTGCCCTTTAAACAGTGTGTTGAGGTCCCTATCTGTACTAGAGTTCAATGCAGATTGGGAGGAACATGGTGTTATGCATGATTGACCCTGATGCAACAGTTGGGAGAACCCTATTTTCATTTCTATGCTCTTTTTCCTGCAAAATATATGCTTTTGGCTAACAGTATCTTGACAAAATGTAGACATTCATTAGTGTGCAGATACAGGAAGCTGCTGATCATCTAATTTTGCCACTTTAATGCTGGTTGCTATTGACCCTACTGCTTCCTGCTTGCAGTCTCTACCCATGTAACGGTTGCTCATGAACTTGCTCAGTGAGTCAGGAAACTGTTGCCAGGTAGTCTAGATAAGGCAAAAGTCCTTATACCAAACATGTCAGATATAGCAGCAAAGCTTTACGATTAACAATGAAAATGAGGATATGTTCCAGTGAAACTGCTGCGGCCTGCTGTAAAGTCTAACAAGTGATAGAGATCTATGCATGTTTTCTTTGTATTGTTTAATTCACAGAAAAGGAAGTCGTTTTCATTGAGTGTCTACGAAGGAAAATCAAGAGTTGGTATGAAACCATGACTCCAGTACCATGGAAAAGATCCTGTAGATGGAAATCATCAGATCTATTTGTTGGTAGTGGCTTAATTTTGACAGACTCCAAGGTACAAAGTAAACTTACTGACATTGACCCAGCTTGTAAACTAGAATATCAGGATATTTTAATTCACGAAAGGCTCATATCAGAAAGCCGTTTAATACTTGAAGGAGAGCCAGGGAGCGGTAAAACAATGCTGTCATCTCAACTAGCCTATGATTGGGCCAACGATAAATTTAAAAATATTAAAACTTTAATATTTCTACCACTGAAATTAGTTGAAGGAATGACACTTGCCTCTGCGATTAGAAAATTTTACATCACTGCCAATACACCTGTAACAGAGGAGGAAATAGAGGCTGCACTGAACAGTGGAGATTTATCCACTGTTGTCTTGCTGGATGGATTGGAAGAATATAACAGCCCTGCTTCAAGACTTAAAGGGCAACCTTCTGAAGTGCATGATATTATGTCAAAGAAAAAGTATCCTGGCTGTAAGGTGGTGCTTACATCCCGCTCAGATTATGCCAACGACCTACCAGAATGTCCAATGCTCAAATTAGGTAAATTTGGTGAAATGGAGAGGAACACCTACATACAAAAAGTTTTCCCACATAACTTTGAGAAGCAACAGGACATCAAAAGAGTCATAGAGGACATCCCATTCATACTTGATCTATGTAGTGTACCTCTACTCTTTGTATTGGCTGTCCATAATTTAGATGGCATGCATAAGCTGAAGCGAGGCCAACTTGATCGAGTAACCCCATTTATGGAAGGTATGGTTGAAACTTTGTGTCCAGCAATTTATTTTACAGACCAAAATGCAGTGCTGTCTTGGGCAGATAACACCCCAGGTGGCTCTCCAGTAGAAGAACTTGCATTTAATGGTCTTTGCAAGGGATATCAACAGCTTTCTTGGCAGAAAGACTTCATGGAAAGAAATATTGATCATATTAAGGAGTGGATCAATTCAGGTGTACTGATGATTGAAGAAGGAATTATAAAAGGTGCAAAATTTGATGATATCACAGGGAATCAGATTCAAGAAGAGGCTGTAGTTGTTTCAACAGAGTCTGTTCAGGACAAGGGTGGATCATCTACATCACCACTAGAGGTGCTTACCACTGTGGATCAGGTTCAGGAAGAATCCATAGACCCTAGCATTGAACCTATCCAACAGGAAAATGTGCCATCCACTAGTGGCTTCATGGTTCCAAAGAAACATCTGGTCAAGATGGAGAGAAATGACGATGAAACAACTGCATTGGGTAAAGTAACATTAGCAGAACATCAGACAAAAACTGAATCATCTAAAGATGAGAAAGGAGCAAAACAGCCATCTAGTGGAACAACTGCTAAACTTGTTCCACTGAGACTAAAATTCTTGCACAAAGTTTTCCAGGAATGGTTTGCTGCAAAGCACCTGTCCTCCGTGGTATGGTTTAAAAGTAAAGACTACTTCCGTGACCAACTGACATTGATTGACCCCATTGATTTGCATTATGTGCTAAGATTCACATGTTACTTATGTCCTCCAAGTTGCCATATTGTTTTGAATCATCTTCTGAAAAGTCATCGTGATACCAAGGGCATTGTTCCGAAACATATCATGGATTGCATCTGCCTTTGTTACACTGAATATGATGGATTTATGGGAGAGGATATTAAACTAATCGTGACTGAAATCTGCAAAGAAAATCTTTCAATTCAGTCTCACGACAGCAGGTTGTTGCAGCAGTCAAAAGTTGCTTTGCTGAGATTTGCATCACATTCAGGGTAAGTTTATAGAAAAGTAGTATATTTTATAGTGCAACCATTGATAGATCAATTTCCATGCTCAGTTCTTATGTGCATTATTTCATGAATTCGATACTATGTGATCCGACATAAGTGGTGATATGTATCTCTACTTCAATTTAATTGTGCTATTGTCCCATTTACTATTGATGTAGGGCTACTATATCTACAGTATGCTTGTTTTTGTAAAGGTGTCTCTCATTTATTTCTTGAAGGATGCGAATGTTGATGTAGGAGAGTTTGTAAGGTACTTGGGAATGTTCAAAATTCATCCTTCCTCCTTTGCATACTGAATTGTTATCTAATTCTGACATGCCCTCTGCAACAGAAATATCAGATTGAAAATGCTGCACATTCCTTCTCACAAGCCTTCAATCAAGTACATCCTTATATGCCAGTTGGGCTTCATGTTATAACCATATGAAATGAAAATAGCAAGGTTCATTTATTACAAGTGGAAGAATTCTAACATCCAAAGGGTTATTAAATGATGCCCTATATTTATGTGAAATGATGTTATATTTAATGCCCCTAAGATATGTACGCTTGTAGTTTTGCCCTCACTCATTTTTGAGATGTCAACCCAAAAAAGTTACTTTGTGTTCTCCAACAGATACCTATAAGGAAAATTCAGTTGCTAGATGTGGTGCATGGTGCTGAGGAAACACAAATAACGCTAAATTCTGATGTTAAGATAGACTTGCTAGACACTCTGGAAGTTATAGATGTCAGTCGATGGGATCAAAAACTCACTGAGGAAGATTACAGAAACCTTGTAGTCTACATTGCTACATGCAAGTCAATTCGCACTGCCAAGTATGTTTGGTTTACTTTTATGAATTTAATAAGTTGTGAAAGGATTGAAAGCATACAGTGTACTCTGCTATAATTTTGGTGCCATTTTCTCTCTCCTTTTTACAACATAGGAATGACTCCGAAACTAAAATATCATCTTTGGTTATAGATCAGGTTGTGGTCAATATACAGTCTCCAGTTACTTATTTTAGCAATTGCAATTTTATGAATGTTTACACAATGTTTCTGCCGACTCTTATTTGTATCTCCTTATCATTTGTTTTTTTAGCTTGTTTTTCCCAAGCCAACCCCCTATGCTTCAGCCAAGGACCATTAAGCAAGTAGCCTCCAGAAATCTTTCAAGTGAGATGGTTTTTTATTCCTTCATCCAAAATTTCTATTTGTATAAGTGGGGGTTAATATAAACTAACACAACAGTCATATTAACAAACTGTGAATGCTTTTAACCATCAGGCACCACGTCACAATCATAAGATCCAGCTGTTTCAGCTAAGCTCCACCTACTTCAGCAATAGGATGTCCAACACATCCAAATAGCAGGATGAAGTTTAAGTTAAATGGAGTTTTATGGCCCAGTTTCCAACCAATTGGTTCAAATCAAACCAGCCACGGGCTTTTTCCAGTTGTGGCTCACTGCCAGGATAAATGACTCACAGAACAAAGCTGGTTTGCTATTGTAATGTGAATTGAAACAAAGCATTCACGTATTCAGCTGCTGCAATTTGGCTGAGGGCACTGTAACTTGACAATTTTGACCACTGAGTGCCTAAAAAGCAATTTTGTTTTAAAATTAGTGTCTTAAACTTTAATAAAGAAGTGAAAACTTTAGTGTTCAAAATGTTTCAGATATTTTATTTATTGTTAATGAAATGCCAATTTTTTCAGTTAATCATTTTGTGTAAATATAAAATGCAGTCCTAAAAGTTATATGATTTTGATTTAAAGGCCCAATTCTCTCACTCCAAAAAGTACTAATTCTCCTACCTTCTTACTAAGGACCCTCACACAATTGTCTGAAATTCCTTCTCATTCAGACACAATCTCAGCTTGTTACTTCAGGGTGAGTATAAAAAAAGCTCGAGGTGTACTGTATAATCAAAACACACTCAGTGCAGTTTATGCTGTGTAATAGAACCTTTAGGTGGCTTCATTGTGTTAATTAGCTGTCAAAGAGCTAAAATCACTTGAGAATTTCGGTAAACCCCTAAATGAATTGTTATTTTAGGTGAGAGGATTGGTCCTTTATTAATAATTTCATGAAAACCAATAAAGCAATGTTTAATGTTAAAAATTAACTGCAGGACCAAAAATTACTTGCTGAAACTGTCGTCAGCAATAAATTATCCTTATGTTACCAAGTCCACTGGTCATGTCTCTCCCTATAACCTTGAAAATGTACATGTATGTCAACAATTAATTACTGTTACTTTTTATGAGGAAATCATTTTGTGATTTTAGGATAATAACAATAATTACCAATTTGGACCTTTGTCCTTGTGCTTACATTGCTATAGATTATGCCCTTTTCCAAATAATTACAAAGCATTGAAAAAGAGATGTGGTAGGCATACCTGTCATCTATTTGATATTATGGTTACAAAAATAAGAGATACCAAAGTTAATCCAATCCTTTTGTTGTTACATTTTGGAATAGGGTTATCTTTATTGCTGACAACAGCAGTTTCTGAAAATTTGCAAATTTGCTCTAATAACTGCAACTGAAATAATTGCAATGTATTGAAGCATTCATTGCCAGCAAAAAAGCAAAATGATGATTTTGTGATGATTTTATGTTCTTTATTCACTTGATAACTCAGTGTTTCAACAAATTATGATTGTTTTGATTATAATAGCATTATCTCCATTTTTATCAGTTCATTGGCAGATTGGGCAGCTAGAACAAATATTAGACCCATCGAAAGGAATGTGGATGGTATGTGAGTGACTAATTGTAATGTGATACAGTTTATTCTTTGGTTAAGTTCTGTAACATCTCATGGAAAAGATGAGACCAATTGTCATAAGGGAGCAATCCATCAAATATGCAATTTGACATCTTGTAATATAACTAATGGCTTTTCTTCTAAATCAAGATGATAAATGTTGAAGCTTAAAACTCCAAATACAAACCAAGCTTTAACTCACTAGTTTTCTGAAAAATTAAAGTGTGCATGATATAACCCAAAGTATTCTTGAATTAATTGCATGCATGTGATTCAAGTGTTCCCAGCCAACTGATTCCCCGTTGATGATTTCTTCATGGTTTGTTACACAAATTCCAGCTTAATTACCACTCAAAATCACCATTTCTTTACCCTTAGGACTTTGATTTTATATTATCACATGCTGCTGGCCAGATTGTGAGCTACACCAAATTAGAAATGCCAATTACAAATGGATAGTTATTTGCATAAACCTGCTTAAACAGCAACTTTTGTTTGAGGCATCTAACTTTATTCACGTGAGTCAATGCCAAAGGTATCGAGTGAGATATAAGTAGGTTATCGTTTTGCTGTTTTTTTTTTTTTTTTTTTTTTTTTGTGTGTTCTGCAACTTTTCCTGCATTACATACGTTGCTTTAAATAAACTTCATTTTCACTTTTATATCTATAGTTCAATTTCAAAGCTCGTCAGAGAAATGTCGAAGAAACAGTACCGTTCTCAGTTGATCAAGGTTTGTGAAACAATACTGCATTCGAATTAATTGCTAAAAAACAGTCTTTCATGTGAAACTACCTCAGACTGATGCAAGTAGACAACTTTGGAGAGACAAATATGCTGAATAGCCTAGAGTGAAGAGAAGTATTGGCTGTACACATTCCCTTCAGTTTAAGGTTGGATGACATGTAGAGTACACCTATAAAGGAGAAGCATGGACATGATGACATTTTTCACTCTTTTAGTTTTCAAACAGACATGAATCCATGAACTAGGCTGTGTCTTTGTTCTGCTCGTGTTAATGTTAATTTTGGTTCCAATAATGGCACATCTTGCACCAATACGATGGATACTGAGTGATACTATACTTCAGTATTTCTCAGTTAAATGAGCCTTTCATCAGATGAGACATTAGCACTTGGTAAACGTAACTTGAAAGAAATAGTGACTTTATAGTTTCAGTTATCTTGACTCTGCAGTGGTTAAAACCATTACATCCATTATCATCCGTATTCTGTTTATAATTTTGATCATTATTAGTATCCTCCGCAGTCAAACTGCCAGTCTTAAACGACTGGAAATTAAGTGCTCAATGAGCCGCTCTTGTAAGACTTAGCCAGAAAGCCTTTGCTATCAAGTTTAATTAACGTTCTTGACTGTATTTCACAAAAAGTGGATACATCATTGACTTATCTGGTTGCCTTTTATTTCTTTACCCTAGACTTGGAATCAGGGGCATCGGGAAATGTGTCATCTTTGTCGTCACTCCCAGGGACAAGTGGAACAACAACCACAGTTTCATCTAAACAGGAGTCATCAAAACGACCTGCAATGGAAGCTGCATCATCAACAACTGAAGTTGTTGTAGAAAAAAGACCAAAGGTGGTTACAGCCTTTAATTCCCTTTTTGTATATGAACAATTGAATTTGCGCTGGAGATGCAAATCTGTGTACATCTCTCATTATCTCTGGTTCATGGTCCTTCGTAGTTGCATATTGACGCACCTCAGTGTCATTCACATTATTTAGTTTGAGTACTCTTTAATCAAATATGAACATTGGCCATGATGAATGCCTGTGTCATTCAGTTTCTTCTCGTGCAAATAAAAATGGTAAAAACATGAAAGACTGAAAGACTTTAAATAAACTCACCTTTGAAAAAAGTGTCCCTGCTATGTTGCATTTGCTTTGACAGGATAGCAAGACATTACATTACCTACACTCTCATAAACAATCTTGTCTCTCATTTTGTTCTAGTATTCTGAAAGAAGCATATTGCAAGGAAGAGGTGATGATGACGTGCGAGGTAAAGGTTATTTTGTCTGATATCCTCCATATTACTTGAATAATTCTCTTGCCTTGAAGGCAACACAGATAAAAGGGATCAACTTTGACCTATTTTCCCTGTCTTTTCAAAGGATTCCTTAACACTAAATCCATGTATGGACCAAAATGGATTTTAAATATGTACCAAATAAAAATTAGACAGATGAAACTCAGGTCTACACTGGAACCAAAACAAAGCTTTATGTGGCTGGGTAAAGTTTAACCTTGATGAAGTCTTTATATGAAACAGTTACAACAATGGAAAGTCATAAAAAATTAGATATTATTAATTAGATATTATTAATTAGATATGGTCCTTATATAAGCAGAATATATTTTCATATATGGCCATATCTGCACCAGATATGGAACTCATATCAGATCTATCAGGATCACGTGTTTATATGGCACAATTAAGCCCTTGTCTAGACATTACTGTACCTACTTTAGTCGTGGATCATAGTAAGGATTGGTAGTATGCACTCCCAATGAAGACATTGAGCACTATTAGAAAATGTGACAGAGATCCATGGAAAATTTAATGAAAGTACTGAGCTGAATTGACTGAAAAAAACATTTGACTCATTTGATATCACTGACCGAAATGTAATCACAGTGATATGGACTTTTTTATTTTAAACTTAATTGCATAAGTAATAAAAAATGTAGGGTTAGATTCTATTTTCACCCATATGCCATATAAAGACCGTGTTTAGCCAGGCTTATCCAGATATAAGTTCCTGTACAGTTTTAAAAGTATGGGTAGTAAAATAAGTAGATCTTTGCCGTTTAGCAATAAATAGTACATACTCATTATATTAGCTCAATTTTCAAATATCCTTCTCACTTCCAATTTTCTATCATCAAGGTGGGGAACAATACACCATTTTCTCTCAAGCACAGGCTACCATTACCAGAAAAGGTGGCATCATTGAAATTCCGAACACTGGAGTAAATATTTATGTTCCGCAAAATGCATTTGAAGATGGCATGGAACAATGTCTTATACAGATAAAGATAATTTCACCATTTCCCTCTAAAGATGAACATAATACGAGTTTCGAAAGGAATTCAGCGACCACAGTTGAGATTCTTCCAAATAACCTCAAGCTAAAGGAAAATGTAATGCTTACAATTCCACATTGTCTTGAACTGGAACCTGGGTTTGAGGATATGAAGGAAACTGCTAAAATTTTTATGAGTCATCATGAGAATGGTAAGTTGAAAACCTAGGTCTGTGTCCTTTTGACTATACATTACATTATTTGCAAATCTTTTTCTGCATTTCATCAACTCCTACTTGGCTTGATATGGCCATAAACAGGCCGTATTTAGCCAGATTTATCCAGATAACATTCATTTCTTGGATTATGTTTTTAGACTTGTGAATGAACTCAGTGTGGAAATTTTGAAGATAAGTAGCATTAACTCATAGTTTTTGTCACCTAATTCACAAGCAAACTTAGTGGTTTCAAGACAAAAAAGTCATTTTGTGTGCAGTTATGAACTATTCATGGCAGAACTTCAATTGAGACATATTGAAAAAAATATATTTCAACTTAGTGTTATTTCATAGAGTATGTTTTTTCATGGTAACATCTATAGGAGGTTATAAAGTGTCTGTGGCAGAAATCCAATATACGTTATAGGACATATTTTTGCTTTGTTTTAATTCTAAGAGTGTTATTTCCGTTCACAGGTAGTCCACCCATTTGGGTAGAACAACATAATCTTCGTTACAGCCTTCAAAGCAAGAAGTGTAGTATTTGGCTCAAGAATTTTTGCTGGCTGAAATATGAAATAAACGGGGTAATCGTTAAAGGGAAAAAGATTCAAGTGTACACAGCTTCAAAGGAACTGAGCCTTGGAGACGATATAGTAGAAATAGAAGTTGGATACTATCCAGACTTGCCTGGAGCAGGAGAGGTACGCCCTGTTATTTAAACTTCTATATTGCCCAATACTTGAAATACCCGCATATTGCACTTGGCCAATCCCTATCTACTGATTTAGCTGAAGCAGAAACATTATTTACCAATAGAAAGCGCCCATGTTCTCCTGTAGCTAGCTAGGTTTTATACACTTTATCACTAGGCTGGTCACTATGCTGCAGGTGCTAAGCATGTTTTAGAAATCACTGTTGAATATTAAAGATAACTGCAATGTTGGCTCATTTAGAACCTGTAGAGAAAAATTGGCATGATTACTTCATGTCCTTTCTCATGATCAAAATCACACCTATATGAAAATGATTTGACAGGGAAATTGGCAGAAATTAAGTTTATTAGTGTGAAATAAATCCACTGATATCAATTGTGAATTGGTAAACACTTATTGAATTTTTAAAATCAATTACCAAATCAAAGGGTATGCAAATTACTTAGCATGTCCCTAGGTAATTAAATACCCAGTAAAGGCATGCATGTGGAAAGCTATATGCATTTAAACCTTTAAATTATAATTTCAATTAAACTATTATGGTCTTTCTATCCATTACTTTTTGCCTTGCACCACATAATATGTAGTAAAGCTTACAAAAATTGTTGTGTTTTTCTTTGAAGATTCTCCGAAACAGCCCAAGCTTAATAGTTTCCCAGTGTAAGCCATTTATATTTTTGAAGAAAGGAAAAATACCTTTAACTTTGACATTGCAAAAGGTGGTTCCAAGGTCATGGACTCCGGAACATAATCCACAAGTAAGTAATCAAGTGAGTAGGAATTTATTGGAGTCCTAAAAAGTAAGAAAAAACAATTAATACAACTTTGGTTCCTAAAGTGCATGTTTTCATGCCATGCAGAAATGGCTTTTGGTATCACTTTATAAGGTGTAATGAGGGACTTCCCTTTTTAGAAGATCTGTTTTGTGTAGAAAAAAATAACTGAATCTTCTAGATTGGAGATAGAATATAAAGATTGGCCTCTTCAAGGGAATGATGTCAACAGAGATGGATAGGTATGGGTTGAATCTGGACCTGTTGAGAAAAAGAAATAGGACGCTGTATCCTTGGCAGTGATGAAGAGATAAGATTAGGTTACGGTAGATTAAATGGAGTTTCACAGGCTCAACTTCTTACCAATTGGTTTGCATCAAGCCTGCCATGGCCTATTTTTTCCAGTTTCGGTTCACTGGCTCTTTTTCTTTTTCCCTACTACATTGCTGAGCACCAAGCACAATGACAGTAGGTTCCATTTTTACAGTCTTCAGTATAACCCGCCCAGATATCCTGACTGCAAGTCTGATGCACGAACTGCTTGAACATGAAGTCAGTCCAGAAATGCAGAGGGACCAGAGTGTCTATATTTTTAGCTTTAAAAGTTGCAATGTACTTGAGTGCACAAAAGATAATTTTGAAAGTTTCATGAAGTAAATCATTGAATCATTTTGAGTAGATTGCTTTGGCAGCATCATCACTTTGATCGCTCATTTATTATTAGCAGAGAATGTAATCAATGCACTGATCGTGATATGAGTTAGGGTGTTTGTGATATCTAGCAATAATAGAACAATAGTTAAACTTTGTACTGCCAGTGTTACTTATTCCCAGTGAAGAATCGATCTCCAGAGAAGAAATGTGTTGTATTTGGAAAGGTAATTTTCGGTCATCAAAGGGAAACTCTGAAATTTAACTGGTTGTACTGCAGTTCATCAAAATTCTTGGTTTTATTGTATGGGAAAAGCTATTGGTATGGTGCAGTTAAGCGGTAAGTTGAAGTCATTGGCGGCCAAAAGTCACTTTACTACTGATGCATTTTGGTCATATAGAAAGGATACGCCATATCTTCATGTGGCATCAAATCTTTAAAGGTATGGGTACTTTTTCATTCTTGTTGGATTATATCATATCAAAGTTTTGATCATGCACTTTCTACTTTCTTGTTAGTGGGAAGGGCATAAATGTACGAAGGATTCAATACATATGCTGCTTTTTCCTTTCAGGAGATACCATTCCAGTGTATTGCCAATTCAGAAGAGCGATCCCTCCCTTTTGTTTTCATCAATGAAAATAAAGGTGAATCATTTCCAGTATTTATATTCTGGATATCACAAGGTGAAAGAGGCTTCAGACAAACAATACGCCCTGTGGTATGTAACATGATCCTTACTCCTGTTATTATTGGCATAGGTTTATTAGTTAACATGCATGTTTGGTAAAATGGGCAGACCCAGGACTTACTTCAATAATACTCAGCAGATATGTGGCATAAGCTGTATGTTTAGATATTGCTTCCTAAGTTCTTGTTTCAAGTCATGTCTTGTCGGACATGGCAGTAGTTTTGTCTATAATAGTATGAACTTGTAGTGTTTCACTGTTCACTTGATGAATATTTATTTATGTGTGTTTGAAAAAACTGTAGGCCTACTCTTAATCTTTTCAGAAATTATCAAGAGATTAAGAGAAGAGTGACAAATTTTATAAGATGTTTTATGAGATGTTAAGGTGAAGTTAACAAGTGAAACTTGCTTTTTTAAACCTACAATTCCCTCTTTCTGTCCTGCAGTTAAAAGGATTAGATACTTAGCACAACAAGAAGGAACAAACACAAAACGAAAAGCAGATTACAGATGTGTCTTCCTAAAAGATGATAGGATACTACCCCACAAGGAGAACTGCATTTTTGCCAGCAGACTGTGTTTTAAACATACCCTTACTACAGAATTTATGGGTTCTTCATGTATTTTCTACCTTGAAATTTGTGTAGTATATCACTTTAGGTTCTTTCTGTTGAAATTAATTATGAGATACCCATACATGGAAGTGAAGCTAATTTTCCAGTTTTCTTACATAACACTATTCCTGCAAAGGTACTGTCTGTCCACTTACTTTTCTATAAAGTTTCTTGTGTTTTGTTCTAACATACACTCTAAAATTAAAAAGGTGAACTAAGTCACTCTTTGAGAGAGTGAAAAATGTGAATTCACTCCATTAAAGTGATAATTCAATCCAAGAAGAGTGAAATTCACTCCAAAATAGTGAAATTCCCTCTGAACAAGCTAATTTCAATCTTGATGGAGTGCATGCAGTGGTCACTCTTAAAAAAAGAGTGATCATTACAGGCACTCGTTGAAGAGTTAACTTTCCCTCTTCCTGTAGTAAATTTCCTCTCTTTGGAGTGAATTTCAGAGTGAATTGACACTCAAATGGAGTGAATTTTTAATTTTCACTCTATTAGAGAGTGACCAAGTTCACACGAACACATGGTTATATGTTACCAACATGCCAGTCTTTACTATGTTGCGGCTCTTGTGTTCTGAGATAGTAGGTCTGTTCATTTAGGAGGTGTCATGACTTCCTCTCAGTGTATCATGAATTTGAATTTGTTGTAACTGTTCAGAAACATGGCACTTGTAGGCTATATACTTCATCTTGTGCAATAGCTGTTATAAATATTGTGTGCATGCTGTTGTATATTGGATTTGGTATTCAGGAGCTGTCACAATATTGGCCTGTCCTTGCATATCGGCATAGACAGTCAGTGGTTGCTGTTTGTTTTTTTACCTAGCACATTTTCTCTTTTATTTTCCTGTATATGGTGGAGCATTCTCCAACTACCTGAAATATTTCCATGTTTTTGTTTTTCATATCTCTGTAAGGCTTTTCATTCTATCTGCTAAAGATGGAAAGTGAAAAGCAGAAATGTGGAGACTGTTGTGAACTATGGTGCCTCTTTGCTGCATTTAATTTATTCCAATTTTGGGAACAAAACTCTTTGAAAGTAAACCACTTTTCAAAAGTATCAGAATCATCAATTGAGCGTTTTGATATTCTCTCCAATTAATTTTGCTCAAAAATGTTTACCTCTAGGATTTCTGGGCAGCGTTCTTGTGTCAGTTTCTCAATTCTTGCAGAGGCTGATGTAGTTAGCATAACAGTGGTTCATATCTGTAGTTGCCTTAAAATATATCCATAATAGTACAAGAGTTTGAACAAGTTTTTATTGAGGGAAGTTTTATTAGTGTTGAGTCTATTTTGTGAAGCAATCACAAACTCAGTATAATATGTAAAAACATGGTCAGATTTATCTTTCAAACATTTATCTGTATGTTTTCTTGTTTTAAAGTAAGTGTTCCCTTATTTCAATATTTGTAGTGAAAATTGGCAATATTTTTCATATATTTATAACGATTTGGCATATAGGGGGGACAATAATTTGTTGCAAAAGAGCAGTTTGTGGTCTGATGCATATGTTGATTTTTTTATGTCCGAACTGCTTCAAGGTATCTTGAAGCAGTTCCAACAGTTAGATGCGCTGAGTACATTAGTAAATATTATAGAAAGAAGTATGAATCTGTATTCTTTTGCTTGGTGTTATTTTTTATTTATGTTAAATTTCGCTGTTTCATGTTGGATACTCCCCTCTTTCAAACCCTCAAAAATATCCAGAAACAACACAGTTCCATTTATGGAAACATTTATGGAAATAATACATAAGGGTAATACAGAGAGATGTAAGACTCCTAAGAGCTTTCTTACGATTTAAAATGTCTCGATAGCATACCAGCAGGCAAAACTTAAAAAAAGTCTTTTTGCAGAATGCCATTAAGGGTAAACCCATGTAAAACGTAAGACAACCAGAATGGTCTGTGTTAAATAATATCTTACCACACTCTTCACGTGTTGTGGTTAGAAGGTCTTCGTAATATAGCCTAAAAATGAAAAATACTGATAAATGAATACGAATTTCACCACATCTGAACTGTGAATTTCTTTCGACCCCAAATGACATCAATGATTATGCATGTAGAAGTTTGCATCTGCATGTTAACATGTCAACCAACATTGAAATTGGTGAAATGCCCTACGGCCTAAAGCGAGTTTCACAATGATGGTCCTTTTCACAAACTTTTTTTAAAGTTGACCTTTCTACTGATTTTTCACCTTCAAACTCTTTCCTACGCAGGCAACTAAAAAGCAGGATTTTATAACAAAAATGGGCACATAGCAGCTAAAATTTTGACAGTCTTTCCATACATTGATACTTCATCTTGACCAGTGAAATCAATTACATATGCAAAAAGTTTAACCGTCACTACTAGCTCCAACCCTTCCCCTACCAAACGCGTTGCCCCTCTGACGCGAGGTTGAAACTGATGATCCTTTTAACAATGTTTTTTTTTTTTTTTTTGAAAGTTCACCTCTCTACTCAGCTGTTAACTTTAAACTCTCTCCTACTTTTAAAGAACGCAAAAAAGGGTCATGATGTCACCATACTACGACGTTTATTCAGATAAAATATCGTTTGTCCAGGTATTTTGACGTCTCATAGGATACTTTTGTCAGTAATAATACATTTTAGAAACGTATTTCAGTGTTCAAAATCCTTTAGTTGTATTTTTGTGATGTGTTGCAAGGCATCACGTACATCCTAAGTCAAAATGCTTCACATGGCAAAATACGTCTGACCCTTTTCAGGTACAATACTTCCTCCAAGTAATATACCACCTCCATGTAATATAACTCTTTCAAATACTCGATTCTCAACGAGAAAATTCTGTCAAATTTTGTTCCATTTCCAGAAAAAACGACAAAAATATAAAAATTGATAATGGTGAGTTGCAAACTTTATTCAATTTCATTCTACTTTTGAATGCATCACACAACAGTCGGACACTAAGGTATGAATATTCAATACACCTAAACAGATAGAACTTATGCATTTTGGCAGAGGTGGAATTGTTAATACCATGTGGAAGTGCTACCACCATACGACTTGCCTTGTTAGGCAAATGTCTAACGGAGCCTTCATTGGCCCTTATGCGAAAACGTGATGAAGGGTCTACTGTCTGGGCATGGATTCTCCCAAGATTCAGACGTGGCGCCGGGGGGGGGGGTCATGCCGCCCCCCCCCCCCCACATGGGTGAAGGTCGGCGGTGTCGTCGGGGAGGCCTAAAATAATTAAAAAATAAAAAAAACTACAACGACTGAAAATACCTGAATTAGATAATTCTTTTGTTTTTTAAAGCTATTTTAATGCATATTGGAATCGATTTCAATCACTTCTTAGCTCTGTTACACCTCGATCCATGTACATTGTCCTATCTCATCCCCCGTCGGGCAAGGACGGCATTTTTTTTCAGGGAGGCCTAATACGGAAAACGTAAAGGACTGAAGTTACCGGATTGATGATAAATGAACTGTTTTGTTTTTTCCTTCAACAATTATTTGTTTTCCTGTTGTAACGCTATTTTAATGCATATCTGAATCGGTTTTCATCACTTCTTGCTAGCTCTGATATTCCTCATCCCATCTCCAATCCGTGCGCGCAAGGTGATGCCCCCGTCGAGGAAGACTGCACCCCCCCCCCTCCTCTTGTGGAGGAAATCTAATATCGTCGGGGAGCCTTCATCTCCAGGTCCACGATAAAAGATGTGGGCCTGATACCTTCAGTCACCCGGACGATCTTCTTGATTTTGCTTAATATAAAAGACCATATTCTTCAAGGAAACTCACAATTCCGAATTTTCCTTAAAAAAAACGGACGAGTGGCCAGATGTCATACTATTGGAGACTGCATGCACATGTACAACCGGTTGTACATGTGCATGCAGTCTCCAATAGTCTGACATCTGGCTTGCCCCGACAGCCGAATTCCAGCAACGGTAATGAAAATCGGCCAGACCGTTTTGGGCTACACATAATGATAAATAGTATCGCGAGAATGTCTCCCCATAAGTTTGACTAAAAATTCATTGAAGTCACCTTAAAACGTGACATATTTTACGTTGAAAGTAAAATTATTTATAGTGTGGTGTTCCGGCAGTCACGTAAAAAAAAATCATTAAGTGGATATTGCAATTGAATATAACGAAGATTCTTAGTAGAGTAAAAAACATTTTGTTTTCCATTCCGTTGCATAGTTTTTCCCCAAAAAGAGACAAGACCGTTACATCTAATTGTAGCAGTACCTTTTATCTGGTAATTTTCTGATCATTCGGCAAGTTGTTTTTTTTTTCTATTTAAAGTGAAACTTTCATTTCAAAGGTAAGCTCAAAATAACGACTGCTAGGAAATGCCATTTTCGGCTGTCTGTATGGAACGCCAAAACCGTCATCTCATATGACGATGTACTTCCATTTGGTGGCGTTATTTTACATGACGATGTTAGTTCAAATGGCCATCTATCCAGGAATGATGACGTTCTTCCGTTTTTCGACGTTACCAACTCAAACGGCGTTCGATCACACATAACGATGTACTTCCATTTGGTGGCGTTATTTTACATGAAGATGTTAGTTCAAATGGCCATCTGTCCCAGGAATAATGGCGTTCTTCCGTTTTGCAATGTTACCATCTTAAACGGCGTTCGATCAAACGGCGATGTGTATCCAAGACGTGTATCTAAGGCGTGTATCCAAGGGGAGTTGCTGTTCTCAAGTATACATATTTAGCAAAGTAAAATCAAACCAATCACAATGGTTGTCATATAAAGAGATCTAGGTCTCGCACGCGTGCGCGCGGTTTCATATTAGTTACTCAATATACTAGGCTAAGTTAGTTACCCACATGTCCCATATGCATGCCTAATAACCTCATAAAACCACATGTGTGCCCTAATTAAGCAAAACGTTCAAGTTCAACGATCAGACGATGGATGAAATAATTGAATCTCTTCACATCGTAAATGAAGACGAGGTGAAGGAAAACTTTCGGAGGGAAGCAGTAAGTTTGATCACTCATTGCAATGATAATACTCGCCTTTACGTAGCCCAAGCCAAACCTGATTGGCTGCATCTTTAACAAAGCCATCCTTTAGGTATGAATAGTCATCATTGGTAACTCCCCTTGGATACACGCCTTAGATACACGTCTTGGATACACATCGCCGTTTGATCGAACGCCGTTTAAGATGGTAACATCGAAAAACGGAAGAACGCCATTATTCCTGGGATAGATGGCCATTTGAACTAACATCGTCATGTAAAATAACGCCACCAAATGGAAGTACATCGTCATATGCGATGGCGGTTTTGGCGTTCCATATGTCTGAGGGTTTAGATCTTTTGACAATTTTTGCGGCGCTCCGCTTAGATAGTGTTTTGGTCGAACAAATTACTTAACAGAACAATTCATGCTTGATTATTATTCTTCGTTTTGGGACAGTATTATAAAGTGGAAATTTTATTGCGAAAGAAAGCGCAAAACAATGACTACTTCGGTCAGTTATCAACCTGGGAAATGCCCTTTCCCGCTGTTTCGGGTTCTCAATTTCTCAAAATATCTGTGTGCTCCACTTAGATAGTCTTTCGGGCAGGATTACATTTTTCAGACAAACGAAAAGACAGTTCTGCTCCCTTCCAAACTGAAACACTCCTGTACGCCTAGTTCAATATATAAAACATCAAGCTTCAAATATATGGGAAGCCAAACCTTTTCCAATATGGTCCAAGGGCCTTAATCTGCCTGATGATTTTCAGTACCCCAACAAAACTGCAGATCACTCCGGTCCCTACAACATTTTTCTTATAAAAAGGTCAGATTCTTTCATAAAAACCCTTAAATCTGTCATAAAATTACAATTTATTACCAATATAAGCTTCAGATTGTTAAAAGTGGCAAAATTTTCCAATTTCGATGGATACTCAGTACGACAAATAACCAAAGTCAACTCTGTTAATCACCCCGACGTTCTACCTGATTTTGCTCTTGAAATACATATCACTTCATAAAGAACCCAAATTTTTCATTTTAACCTTAACAAAACCAGATTTTCTTATATTAAAGACCCAAATTTCTGCAATATAATAAGGGGAACAACTTTTCGGGCAAACTTCTAGTCTCGTCTTGAGACGTTAGTTCGTAGGCCTAGAACGATTAAATGTATAACCCCAACAGAATTTCAGCTGTCGCGTACAAAACGTTTTTGAATTTGATTTTGCCCATATGAAGGATAGATTCTTCAATAAACACACCAAATTATTAATTGCTCTTACGAAAGTCAAATTTCTTTCAGAAGTTTAATTTTTTTTTTTTGAAATAAACTCCAGATTTTAAGTATTTGTTAACAGGTTAAAAAGAAAGCCAAATTTCGTCGCGCTACTCGCGGTTCAAATTTTGCCGAGTCACGTCCCACCGGACTAATTCATCGCCTTTGTCGGGGCCTTGAAATGCTGCCCCCCCCCCCCCCGTCGGGGAGCTTGGTCCCCTGTCGGGCAAATCCTGGCGCCACCCCTGCCAAGATTATAGCTGTTAGCGACACAAATGCTTCAGTGCCAGCAGGATAGTGTGGAAGATTCCAATTCTTTATAAGGAAAGGTTTCGTATTTATTTTTTTAAATGCGTTTCAAATGCTGTTTCGAAATTCAAATTAAGCGTCGATACCAGGGGCTGATCTAGCATTTCTTACAAGAGAGTTGTCTATCTCCTATGAGCAGCGACCAGCATGTGTTAAAAAATCAATTTTCCCACACTGGTGTTTAAGAGGAGTCCAATCAAGGACGCATCCAGACTTTGGCCCATGTACAGTTTGAAAAGCGGGCCACAATTTTAGCTGGGAAAAAATGTTTTAGAATGCGTTGAAAAACTTAAAGGTTTAAGGTTTAAGGTTGGCACGGGGCAAATAAAAAAAATTAAAACTAGGGGTTTAAGAGTGGAAAAAAGGGACATGTCGATCAACTAGTGGCACCTCAAAAGATGTAGACCGTTTCAAGTACATGTTATCTGGGAAAAAATCGTTATACCTAGCAACTCCCTGTCTAGACTATATGCTTGAATTGCTTTCTTTCGTCATTGGATGGAAACATTCTTTTCTCTCAGATTTAAAAAAATTGTCTCGAATAGCGTTGAAAGACATTTATTTCCCAATTCTGCAGGACGGCTGGCAACAAACTGTTAACGATTAAAGTGTAAGGAATGCGTCTCGTCGTTGGAATTTCGATAATGTGCCACCAATCTTGGTTGATCGAAGCTTTGAGATAAAAATTTGGCGGATGAATTCAAGATCACTGTTGGGTACGAATTGGCCCTATTGTCTCACAGAGAATATAGAATGTTGCTCCTCCTTCTCTAGCAACTCCCTTGTTTAATCAAATGGATGTCGAAAGAGGAGCATTGGTCTTATATAGCAAAGTAATAAATTTGTCTGTAAAAATATTTCACATGCTTCTTTTGAGATCAATGTTATTGTTTGCGTTTCGATGATTTTAATTCTTTAACTTACCAGTGCATTAAGCTGAGATGGGTGTCAAACAGTCAACATTACTAAAAATTATCAATTAACGAAGGACCCACTATGTATTCAGAGACCCGCCTTACATATCTTTTGTCTCAGTGTGATTCACTATTGCTTCGTGGACAGAAAACCAGTAAATGCAAATTTCAATAAGCATGAAGGTACATTACAATGTGACCCGGTCATCCTTAAAACTTAAACGTAAAGTTTTATTTTTCAAATCAAAGCCAAGATATAATGAGTTAAAAAATTACCGATTTCGTAGTGTGTGGCTTACATCATATAGTTCGGCATAAACATGCTAACATTCTACTTGTGACCGATGTTGCCACTCTGTACTAAGTATGGAACAGCTACTATTTTGAAAGACGGAATCAGAGGTAATAGAACACTTTAACTGTGACAAGTGAAAAATATATTACTACATATTTTCTGTGAAATCAGTTTCCTTGAAAAAAATAAAAAAAAAATAAACGAAATAGATGATAAATCCCAACTCACCGTGCAAACGTCTTTATCTACAGTAACACTTGTTGGACGGAACCTTTCATTCGAAAGCCTGAGTTCCTCTTGGTTTTGCTGTGCTGACAGTACATACTTCTTTTATACTTTAATTCATACGATCAAAATATCTGGCTCTCGCGTTGAATAGTTTTAACCAAATGTAAAGTCAGAAAAAAGCGCCCATAGTCCAAAAATTCTTTGTTAAGTTATAAGCGAAAAGATCCAGAAATTAAAAGACTAAATATCACATCAATCGCAAAATATATTGATAGGCTTACTTAGTAGTACAAAAAATTAAACGGCTACTATTGCTTTTTCTCATGCCTCAAATATGGAGGAGGGGGCATGATTTTCCCCCTAAGAATATATTGTAGGAAATGTCTCCTCGCCCCCCCCCCCCCCCGAGAACGCCGCCTGTGGTCCAACAGTAGATTAATTATTAGTCTCCTATGTAATTCAATATATACAATTTTACAGAGACTTGACAGTATGGGCCCATTGCATTTTTAATGCCACCTATACTGTTGAAACTGGCGTGTGCAGGTTGATCAAGCGGCCGCACCCCATTGATGGATAAGAATAATGAGAGATGAAGGAAAAGGAACGACGACAAGGAAAGGTAAGAAAATAGAAGATGTCAAGTAGGAAGCCTGAGAAACGCTGTGAAAGTGAAAGCAGTGACTTAAAGAAACGTACTGGACGTCTCTTCTTACACACAGAACCAGAAAGAGACGGGGACCATTTTCGCTTCCGACCCCTCTAACTCTTAAACTGATGAATGAGCTGATATTAGAACTTGGTTCTACATGCGTCAGGTCTTAAGGCGAAAGTGGCTTAGATGTAGGCCTCTATTTTGAAATTTTTGCCAACTGTGGTATTTTCTTACAATCTGAAAGTAGTACATTTTCCTCCATTCCTGGCGGTACAAGCCAAGGTGGAGTTTAGCACAAAGTTCCTTCCTCCGCCTAAATGAGTTATTAGTGTGTCATTCCCCACGACCAGCCTACTGCACAAAAGTTCACAAAATATTCGAACAACTTGATATTTTATTAAGGGTGGTGGTGCTAATAACAACTCTCTTTCTCACTTCCGCACTTTTTGCGTGATGTGGTAGAATAATTTTGGCAAAATATTTTTTACGGGCCGACCAGAGGGTGTACAGATAGTCCATATACACAAGTGCGCCACGTGAAACCGAATGCACGGGTGAGGTGAAACTAAACAGAAAACAGAAAAAACTTAAAAAGAAAAAAAAAACGTTTCGTAATTTTCTTATTTGAAATGTTGTGTCAAATAGATCTTGTATTCTCCTATCAGCAATTCGCTCATTTTTACCAAAGTGGTCATTTCTTTGAAAAAAAAAAAAAACAAACAAACAAAACTAAACATAAAAGAAAGATTACTTAGATTTAATAGCCTAGGAAATACCATTTTCGACTGTCCGAGGGGTAGCTGCAATTTCAATTTCTGTTCGTTTCGCGCCAATCAATGGCGGTGCTCCGCTTGGACAGTGGACTGGTTGCTTCAGAAATTCAGTACCCCACAAAAATATGACGACCACCTTTAACATCCAACCCCCGGATTAAGAAAATCATGGTTACACTGTAAAAAAAATACGGTTGATTTACAGAACAACAAAATAAAGAAATAAATAAGGATAACAGAAAAGTTCTGGAAACTTATTACCAGAACTTTTCTGTAACCATTATGTTTCTCTTTATTTTTATTCTGTAAATTTACAGCAATTTTGAGCCATGTTTTTACAGTGTATGTCACTGAGATTATGCATTATGCTGCCAAATGTGCTGCATAAATTGCTATGTGTTTAATATATGACTTAGCAAGGAGTTGTAACATGATTGAGACAAGAATGCTATCTTTTGTATTTAGAGCCCAAGTTGCCACAAACTCGTCTATCCTTTCATTAGACATCTCCAAATATTTTCACCAAAAGCAAATTTGGCGGTTAGCTACTCTATGCATAACCTATTGACTGTTTTCTGGCCCCTAATTGCCTCTGGTATGTTGTGCCAATTAAGAATATCTGTAGACTACTACAGAAATTGTAGTTTGGGGTGAGGATTGAATCATGCCCTGAGGACTGAATCATGCCTTTAAATTTAGTCTCAGGGGATACCATTTAAAGATAATGCTAGTGGTAGTTCCATAATGGAGCTCTCCGTAATAACTTCATGGTGGTATCAAAGCTCTTGGGTGAGCCTTAGTCAATTGAGGAAGTGTAATGAAGAAGGAGAGAAGTTCGTTCACACAATAACATGGGAATGTATTTTGCACAGTGTCAAAAGGGTGGATAAATTGTGGTGTTAATTGAGATTAATGTTACTCAGGCTATAAGGAACACATGGAAGGAAGGTAGGTTAAAGGATAACATGAAAGGTTATGAGCGAGAATGGAAGGATATGCGAAATCATTGAGAATTATTGGAAAATATGGAGAGCTTTGGGAAAACATCGAAAGTTATGGGAAAACATGGAAAGTTATTTGAAAGCATGGGGAGTTGTGGGAAAACAGGGAAGGCTTACCAGCTATTGTAAATGTCATTTGTGTCGATTTTAAACAAAAGTACCGAGAATAGAGCTTCATTTGGCTGGCACCACAAGAAATTGTCTTTAGAAACTCCTTTTGAGAGCCTTGGAAACAATCAGTGATACAAAGGTTAAAGAAGACCACGGCTGGACCAAAGTGGCCGATGCAAGGAAGCAAAGAATTTTGAATATTATGAACAGTCACGATGTTCCAGGACTGAAAAACCGTATTTCTTTTATACAAACCGTCATATGTTGATTAAAATGATTTTCGGCAAGAAAATCCGGCGATTAACGACAAGGGCGTAGGAAGCGGGTAACTGTGTGGCGATATTTCCTCGCAGCGAAAAATGTGGAGTAAAAAAAGTATGGTTCCGTTGCCCCCAACCCGGGTCAGAAAAACCTCTTTTTCATGTCTCCAAATCTCAATGAATCAAAACAAATGATGATCAAAACCTTCGCCTCCCTGTTTTTATGCTCTTCCCCGTTTCCCCCAATTCGCTCATCCTAAATCTTCACCATAAAATTTTATCTCAAAGGCGCTGCGACATATTCCGAGAACATTACCACAACCCGTTCCTCGCACGTACAAACGAGCGGCCTGACAAACCGACTTCTACAGCGGTTGTACCGCACACCGTGCAAGAAGCTTTTCTCCCCGTACTTCCGTCCTCATAAATTCATTCGGGGGGGGGGGGTACACGTTGTTAGTCCGACACGTTTACAATCCGAAAATTAAATACATGTTTTCAGTCCGAAAAAAACCGTTTTTACTCCGAAAAGAGAAAGCACGTGTTCAATCCAAAAGTAAAATTCACGATTCAGTCCGAAAACGAGTTTTTGATCCGAAAACAGAAAACTAGTTCTTACTCCGAAAATAGAAAACACGTCTCCATACCGAAAATTAAAAACACGTCTTTACTCCGAAATTACAAAACACGTCCTCACTAAAGTCTTCACTCCGAAAAAACACGTTTTCATTGCGAAAATGAAATGCAGTATAAATTGCGAATCAAGAAATTCCTTGCTCAACATCGTCCGAATTTAAGATGTACCTCAAACATTAACTTTATAGTTGTCCAAATTATCGTTTCAATTGCTAAAGTTTAAAAAAAACCCCTTAAAATCAGATCCTTTACATCTTTAGCAAATTATATGTCTTTAATACAAACATGGGTGCCTATGGAATTATTCTGATATTGAAATATATATGAGAAATAATTGAAATCATACGAAATGGTTGACACACGGAATGTTTTATGATCGTTGTTTCTCATGATGAAACGTTCCTTCTTACTTTTTGTTACATTCTCCTTCTCTGCCTGATTACCTCTTATCGCCCCAGGGAGGAAATAAAACTCACTACACCCACACTTGATATAGTCACATTTCACGTCTGATTAATCGATTGGCAGTAACAGATATATTAAAATACACAAAAAGTTACGTAACACTTGAGGTTAGCTAACAGGTCAATCAAGCATATGTTAATTGCTTTTCACGCAGTGTGAATACAGTGAAAGCTTAGATCATTTTAGGGCACAGATCATGTGACAAACTCAGATATCAGTTACACCCCACACTGCCTATGATGTACTGGGATGTCTATGTTGCTTTCTCAAGAAGAGACGTCACGGCATGTGTCACATAAAAAAAAAAAAAAAAACATTGTTTCAAAACATTTTGGTTGGAAGTCGGGCTAATCAAATAATGGCGGACTATAATAGCGAAAAAGCAAAGTGGCCGCTAATGGTGTGCCGTAATTAATAAATGGGTCCAACTGTAGCATTAAATAGATAATTGTAATCTTGAAAATGTTTTTGATATATTTTATCTACCCACACTTTCCGTACTATTATGGTATACAGAGGCGGATTTCCTTCCAACAATGGCTGACGTTTCGTTTTACGTCATAACACAAAAATAATGCCCTATTCCAACTAAAATCGGCCAATGTGATATATTACATTTTCTTTACTACACCCCTCCCCTTATATCCCTCGACTTTTCCCCCTCCCCGTACCAAATAACCCGCCCTGCAGCTTGTTAGGCAAATTTCTGATCATTTTGCACTTTTCGTTGATTCAAAGATTTTATTGCCGGTTAATTTGCAAAAATCAACTTCCTTGCTTAGATTCATTCTAATATTCCTTTCTTGAACGCAAAATGAGATCCGTGATTAAATATAGTGGGCATACATTACATGGAGATTTCCGTGACAGAGTTATTGGTAGGAGTGGTAGAATGAGACCTCCAGCAGCTGCAACAGATAGATTAGCTAATACGTTTTGGCCAAAGGCCATCTCTTTATATAACGCCAATCACTCAAGATAATCATTGTGCAATACTTACACTATTTTTCATCTAACTTTTATGTTTGTATGCTGTTTTATTTGTTTGTTTATGCGAGCTGACTTTGCTTATGGTTGGGCTTAATAAAGTGATATCTATCTGTCTGCCTGTCTATCTGTCTGTTTGTTTGTCCGTCTGTCCGTCAGTCTGTCTGTCATAACAAAAAGAAGGGCCAAAATGACGACTGCTTGAAATCTGCTTGCAAGTCCTGAGGAATGCCATTTTCGACTCTGAGGGGTTGCGATTTCCAAATTTTATGATCGCTATGAGCCGACTGACTGATAGTGTCACTTCGCTCAGATATTCTTTCAGACGTAGGCGTACAAGGCGGAAGGGAGGGGCATACTTCTTCCCAAATTTTAAAATTAGGGCAGATTTTTGTAAAGAATTCGGATGAAAATTTGGGGAAAAATCGGACAGCCTCTTTAGTTTCCAAAAACCGCACGGTACTACAGAAATTTCCGAATTTGCTAGAACCCCAAGCAAGGAAAGAAACGTGGCAAAATCGTGGGAAAATTTTAATGAAAAATCAACAAGATTTAAAAAATTGGTACACATTCGGGAAGCGCAAAAACTGATATTCGTGAGTTTTACCTCAGTTTTGCACAACACAATGACTTAAACAGTCGAATATCCAAAGTCTTTCAAGCATTTGCTCTAAAAATTGATAGCCAAGAAAGATATTTAAGAAACATCAAATAGATGAAACAAATTGCGACATATTTGGGAAGCCTAACTCCTGAAAACAACAATATTTTTCAGCCTGTGTTTGTTTTTAAATCTTGTGCAACAGAATGTCCGAAATGGCCCATATTTTAATAATTTCAAATCTTTGCCCGAAAAGCAGAAACGCTAAGATCTAAGTAAAAAAATTTTATTAAAAAATAAAAAAAGGATAATAAAAATTTGCGACACATTCGGGTAGCTTGTGAAAACGTTTTTCCTCAGCCCACTTCATACTGTCCTCTTCAAAATCTCTGCCCGAAATGGTTAAATACGCGGGAGAAGGTTGGAAAAGTTCTGGTATGTTTTTCAATGGCCAAATTAATTATATTGACAGACGGGAGGGCGTTCAGTTGCAGTGTCGTCCGTACCTTGTCATCTATCCTACCCCTCTCTGGCAACAGTAATAGATATGGGGTCATTAACATAATGATGCAGTGTCAGAATGTCTTCTCATAGGGCTTCCTGAAAATTCATTCAAACTTACAGTATCTCGTAATGTGACTTTTTTCCAGAGGTATTACTTATAGAAGTAAAATTATTTGGGAGTTCGGGACTTCGGGTAGTTTGGACAGTCACATAGACAACTTCATCACTTCAATTTATATTAAATTTAGACAAGAGGGAGTATAATAGCATGTTTTGAATTCCGTTTTATAGTTTTTTCCCTCGAAAAGATACAAAACCATCTAATTATCCATTTTATCTGGAAATTTTCTTATCAAAGTAGGAATTGCCTAGATCCTCTTCCTAAGCCTCGGAAATACCATATCCGGTTGTATGAGTGTTCCGATTTTTCAAAATTTCTGTTCGCCCTCCAACCAAAGGTGGCATCCTGCCTGGATAGCGCGGGAGGTGAAGGAGCTACTAGATGGCTTCATCGACCCCCTATATGTTATCGAGATGTCTCTATCCGCTTCAATCTTAGACTTAGACCTATTTCTGTTAAAAAATACACGGCAATGGTTACTGCATGAGGTACTATTTATGTGCAAATACAAAGAATTTATAACCCTATATGCTTCATTCCATAGGCGTAGGAAGCGGGGGGGCTAAGGGGCGACACCC
The DNA here is from genome assembly GCA_037179385.1 of Holothuria scabra. Taxonomy (NCBI): domain Eukaryota; kingdom Metazoa; phylum Echinodermata; class Holothuroidea; order Aspidochirotida; family Holothuriidae; genus Holothuria; species Holothuria scabra. The sequence continues at coordinate 17,936,795 of CM074189.1, forward strand.
TCCCCGATGAAAAATGACGAGGGCGGAAGCATTCTTCCGCCCCCCCCCCCTTTCCGTGTCCGAAGACCCCTTTTTCGATTTTTTAAAATCTTATAAAAGCAAAATGCAATGTAGAATGCATTAGCTCTCGCTCCTAAATCAGCTCGATAAACTTTTACGAGCTATGGAAATGACAAAATCGGCAATGGCGTCCGCAAAGGGGTGCACTTGCCTTCTACGCTACGCGCCAACTGATGGTGGCGCTCCGCTTAGATAGCGGACACAACTCAATCATCCATGATTTTCCCTTCAACAATTTTTTACATTGAAAATTCTAAAAATCTAAAAATTGCAGACATGAAATTCCTGTTTCAGGGCTGGGTACATCAGCTTAGAACACTCACCAAGTGTCGTTTCCGGCCATCTGGAGGGTTTGTAAGGCCCAAAATTTTCTTGTACGCTCCGCGCCAGTCGATGGTGGAGCTCCGCTTAGATAGTGTACACAATTCAATCATTCATGAATGATCTTGCCCCCCCCCCCCTTGTAAAAATTTCTGCGGACGCCCTTGAAAATCGGATATGTACTATATGTTATACCACACCATTAAGAGACACCAGTAGCTATATTGCTATTTTTGTAAACTGTCTTTCATAAAATTCCGAATTTTCTTGAAAGAACGCTCTTCATTTTGAAATATTTTGTCTAAAACAAGGACAATTAAGTTTGGGAAATTTTTGAAAGGTCATCGGAGAGTGTCAGTTCGTAGCATTATGAAGCAACAACGATTCAGCCGTCTTGGAATCATCCTCAGAATTGCCACCAACTTAGATATGAAGGAAGTGCAGATTTATTGCCCTACCATACTCACCTTTCATCAGATACCTTTCAACCCTGTCAGTTGAGTACCATAGCTGTGTAGATGGATTCTTTAGTTATTAAAGTGTCAAAATGTTATCAATTTTCAATGTCGCAGAGCAGTGACGTAGCTACAGGAGGCAGGGGGCGGTTGTCCCTGGGCTCGAAAAAGTGAGAAATTCACAAATCTGCCATTAGAGACACCAGTCAGATACGGTGCAGTTTTCCCAACAATGGTCAATGAGGTAGGGTGAGGCCTGTGCATAGTTCAATAATTTATCCGCCCCTCCACCCTGGTTGAGTTATACCAAAGACTTCAAAAACGGAACCTACTGTCGTTGTGCGTGATGCTCCGCTTAAACAATGGAGTTGGAAAAAACAAGCCAGTGAGCCAAAACTGGGAAAGGGGCCATGGCCGGCCCGACTTGCCCCATTAGGTTGGAAACTGGGTCGTAAAACTCCATCTAACTAACAGATTAACCACCTTCTCCCCCTTCCCCACTTTTATATTGCTTCCTACGCAACTGGTTAATATGTCTTGACACAAGGAACATATTACATGGCTTTCGTCCTTCGAGTCGGAAGCATGTTATATATGCGACAAGTAGTTAGTCTGTACATCTGTGGCAAGGAGTCTTTCCTTGTATGAAAATATGTCAATTTTTTTTAAAAAAAAGTGCCCGACTACTTGTTGCACATGTGACAAGGAGTCGGACCTTTCCCACGCAATAATGTATGAGGACCTCTTATTGGGCTATAGTGTTGTCAAAAAACCACAAGGTGTAATAAAAAGTATCAAAGAGGCTGAATATCCATTTTGGGAATAGAACTTGTTTAAAACTTATTTGTAAAATGGATGCGAAATTGAAAACATTATATTACACATGACAAATTACAATCTCACCACATTATGTCGTTCTGTGTATTTTACTTTCATCCTTCGTTTTCTAGTCTTCACCTCAGATGAGCTTGCACACCACCGTGTGGTAAACATTCTATAAGAGAGAGAAAAGAACAAAATTATTTGCACAAAGAATTTTCATTAGTAACATGAAAGGCAGTCATTCATCACTCAACATGAAAGCATTCATTCATCGCTCCAGAGAGTCTAAATTCTCCCAACCTACTTATTTCTAGCCCCCGACACAATCCTAGGTTTTTGCATCAGGGTGAGTTGGCCGGTTCAATAAGGCACTGGCACTAGGCAATTAAAACACTAACATTATAATAAAATGCCGTGTGATATCAGCTACAACACTTTGCAGTTTTTTTTTAAATTATTGTCAACCAAAGAAGCTTTCCCAGTTGAAAAGTTCTTTAGAATACCACAAAAATTGTTGTTTAAGGTGAAAAGGAGTGCCTTTTACATTAACGCAACGTATCTTCATTCTAAACCAATATTATTGTCCTTCAACATAGACGTTAGAATACACACCGGGTCTTCGAAACCTGAAGATGAAATTTTATATTAGTACCTTTATAAATAGGCAAAGCGGTCCCACTTATGCTAAAAGAGTATTGCCCAGAGGGTTTTTGCCCCTATTACGAGAAGTTTCACAATTGAAATTGTCTCTATAATATACAGTTTTACATACTTGTCCCCCATGAGAAACTTTTTGACCCCCCCCCCCCCACTCTCAACATGGGAATTATGCTCCAGCATATTTAAATGAGAGGGGGAAAACTTAGGACGAAGCAACATGTTGGGGCAGAAATTTTCGGATTCAGCGCAATACCTAGCCCAAATCTCTTGTTCCAGGTTTTAGCAAAGCTCTTCCACCACTGCCAGTAAGGATAATCAGAATTTTGTTGGCCTTTTGTGGGACTGATATCCGGTAAGATATAACGAGTACGTTTGAATTTTGGCTGCCGGAATGAAAAAATCCTGGTCAATTAGAGCAATCATGAATTTAACAGCCCTAAGAAGTAATAATTATGATAAATATTGGGACATATTACAAAATTGGGAGAAAACAAAAATTGTCCGAAGTCGTCAATCCCTGGGAAAGGGGGCGTCCTCTAAATTTCGACGAAGGGAAAAATCGGTCAGCCCTATTCGAATTTCCCTAAGGCTACCCTAATCCACGAATGGTTCGTGAAAATCACGGACGATATGTTTCTTAATTGTGAAATTTACTGCAATCAACGCATCGTTTTTCATTGGATATGCAGTATGTAAGTGGAATTGAAGGTGTTTGGAAGAAATTAAGAAATCCGTCTGAATAAAGATGTTTTAGTCTCCCCACCACTCTCATTTACACATAGATTCTGCGGCATTTCAACACTGAAAAGTTTTGAGAAAGGAGACAGAAAAAAGAAACAAGTTTTATAATAAACTTTTAAAAAACCGTCTTTTTGGTTAGCTTTGGTGTATTTTGGTATATACGCCAGCTTGTCAGGTTTCAAAGGCATGACTTCACATTCGTAGCTGGTCAGGTTTCAAAGTATAACGTCACATTCGTAGCCATGGTAAATCTTGAAAAAGACCTTTTTTAAATTTTGGTGGGTAAATTCCTTCTGTTAAAGCGAAAGTAAGTAGATGCGTTATGTACACTGTTTGATTCAGAAGTAAATCCAAGAAACAAGGTGCCAGGACCCTTCCTATCAATACAGTGGGTTTAGAAGTTGGGGGCTTGGCATTGAAAAGTTTCCCAGATATCTAAACATCCACCCCATGAAAAATATGCTGAGTGTCTCTCATTTGATAAATGTTCTTCACACAACTTGTATAAAATGGTTTAACGTGCTTCGCATTTTATTAATATTTTGGCGTTCTTCGACGCCCCCCCCCCCTTCTAAAATGTGTAAACACAAAGGAAACAAACATAGGTTATTCAAGTAAGTAGGAGTAACCTTATGGGTTTTAGGAATAGGAAAATGAGGGGAGTAACCTTGATTTCTTCCAAGAAAATTTTTCATAAGTTTTATTTATGGCAGACTTCTGTGGACGTTTTTGATCTGAAGTTTAAAGTGGGTGAGGTGGCCCGTATTGGTGAAATCTAGAAAAGGGAAACAGCCCAGTGGGTAGCTAGGTGATACTAGACGGATCCTATGGGGTATTTGTCATCTTGCTGATACCATGGAAGAATATCTAGTTTGAACGTCTTAAAAACTATCACTGCAGAGAAACAAATGATTTCTTTACCTTGAGGGGTTGTTTAAGGACAGAAAATATTAGATAACCTAAAAGCTTGCCTTTTTACAATAATTACATACATATAAATAAGTTTATACGGACCAGCCGGAAAATCTAAAAAATGTGAAAAATCGGGTACAAGGCGAAAATTTAATAAGCAATTGACTTAAATGAGTCTTGAATAAATTAAAATGTTTTCTTCGATTGCGCATAAAGATATGTATATATATATATATATATATATATATATATATATATATATATATATATATATATATATGTATATGTATATATATTTGTATATATATACTTATATATATATATGTATGTATATGTATAAATTATATAATAAAATATAAATTTTTTAGGCGAAAAATTACTTTCGCCTTAACGTTTCCACACGTTTTTTCTATAGGAATACGTGATCGGACAAGGACGCCCTCCTAAATTTACAAACTAGATACAATTACTTCAAAGTTTTCAAATTTACGGACACCTAGCTGTTAACACAGACGGATGGCTGGCCATTGAAAAAACGTTAGTTATGCGCTTAGACGTTAGGGCAAATTCTTTTTCCTATGTATTTTATGGTCACTTTTTCGCCCTATGTACAAGCAGATATAACAATTACCCCTAAAGGTGGGAATTAGCGTTATACATATATATATACATATATATATATATATATATATATATATATATATATATATATATATATACATACATCGTTTTTTCACCTCAGCCAGATTTTCCAGCTTTACCAATTTGATTTTTATATATATATATATATATATATATATATATATATATATAAATATATATATACATCGTTTATATATATATATATACATCGTTTTTTCACCTCAGCCAGATTTTCCAGCTTTACCAATTTGATTTATATATATATATATATAAATATATATATATATATATATATATATTATATATATATATATATATATATATATATATATATATATATATATATATATATATATATATATATATATATATATATATATATATATATATATATATATATATATATATATATATATAAATATAGTCGAAATGCTTCGGAGCACCGTTGAAATGAGTAGGTCGAAAAGAGGCAGTAGAAAGTGCTTAAAAGTTTGCGGAAAACTCCACGAAGTTTCGGGTATAAACCCTTCATCATTTGGCAAAAACCAAACTGAACAACCAACAGCAACAATTGGACACGACAAACATCAAATCCGAAGCAATCGCTGTAAAAACAGAACCGGACGAAAGTGACTCTCAGAAAACATGAGTGCGAAGGATGAAACCCAAATCAAAAAAAAAAAAGAAAAAGAGCGTCCTGGATGAAAAAGTGCCCGTAAAAATCGAACATGGTCGGGAAAAAGGAAAAAGTGGACAAAAACTAGGTCCGGAAAAAATAATTAGGCCTACACAGTAAAAACGAGCACGAACGGGTAAGTGTAAAAGGAGTAAAAACTGGCTCAAAAAAGGGGTGAATATTACAAAAGGTCAATTCTAACGTTAAGACCGTTTGGAGCGAGAATACGTAGCCTCATGATCAGTCGCTTTTTCAGCACTAAGGCGGTCACGATCGGAGCCTCGGCACATTACAGCTGCCGTAACGGTTAAATGCTGTATTGAACAAGGTGAAGGGGGATTAAAATGTGCAGCCACCGGGTACCCATGGAGATTCTATTTGATGGACCTAAGGTGCTCGGTGACTCGATTCGCGAGGCGGCGCTTGGTCTCTCCCACATACAAGCTAAAATATAAACTACATTAGAGGAAATGCAGGAGAATCTTTGTTTGACAATGAAGCTATTGCCGTTGGTACCTGAAATGTTGACGAGGTCGTGTTTGCCAACAACTGGGCATGTATTACACCTCGGACGGTTACATGGAAAGGTACCAGTAGTGTCGTTGAAAGAGGTTTGTGGGTGGGAAGCACGAAATAAATGGTTGGCTGAACTTTTCTCAACTCTAAAAGCAGTGATGGGGGGGAGGGTTATGGGAAAACATCACGGGTTGAGGGGTCTTGTCGGAGCAACTCTACATTTTTGTAGAGTAAAATAGGACGGACCGAAGGGTGATATGAAATAACCAAAGGAATACGTAGAGTGGTACCAGATTTGTTCTTTTTTTCCAAGGCTTCCTCTCTGCTGGTTCCTTGAATTCTGCGTAGGGTATTAGAGAGGATTTTGGCAGGGTACTGGCGTTTTTTCAAAAAAGGACAAAATTTCTTCAGAGACAGTGGAGAAGTCAGAATTCTCCGAACAAATTCGCCTGGCTCGCAAGAGCTGGGAATAAGGGATAGATTTAGTGCAAAATTTGGGGTGGTTGGAAAGACGTTCTCCGCAATTTTCCAGCCGGACACCGAGCTTGCAGTCACCATTCCGCCCGATCTGGAACTCTCTTCCTCTGAGCGCTCAGTTTTAGCGAAAGGTCTCAACTTCGTTCCACTGAACCCCCTTCCTGATGAGTTTTCGATACGCAGAGACGTTTCGTCTTTCTGTAGGAAACTCCGCCTTCGCTACCATTTTGGGATAACAGACCATCAGGATGACACCCCCTCAGAGGAAGTTCCTAACCCCGCCAACCCTGTCCGTTCCTCCTGGACGCCCAAGCCAGGAGAAAATCCCACCCTTGACAATGTAATCAATACCATTAACGAAGATGTCAACGATCTCCTTCCCCCTAAAATGACCTCACTGCTTAACCTTCGTCCTGAAGAACGAGATGCCATTTTATCCCTTAAAATTAACAGGGATATCATTATTAAACCAGCTGACAAGGGTGGTGCTGTGTGGTTTGGCGGAAGGACCTGTATATTGCTGAGGCCAACAAACAGCTATCCGACCAAAGTGCTTATTTAGAACTTCCAACTGACCCCACTCCAGAGTGCCAAGAGTTAGTTAAAAACAGTTTAACCCAACTCATGGACAATAACCAACTACCCCAAAACGCTACTTCTCTACTTCACCCTTGCCCACAGATTTCTAACTTCTACCTGCTTCCCAAAATCCACAAAGCCAACAACCCAGGTAGACCTATCGTCTCTTCACACAGCTACCCCACCGTACTTATTTCTGAGTATGTGGATTCCTTGCTATCCCCTTTAGTTTCAGCTTTGCCGTCGCTTGTTCAAGACACGCCACATTTCTTGAGACTTATTCGTGACTTTGAGTTTCCTGAAAATTGCGGAGAACGTCTTCTATTCACCATGGATGTGTTCAGCCTCTACACGTCCATTCCTCATAATGCTGCCTTAACAGCTATCCGTTACTACCTAGACAAACAGCGTGATCGTCTTATAACGACTGACACCTTCCTACGTTTAACAGAACTTGTACTCACGCAAAATTGTTTTCAGTTTAATGGACATTTTTTCCGTCAAGTTGAAGGAGTGGCTATGGGAACCAAAATGGGTCCTTCTGTTGCCTGTTGGACCATGGGTCATTTGTAGAACAACTTTTTTCTCAGTATTCCGGGCCCCGACCTATACTTTACAAAAGGTATATTGATGATATTGTAGGAGTTGCCACTGGATCCCGTCGTGATTTAGAAACTTTTATCGACTTTGTTAATTCCTTTTGCCCCTTTTTGAAATTTACCCATTGTATCTCGGACTCATCTGTTGTATTTCTCGACCTTAATCTGTCCATTAACAACCGTACAATTACCTCTTTCCTACACTTTAAGCCAACCGACTCGCATAACTACCTTTTGTACCCACCAATATATATATATATATATATATATATATATATATATATATATATATATATATATATATATATATATATATATATATATATATATATATATATATATATATATATATATATATATAGATATATAGATATATATATATATATATATATATATATATATATATATATATATATATATATATGAATTTTCACATTTTCATTATGCTAAAATAAAATCAGGGCTCTAACTTCTTGACCACGCCCATGGCCCATTGGAAAGTCATGTGCATATGTAAGTGTGATATGGTTGAATATGGTTTGAATGTTATGATTTTGGTTTGCTGATACTTATTCAGCTTCCAAAGAAGGCCTTTGTGTAGAGCAGGAACACAAATAAAACCAAAAAGTATCAATATGGCCATGTAAAAGTTTATATTTATATCTGGCGTGGTATTTTAATCAGATATATCTGGCTTGATATAGCCAAATAAAACTTTATTTGCATATCTAGAAAGGTATTTCACCAATTATCACACCTGGCTTGATATGGCCATATGAAACTTCATTGGTATATCTAGGAAGGCATTTCTTCAAGTTATATGTGGCTTTATATGTCCATATAAAACTTTTTTTACGGCCATATATTTCCAGATTTAAGCCAGATATAAATTTTGAGTAAGGGACTCTACCCTAAAAAATCCTAGTCAGATTTAAACAGAATCTAATCAATTAGGACACGAACCGTAATTTTGTCAAATCTTTGACTAGATTCGATTCATACAGTAAATGAAACAAATAAGTTTCATTTTTGAACCATTTTAAGTCAACTCTAAAACGAATCTTTTCAACTATTTGACAAGATTAAGGTTAGTGCCCCATTTGACTAGATGGTTTTAGATCTCAAGTGAGAGCGTAACGCGGGTTTTCCAATACGTCTTGTCAAGGATGCCTTTGAAGCAGGAGTCATTATTATTGATTCTAAAGTGAAAAATTAACCACCTTCTCTTATAAAATAACGTAGCAGTAATCCGATTAATCCCCTAATTGTCTAATTGTCTTTTGAACCAATATAGTGGGATTATATTAAAGGAATCCAAAGGCATGTCGTTAGTATGAACAATTCCATGCTAGTAAAATTTCATGGTTTCAAGGGCAAGTCCAAGCTAAGGTCCCCTCAAATGACAAGATATGAAACTAATAATATATTTGGTATCATCATAAAGCTAACAGTTCATATTAAATCATGGCACATTTGTCTTTTAAAAAATCCATTATTCAAATAGTAATAACACGTATTTTGCATAATTAACATATGTTGGGGGCTTCGTGTGGGACATCAATTAATGGATGTAACTTACTGAAGAAATACAATGATTGTAATTTTTCTTTATAGACATATGTAACTCAACATAAAACTAAATATTTAGAGAAAATGTAATTAATTATGCTAATTCGGCTGCTACCTAAGGTCATCTGGCCCATACGAAACATTTCTAGACGATTTTGTTTACCCCATGCAAAGAGTTGCGAACGTTTATTTTAATTTTCTCAGAACCTCTAATTTACAAAACAGTCATCTTATGTTATCACTTTTTGCATCATAATTTTTCTTTGTTATTTTTTATAGCTAATTTATTATTTGTTTCGTATGGAACATTTGTGTTTCGTGTGGGACAAAATATTCCATTGCTTGTTGATTCTAACCAATGAAGAAGAACATTTAATATATATTTTTAATGGACCTATGTAACTCAATAAAGAGTTTCAAATGAAGTTAAAACTTTAGAGAAAATGTAATTAGTTACGCTAGTTAGACTACTCCCTCAGATCGTTTGTCCCATACTAAACATATTAAGACAATATTCTTATCCCAAATAAAGAGTTGCTTTGTTTTTCTCTTTAATTTGCTCAAAACCTTCAATTTACAAGACATTCATCTTATTTAATCACTTAGGTCTTCTTAATATTTCTTGATTTATTTTCTATACGGAATGAATTGTTTATTTCGTATGGGACATTAGTGTTTTGTTTGTGACAAAATACAGTACTCCACAGCAATAGATCCTTAACAAGATTAGAATGTGGTGGTGCTACTATTTCTCACAGTACTAGCTATGAATAGCTACAATAAGCTCATGGTTTACTTTGGAATTTATATTAAGCTTATAGGTGGTCTCTTTGTCTTTCCTGCTAACAAAATTAATGAGTTCCCTTACCTTTAATGTATTAAGACAACTTATTGTACCTAGTGTACACACAAATCACCATTGTACAGTAGACATGATCTTTAAAAACATTGTGAAAGCGTGGGCTCTCCCTTTGTCCCTCCCAAATGGTACAGTTGGAAAGGCAAATGAAAACCTTTTCCCCCACAATCAAACTATATGTATCTAACCCCCCCCCCCTCACCCTCACGCACACATGCTCATACCCCTTGACAATCAGTGTGAACACACACGGTGCTCTTTGGAAGTACATTGACTCTGTTTAGTGAAACAGGTAGTCATTTTGCTATTAAATGTTGTTTTAAATCATTTTTCTGCATGATATTGCAAATAACAACAAAATTTGTTGTAAGAGAGAGACAATTCAGATTGCTTCTTTGGTGTTGGGATATTGAATAAAGAAATACAATGTAGTGTTTGCTGGACAAAATGTCCCATACGAAACTGTTCCATACGAAACGCCACATTTTTTTTTACTTTTTCGAAGTACACCACCATCCACTCAAAACTTTCCTGAAAACCTTTACAAACTTTTACTTATGTTGTTAAAACTAACTCTGGACTTTAATTTTCAGAGAAATTTGAGAACAACTACTTAAGGTAGAAAACTGACATATTCTCTGGTCCCATACGAAACACGGTACATTAATGGGCCCAACATCTTCAAAATTGAATTGATTGAGCTGAAATTTCTCAACAATAGACTTAGTTGTGATACATAGCATACTAGATCATAAAACGTTAATGAAAGGGTACTTAATCAAAGTTATGGAGGTTTGAAATCTATTATTGTCCCATAAGAAACACGCGGAATAGCTTGGAATTGCCCTTATTGGAATTATTTGCGGTGAAACGACACAATACCCAACCACTACGAATGACACTTCCTGTCGGTTGTTTGCAGCAATTAATTAATATCTTGCTATCTCTTGGATCATACAGTAGCCCCTTGCAATATCTTTGCTCCTAGTTAAATATTCAACGTTGCTATTGACTTAATACCCTTTACACATTTCCTCTCTGGAAGAAATACCTCTCGAAAATTTTGCACCCTTTCTCATTTCCGTTCTGTTGTTGTCGTTATGCATGTCAACCCCGTTGTCCAGTATGACCTCGCCCCTCCTATCAAACACAAGTCGTCTGCTTGAAACGCACCCCCCCCCCCCTTGTCCGTATGGGATCATCTAAAATCCGTGACGACATAGTTACGTGACAACTGTGACGAGGTGAAAACCCGTAATGAGGACCAAAATCCGTGACGGTACCATAACTGTTTCAATATCTAAGGCTTACTACCATGACAATACTGAGGTAGGCTTAAAGAAACCCTTTCACCTTTTGAAGCTCAACACTTCCTTACTTGATTTCAAAACATTGCAAATCTTACACTCATTTACTTTTAACCCAAAAGCAATGACATATTACTCCGGACTATATAGAGGGAAACATATTGTGTGTCTGGTCAGTCTTAGGCCTTTTGTTGTTCCTAGCTTATATTAATGACACACCTTCAAAAGTCCATCCCAAAATAAGACTCTTTGCAGATGATTGCATTCTCTATAGTTTAAATTAATACTACTGAGGATTCTAAACTGCTTCAAAAAGACCTTGACTCTTTACTTAGCTAGGAAAAAGATTGGCGGAGGGTCTTCAATGCTTCAAAGTGTTTCACCATGAGAGTTACTCACAAAACGTCCCAGTCACAAACAACGACATGATGGGCAACACCGTCCTTTAAGTGGTGAAACATCATCCCTACCTGGGAGTGGAACTCAACAATGATTAAAAGTGGTCCACCCACATGAGTCTAATTACTGTACCACCGAGGATAACAAAATGTTAGGGTTGCTGAAAGAAATATCTACTACTGCAGCAAGAATATCAAGTCTTTAACATGCAAATCATTGATAAGTCTGAAATTGGAGTACTGTTCCGCTATTTGGGATCCCGAGAATAAACTGGATAAATTAGAGGAAATTTAAAATAGAGCTGCTAGATTTACGGTTAGGGATTACATACAGCAGGGATTCGAGTATCACTACAATTCTTGCAGGCCTTGAATGGGAAAGTCTACATGATGGTAGGACTAGATCTCTCCTAAGTACCATCTACAAGGAGACGCATGGTCTAATTCAATTCAATGTTTATTTCTAGCATCTTTGTACAATACGTTACAGGCAGTTTGTGTACATTTAGTTAGTGTATCAGAATAACTGGAAAAGGAGGAAAAAGAAGTCAAAACTTATTAACATTTCCCCCTAAAATAATTCAACTGGTGCTATAAATACAAAATAACTACAAAAAATTGACGAAATTATGCTGAAAAATATAACATAAGATGAAATATAAAATATGAAAGTTGTAAGTTAACAAAGACTATTGAGCAATTACAAACTTCTTGAAACTATATTTAAATGAATTTATACTTCCACTTTGTCTAATACTTAGAGCAATGGAATTCTAGAGGTTTACCCCGCATTATGTGTGCAAAGCTGTTTTTTAGTTGTATTGACACGATTTTGTCTAAGATTCCCACTTTGTTTGGTATTATAGTTGTTTGACGAGAAGAAAAAAATTTTGAATGTTTCTAGGTAATGAACTATTATACATGAAGACATCCGTTTTATACTTGATTAACTGAAATAGTGTCATGGCCTTTAACTTTTGAAATAAAATATGTACGTGTGGATTAAAAGCTTTGCATGGCACACAATTCTTATAATTCTCTTTTGTTTTAAAAATACTGGTGTAAGATTACTTTTGTATGTATTACCCCATACTTCCAGACAATAGTTCAAGTATGGTTAGAATAACGAGTGATTTACAGTATATAACTTGAACTTAAAAGGTTGCTGACTTTGTGAATGATAGCAATACTTTTTGAGATATTATTACATAATAAATATGCTTTTGCCATGTGATTTTCTTATCAAAAGAAAAAAAAACCAAGAAATTTTGTACATGTTTCCTCATTGATGTGTACATCAATTATCTTAACTTGAAAATTAGAGTTGTCGATTTTCTTATTTTGATGAATAACATATTATTTGTTTTTCCTAAATTTAATGACAGTTTGTTAATTGAAAACCAATTGTAAAGCTTACACAATTCACTGGTGAAACTCTTGTATAGGGTACTTAAGTCATAATGTGAATAATAAATATTGGTGTCATCTGCAAATATTACAAATTGGAGTATGTCTGAAACATTACATATATCATTTACTTACAAGATAAATAACTTTGGTCCAAGAATTGAACCCTGTGGTACACCACATGTAATTTCACTTTGCATTGAATTTGTATTTTCAGAATCTATATATTGCTCCCTATTTTGTAAGTAACTTTCCAACCACTCGAGGACAATTCCTCGAAAGCCATAATGTTGAAGTTCTGGAATGAGAAGTCCATGATCGATTGTATCGAAGGCTTTCTGCGGGTCGATAAAAACTCCCAATGTAGACATTTTCTTATCAAGGGCAGTCGTTATGTCTTCAATTAAATCCACTAAAGCATGAAAGGTTGAGCAGCCACTGTGAAAGCCATACTGTCGACTGCTACAAACAATGTATTATATGTTGATAAAATCGGTCAATCTTTTATCAAATAGTTTTTCCAGAATCTAGGAGAGCTGAGATAAGAGAGATACTGGCCTATAATTAGTAAACACATTTGCCACCAGACTTGTAAATAGGTACTAGCGGCATTCCGCAGTAATTGTCTGTCACGGACGGGACATTTTGCAGCAATAAAAATAGAATTACTTCAACAACAGTAGACTGTAATCTCTTACTTTTTATTAAATATTAAATTAGCCTGCCTGAGTTAAAAAATATAGCTTGTTTCATATGTCACTATTAATTACTTAACTATAAGCTCGTTAAGGTGTGTCACGGACGGGACAGAAAATGGACACCAGTTTTTTATGGGTTCATGTAAATTAGAAATGCTCTGAAAATAAAAGTGATATTAAAATTCTGAAAAGTACCTTGCAAACTAGATTTCCTTTCTAGTCTCATGCAAATAATTTATTTTCCAAAAATTTTATGCAAGACTACAAATTTTGCTCCCCCTTAAAAAAATTGGCGTTAGAACGGGACATTGCCAAATGTCACGGACGGGACAATGTTTGAAATCAACAGTAATGGGGTATTTTGATATTTATTAACATTCCCTTTTTCCAGTTATTAGTCTATTGAGATATGTGGATAGACATGTGCAAGACCAAATCAACAGGCTGTGCGTGCTGATGCAGGTGGGGAGGGGTGGGAAGGGGTGAAAGATGCGACCCGGCAGGGAGCTGAAATGTTTATAAATCCAGTGTGAATTGTACAACAAATTGAACAGGTAGCCTACTGCGAAAAGTGTATGCACATATGAAAGGCATTCATCCTTGTCAAAAGTACAGTACAGGTCCACGCACCCTAATCCCCACCTGGGCAATACATGAACAACATGCATATCAAATGTGTAATCTCTTACGTAGATCTCTCTGGATAACTCCAGATTCCAAGGTCTGACAGGTCTACAGTAGATTGTCCATGACAAAGTTCATGCAGTTTACTTAGACTCCACTCAACTGCTCTCCAAACTACACAGTGTTTGGCCCAAAGGTCAATGGTTGATTCACATGAGCCTCTTTTGATGAGACACCATACTGTACCTGTAACACGGAAAGGTAAGTCACACATCCACAAGCTCGGACAGTTTTAACTAGAGTTTCTGGCAAACAGTATTTTCCACCATTCTCGGACTAAATTTAATTTGTCTGTATTGAGTTATTCCCTCACTGGGTACAGTATATCAAGGCCGTCCTTCTTTTCATTTTTTTTTCTTTTTACATACTGTAAAGTATCCCTGTCAAAATGAAGTTTCAGATTAGTAAAACAGTTGGGTGTTGGTATCCATGTACAGCAGTTGCTGCCAGGAATGATTCACCACTGCCAGAAACCTTTATGTCAGAGCTACATTTGTGACTTACCTTTAGATAACTATATTATATAGTGTATGGTACTTCATATAAACATCCTAAGGGGCACCTGTGGGTTGATGTTGGTCCAAGTTGGTGTGCTAATATGACCTTTTGCCTCTGAACCCTCCTCTATTCAACCTCTTTCTCTCCCTCTCAGATTTTCTCTGCTTCTGATAACTTACAGGTATGATTCAGTTGTTCTCCTTTTGGCAGCTTTCCTTTGCTCTGTCTTCCCTTTCCTATCCTTTGTGATCAAAAGGGAGTGCTGCTTCTCATTATTTTAATTTGCTCTTAGTTTTGCCCCATACTTTTCCCCTCTTATATTACTAGTCCTACTATACACTTGACCATGTGCTGAAACTGTACTTTGAACTACAGAGGCAATGTTCACAAGCACATACTGTATTAACTCTATATGCAGCTGGTGCACTAAAATTAACTTATCACTTGAATGGTCATGGGCTACAACTATTTTAATTCAATAGGTCATTGACTGACAAAATGTCCCGTCCGTGACACTTTTTTGTTGGTTAATTAGGGGGGCTAATAAGCTGATATTAGAAACCAGGAAATTTTGACAGATGTATCAATGTGATAAGTAAGAGAATTCTTGAAATGGACATGATTGATTTATTAATTAAGTGTTGATTGAGGCTAGAAAAATGTTCGAAATTGTCACGGACGGGACATTATGATTTTGTCCGGTTAGTTAATATAATTAAGAAAAATTTCACAATTGCAGTAAATCACTCAAATGTGTCTAACAGCATCCTTAACAAATCTCAACTTCTTTTATGTCATTCCACTGAAGCACTGCCACATGGTTGTCAAACATGAGATGTCCCGTCCGTGACATTATTCCCAGTTTCGTTAGTTGTAAGCACTATAATTAGGCACCCTAAATTACATAAAATATGTATAAAAAACTTACATGTAAGAAATTTGATATGTACAGTAAGCAACTCCTCCAAAAATATTTTGATACTAAGCTTGTAAAATTTTGACTTCCACGTCCAATTTACTGCGGAATGCCCCAATACTTTGGCAATTTTCATACCATCTGGAAAGCAACCCTGTATAAAAGAAGTATTGAAAATATAAGTTAAAGGTTTTACAATCGGGTGAATAACCCTTTTACAATTGCCATACTTATCCAATTATGATCAGCAGATGTTTTACAGTCTTAACTTTGTATAATATTTAATACTTTACTTTCTGAGGTTTCTAACAAATACTTGGAATGTTTATTACTCTCACCTAAATAGTCGTAGATCTTACCATCACAAGGCGATGTATTGGAAGCTAAGGAAGGACCTATGCCATCAAAGAACTTATTAAATCCTTCAGCAATTCATTCTTATCACATAACGTTTTGTCACGTATCTGGAAAATTACTTTCATTTCTTTTTATTTTATTAATGACCATTTTTACTACTTTCCACGTCTCCTTTACATTATTTTTATGTTTTTCTCGTAAGTTTGAATGAATTTTTTTCACAGTTTCTTAGAATTGTTGTTAATTTGTTTTGTACCTCGTTTGTGCCTCTTTTGAACCTCTTAATTATTCCTAGCAATAAAGAGCTTTCTCCCACCTCTTTGCCCTGAAACGCACCCCAACACTACTGGTAAACCGGAAACTTCATCAAAACTAATAAGGATTGTTACAGGTACTCTCTTTATCCGAGGACAATTCTCGAATGGAATTTGCTTGATTTCGACACTCGCAATGGCCCTGATGTCAATTCTTTCAAGGAAAAATAAGACTATTTCGACATTAAGGCACTCTCTTTTAAAGCCCATTTTTGAATTTAGTTAGCAGCGACCTGATCCGATCCTGACCCTTACGTACGCGACAACCTATCATTTATGGTGTTTGTACGTTAACGGACAGATACGTTGTGTGCGTATAGACCGCTGAACGTCTTATAAAAAATGAACGCACGCTGGCGCAGGGCGTCTTACACAGTAGGGATAAAAGTTTGGAATCTAGGTTTATAATATCTTTACAAATTGAGCAAAAGTTCGACCCTCCGTGACGTGTCGGTAGATTATTGTTGTTATGGAGCCCCGTGACGGCCAAGTATAATTAGCAAACAACAATGTATACATTAGTATTTCTTCACTTAAATGTGCTAATAACTTTATGCCGAGTAACCATAGGCAGTACAGTACTTCCATGCATGGAGTAACCTACAGTAACTGATCCCTGTGAGTCTAACGTTAATTACTGTTGTTACGAAGCGCAGTTATTATGAAAGGTTGGGTTTTTGAAGGAACATCGGCAGACACAGAAATAAATGAGAAATGTTAACTTTAGTAGTCTAATTCTTGGCTCTGCCACTTCTCAGCATATTAAAACAAATACAATATAGGACAAACTTAAAAGGTACTTACAAAATGTTAAACTTAAAGCGCGCATGGAGGTACCTCCAAGAGGGTGACTAAGACATCACGTGGCCGGCTGGAGGTTCACTTTCTTAGGTGGCGGCTCCAAGGCACGATTTCAGAAGTGAGGTGAAGTATACCGTTACAGTTAGTGCCGGGGTCGACGGCAGGCTACTAGATAGAGATGCTGCCGAGTCGGAAATCCTTGCCACGCCGAACACGAGAGTCAAAGGAAAATAAAAGCTGGTTAAACCCGCAGGAAGAAAACAATCCGGTATAAGGTCCGTGAGAATAAGGCAGGCGACTGGGAGACGAGAGGTGAGGAACCTGGGCCTCAGGAAAACAAAACGGAGGAGCTAGAGGTTTGGAGAGAGAGACCGACCAAAGTCTAGTTTACCAGTTCGAAGCTGAAAGGCGTCTGCCACGAGGAACCTCTCACTAAATTGAAGCAGTCCCGCTTACCAATAGTTGGCATTTCTTTAATCCAGAGAAGTATTTAAGCCTCATCCTCCGGCTTGCATAATTAGAAACGAGTCACACAGTCAACCACGTACTTTTAATGAGCTGCTCAGCTGTTGCTTGACAAAAGGGCAGCTTGCCAATAAAAAAGTAGTAGAGAGCAGGTGCATCCTTACGTAACACCCCACCTCTTAAGATGAAAACTGCGACATGAACGGAGAAGTTTTCGTTATACACTAAAGGATTATGATCCGTGTAGACAACTGTAGGATACGGACCACATACATAGACCTCAAAATGCTCAATGGCTAATATCATGGCCAGTGCTTCTTTTTCGATAGTGGAGTATCTTCCTTGAGATGCGGTTAGCTTTTTAGAAAAATAACCAACAGGATGTTCTAATCCTTGTTCATCCTCTTGTAAAAATACACCCTCTACACCAGAATCACTCGCATCAACAGCAATTTTGAAGGGTTTCGTATAACTGGGTGCAACCAAAATAGGTTTACTTGAAAGAATGGTCTTCAGGTTTTCAAATGCCCTCTGTGAGGCCTCTAACCATGCAAATTTTACTTTCTCCGAGAGTAGATTGGTCAGGGGTTTGGCGATCTGCGCAAAATTGGGGCAAAATTTCCTGTAAAAGCCCGCCATACCTAGAAACCGTCTCAGTTCCCGTTTGTTTGTTTGTTGGGATCGGGAACTCAGTAATAGCTTGTATTTTAGCTGTTTTTGGTAGAACTTTTCCACCTCCCACGACATGACCGAGATATGTAACCGATCCGAGGCCTTCCCCATTTCACTTTTTCTCAAATTAATAGTTAAATTTGCTTGAGCAAGTCGTTCAAAAAAGCTTTGGTTCTTTCCAAACGTGAATCCCAGTCATCAGAAAATATTACAACATCGTCAATATAAGCCCCATAACCCTCTAAACCATTACAAATTTTGTTCATGAGTCTGGTAAATGACATTGGAGCATTTTTCATACCGAAGGGTAAAACATTACAAGCCCATACCCCTTCCGGTGTAACGAAAGTAGAAATTTCTTCAGCTCTTTCAGTTAAAGGAGCTTGCCAGTACCCCTTTAATAGATCATACTTACTAACAAAGTTTGAGTTACCAATGCGGTCGATGCAAACATCCAATCTAGGAATAGGATGAGAGTCTGTAACAGTAACCGAATTTACTTTCCTGGAATCGATACATAACCTTTGCGTTCCATCCTCCTTAGGTACTAGTAAAATAGGTGATGCCCAAGGGCTTTGGCTGGCAGAAATAATAGCATTCTCTAACATATAACTGGTTTCCTTTCTTACAATCTCTAACTTCGATGGATTCATCCTGTAAGGGTGCTGTTTAATTGGCTTTGCACCTCCCACATCTACATCATGATAAAGTAAATTTGTCCTACCAGGTGTATCCTTAAACACACTCGGAAATTGAAAAATTAAGTCTGTCATAGTTTTCCTTTCATCCGAGTCTAAGTGACATAACTTATCGTCAAGATTTGCAAGTACTTCAGAATTCTTACTGGTGAAGGATATACCTGACGGTACTCTCTGCTAAGAGTTACCATCAAACATTTGATCTTTAGATACAGATTCATACAATAGTACAGTCGGGGGCTCTGATGTAGCCCCTTCATTTCTCTGGTAATATGGTTTGATCATATTAATATGACAAAGACGTGTGGCCTTGCGCCTTCCCGGCATCTCAACAATGCAGTTTACATTACTGACCTTCTTTATAATACGATATGGGCCAGAAAATTGCATGCCAAGACGAGTCGAGACTTGAACGTTATATTCTCTGACAGCTTCACATTCTCGGACTGAAGTAAATACAACTGACCGCAGGATGGCTTCGAATTACAAAAGCGGTCACAGAAGAAATAGGTTGTTTGCATGTAACCTACTCCTTGCTGAAATGCTCTCCAACGGATAAAATGAATGCTTGTGTGCGTGCGTGCATTCAATGCATGCAACACTAGCACTAACGTGAGTATACGTAATCTCTACCCCGGCTGTTATTCGATATCGTGTGACAATGCCTAGTGCTTGGTTTACTTACGTACATTATAAAAGCAACACATAAACAAAGAGTTACGTCATAGGTGCGTCTCTCCTCAACTTGGGGAGTAAAAGATGTCAAAGGGAATAGCCAGTTTCCGCTCTTAGTCCCCGTAGACAGGGTGAGTCATCACTCTCAAGTGCAACCGTGCGTAAAAATAACGGTTCAACATCGATTGTGTCTTCGACTTGTCATGTGGGCACGCAGTGGTTCTCCGTGTTAGGGTAGTAATAACAAAACCTTGTCCCCAACTTTTGATTTTTTATCATATCTTTTCTTCATTTGTTTCTAGCTCTTTTCCATATTTTCTCTAGCAATACTACATGCCTTATAGAGTCTTTCATTGAAATCTGACATATAATCCAACACATTCACTTTTTCTTTGAGCCAATATTCTTTCATAACCTTAAGAGGGCCTCTAATTAATTTCATGGCCATAGATAAGTTCAAATGGGCTGAACCCCGTAGATTCGTTCGTGGTTTCTCTTATGGCAAATAGTAAGAAGTCCTCGATCCCCCTTGTCCCAACCAGCTTGACTATCGTGACAAAAGGTTTTAAGCATAGTTTTTAAAGTTTGATGGTACCTTTCCAGTACCCCTTGGGACTCTGGGTGGTAGGCGAAGAAATTGCCTGTTCTATACCAAGACTTTTCAAAACCTCTGAAAAAATTCTGCTGGTAAAATTAGAGCCTTGGTCGTGTTGAACTATTCTAGGTAATCCAACTCTTGTGAAAAACTTAACTAAAGCCGACGCAATGGACTTGGCTGTAATACTCCGAAGAGGGATGGCTTCCGGATACCTAGAGGCCACATCCATCATTGTTAACAAATACACAAATCCAGACTTAGTCTTCGGGAGGGGCCTAACACAATCTATAACCACTCTTTCAAAAGGTTGCCCAATAGCAGGGATGGGAATTAAAGGAGCTTTCTTTATTTTCTGTTTGGGCTTTCCTACAAGTTGGCATGTTTCGCAACTTCTACAGTAACCTTGTACATCTCTGTGGAGACCGGGCCAGAAAAAGTGTCTTAACATACGATCTTGGGTTTTTCTGACTCCCAAATGCCCCGACATTGGCAAATCATGGGCAACTCTCAATACTTGGTTCCGATATTCTTTTGGAAGAACAATTTGACTGTGCACTTGCCAGTCATCACTTGCAGGTACTTCTGGGTGACGCCATTTTCTCATTAGCACCCCAGATTTTGCAATATAATAACCTACTGGTGTATCTGAAATACTCTGTTCCGAAAGAGCGGAACTAAATATCTTATTGATTTGATCATCCTCCTTTTGTTTGTTGACGAGGGTGTCTTGATAAAACATTAATTTCTCACTTTGGCTTTGAGGTCCTATAGGATTATTAATACCCTCAAAGACCGTTCCTGCCAACCGGTAACAATCTCTTTCTTCATGAGATATACGTTCTCTTTCATTTCGGGCCATTGACCGAGTTGTAACACAGGCCGGGAAAACACCGGGACACTTTTGTACTAACTGCTCGGTCTCCTCATCACACTGAGGTCTATCACGAAGTTTAACACAAGGGGATACGTGAACTACGTCACCAGCAACATCATTGCCTAGGAGAATATCTATCCCGCTTATCGGTAGCTTGCCAACTACGCCTACCTGTACTAACCTGGAGCCGTACTCGCTCTCGAGGTGAATTTGAACAAGAGGCACATGCAAGGATTCTTCGCCTATCCCCTTATGTACAACCCAAACTTGACTACCCTTCACATCCTGATCAGAGAGGAGAGCACTTTTTAACATAATGGATTGGCTCGCCCCAGTGTCCCTCAGAATTGACACACCTGAAGACACACTACTCCCAGGCAGGGTACGTAACAGTACCAGATGAGATAAAATTACTGTAGCCTTTACTCTGGAATTTGGCCGTGTTAATTCCAGTTTGACTAGAGACTAAATTGCCCCGTTGAAAAGATTGACCCATTTTCATGTTTGGATGGGCTGTTTGGGATCCCATTTCCTCCTTTGAGCTTAAGTCGTTGGCAATGAAAGCTATAGGCTTCTCAAGCTCACGTAATCTTTTGAAGCAGTTATCATATGTTTGGCCAATCTTGTTACAATAACTACACGTGGGTCTTTCCCTCACGTGACTAGGTCTAGGAGACTCACTTTCTGAACTTTGCGCACTTGAAGTAGACCCCTTTGAATGACCTGTTTTACCATCCTTGTCCCCATTTTTTGGCCATTTATGGGGCTTAGAATTTGGTTTTGATTGACCAAAAGAGCTCTTGTGAGTGAGCGCATAATCGTCAGCTAGGCAGCTCTCTCCAATTCTTTTACTCCCTTCTCCGAAAGGTGTGTTCGTATTTCTTTTGGAACACAGATATAAAATTCCTCTAACAACATTAGCTGTCGCAATTTCGTGAAGTCACTGGTAATATTTTGAGACAAGAGCCACCTATCAAATAACTCTGATTTCGTTCTACTGAATTCTACATATGTCTGATTTGTATCTTTTCGCCTGGACTATCTGAATTCCTGTCTATAAGCTTCAGGAACGTGTTGATATGCTTTCAAAACATGTTCCTTCACTTTACTGTAAATAGAACTGTCTGCAAATGATAAGGATGTGTACACGTCTTTAGCTATCCCTGTGAACACACTGTGAAGTAAGGTGGTCCAGTACTTTTCCGGCAACTCGAGTTTCTTTGCCAGACTTTCAAATGATACGAAAAATCTGTGGACATCCTTCTCATCAAATTTCGGTTCTAATCTTATATTTCTCCCAAAATCAAAATTAGAAGTAGTGAGATGCCCCTCTACACTTGATTTCAACTCTATTTGCCCTAGAACTCTTTCATGTTCCATTTCTTTCAATCGAAATTCATACTGTTTTTTTAACTGTAGTTGTAATTTTTTAATCTCGTCACTCTCACCAGTGGCCTGACAATCAAGACTTTCCTCTTCTAAAATGCCTTTCTTGACAAGACAGCTTACTACCATTCGGTTTAATAAAAACCTTTTTGCCGTTGCAGGAAAGTCAAGCTCTAAGTATTTACCCAACGTTTCAAGGTTTTTTTTTAGATAAATCATCTACATGTTCAGCCGTTAAACCACTCTGAGATACAAAACTTTCGGGTACAAAAGCCATGACTATTGTTAGTACAATGCAACACATCCTATACAGCGAGACTTAATTCAGGACCTGACTTGAACCGTGACGGTAAATTCCATACCCATTCTCTGTACAACATGTCTGTGACTTTGATAATGTTTTTACCCTTTCACGTCCAAATTCAGGAGGGCCAGGAAAAAATGTTCCTGTGGGGAGATTCAGAAAATACATCTGATTTGAAAACATAGCGATCGCCCGAAAAGTCCAAGTAGCTTAACACTTTCAAATGGAATTCTTAACGGGGAAAGACAAACTTTAAAAACTTCAAACCTCAGACAACTTTTACACTTTCTTTCTAGTTTTCATCGTTCCCGTTAATGGTAGGGCACAATCCGACTAAACGATTAAACCATCTCAACGACATCCCAACGACTCACGTCTGTGATAAGTTCAAACTCAGTCTGATACTTCACATTACTCTCATCATGCATGATGGTGAAAAGCAGCGGTTCCATAATTTTCTCCATTTGCCAACCGCATCGATTTTCTAAGAAGAAGATGATCTTCTCATTACATTTTCTCTGGTAAATATTTTTAAGGTGGAACGTACAGTTTTTCTTCACAAGATTTTTACTTGGAAAAAGTTCTGAACAGGTAAAAATTAAAGTTGAACAAGACGTGAGAGAAGAGAATATAACCTTCCTCTTACTCGTACGTGTTTGCGACGCTTGAATGTCGTCATTAAATTTAATTCTTCAACCTTTGCAGTTCCCGCCGTACATCACGTGACTTCAAATAAAAGATTCTTTTGAAACTGCCGAGATAACCATGCAGTTAGTCGTTTATGACATCACAGACATGTCTAGTTAGGTCGTGAGTGCGGGACTCGCCTAATATCATAAATACCGAAGATACAAACAAGATGTCGAGTTTCACAATGACATGTCGAACTGTCAAATGAAATGTTGAATTACAAAATGACATGTTGAATTTTAAAATGAAATGTCGAAATCAAAAATGAGATGTCGGTTTTTTAGATGACAAACAGAATTCCAAAATGAGTGGACGAGGTTACTCGGAATAATGCCATAAAGATTGTAAAAATGAGTAGGTTTCGGAAGTATTGAAGTACTCCTCTAACTTTGACACTGTTTGCGAGTAGAGTGTCATATGTCGAAAATTTCAAAATGAAATGTCGAGACGGTCCTATTCATGAATGCCCGTGAATGCCCGTCTGTATAATGATTGCCCGAACTCTGAAAATGAGTGCCTGTCTCTGAGAAAGAATGCCCGTATAGCATGTTTGGTTGCCCTTCATTCCCACGCAAGCATTGTTGAAATTGTCCCCGGTAATCTTTCGTATTTTTTCATCAATCGAGATGAATTCAGCATTCTTGAGTTCTTTGCACAGACAAACAGTCAGTCAGTCAGTCAAACAGACAGACAGATGGATTGACGGACAGACGGACCGCTAGATAGACAGATGAGGCTTTACGGCTCAATTTCTAAACTTGAAAAGTGATCAAACTTGTGACTCTTCATGGCATAGACTATTTTGTGGCATTTTTCAAGATAGTTCTCCTTATTTCAGAACATATTTACAGGCTTATTTCTTCCTACGTTAAAACAGATAAAAAACTTGAGAAGGTTATTATAAGTCCTCCGTTTCTAGTGAATGATACGACATTAAAGACACATTAGGGGATACAGAATACTTTTGAAACAGATAAAAGCGTTTAAAAAGAAAGAACAGGTGGAGTTATAACCATCTATTACAACGGGTGAGCTAATATTGTAGTAGGAGAATCATGATTGACTTAATGCGATCGTAAATCCCATTTACTATGTGAAGCACGTATTCAAAGGCGTAGATCCCGGGGGGATGGGGGATATACCCCCCCCCCCAATATTTGACTAGGGGGATGGTCAATGTAATCATCCCCCTCTCCCTTCCCCCTCCCCCCTCCCCCCCAATGTTCAGTCTACAGATACGTGTTTTTTTTTACTGACAAGTAAGCTACATTTATTCTCCCCTCATGATTAACATGACTCACGTTGTTCACCTACGTGTGTAGTATAATGCTGTCTATGTAGATTACGTTACATCAGAAGGTTTCCAAACTTTTTACATCATTTTCAAAACGTTTCGAGCCATGAAAGTCACATATTTTAAGTTTCTGTCATTTAAGCTGGGTAGTCACTAGTCTCCCATCTTCGCTGAAATACTCCAGACCGGTCCCATATAATTCGTTTAACGTTAGCCGGCTTCTACCGGAGACGTGCCTGCCCAACGGAGAAGAATTACACTGTGCAGGCTAGTTGTTTTAGCTGCAATCGTCACACCTGCGCCCAAGGTTACCAAGAGATGCATGGTCTCATATCAGTAAATAGCTATTTTTATTAAGAATTATTACCACAAAGGGTACGTCGGGCAAATTCTGTCGTCCTTAAGACAGTGAATGGCACCAAGTAAGTTTCTTTCGTGAATATCGATGGGGTAATTTTCATAAGGAAATCTCCAGTCTTCGTTTAATCTCTTTTTTCCATGGTTGCAAGTATTTTAAATCGATTTCAAGTTGTTTGAGGTTGTGAGAATAATATGTGATAAAGCCATATTACACCACTGTTCTAACGTTTTACTATTCAATCCGTCACAATCCTTTTTACAAACTCAATTTATTTACCAATATTTGATGATTTTTTGGCGGGAATGGTTGATAATTTGGAAACTATATCATCTCATTCTGTTAGGTTGCACAAAAATTTCAGCTTAAGTTTTATGTATTCATATGTATGTCCTTTGCATTATTTTCATGAATAAAGTTGAAAATTTTCTGGTTATCTCCAGCCAACTTGCAAGTCATGTAATGTCTTCGAACTCAAATTTTTGTTACTGGGGATAATCCTGAGTTGATACTGCCTTTTAAAACTTAACGGTACATCGTTGCTCTAGAATTGTTCAATTTCAGTCCTCCAGTGCAACTTGATAAATAGTTTTGTGCTCAAAAGAGCCTTTCCTAAGCGTATAAACATGTCAATACCCTACAACATTACCTCTGTATTTTACCCCGTAAAGCAGTCTTTCTTGGGCCTCTGAGGCGTTAAAACCCAGGAGCTTCCGGGGGCTTCGCCCCCTGGACCCCCACCAGAGGCCCTAAGGCGGGCCCCTGAACCCCACTCTTTAGGGGCTTCGCGCTCGCCGTGCACGCGAAGCGTGCACACACCATCCCCCCAATGTTGAAAAGAAATCTACGCCCCTGCACGTAAATAAAGGTATGTTGCCATGTTACGTCGCGCCTGTCTGTAGAGTGTATATGTATATGTGTAAAGTGTATAAAGTGTATGTAATATTCCCTATTTTAGTGCTTCTTTATTCAAAAATAAGGGAAACGTTGACAGTTCATGCATTATTTCATAGCCTCTCTGAGGTAACGCCAGGATTTTACCGACGGGGTGGGGGGGGGGGGGATTTGCAGTAGGAGGGGAAATGTTGGGTAACTCAAATGAGGAAAGATCTTACTCAGTCGCAGGTGGGTAATTACGATTTTTTCAAATAAGTTCTAGGAACGTACATGTTAGAACGGGACAATAAAGACTAATTTATCTTCCAAATCGTGGAAATCGGCATTTAGTTTTCTTCAAACGGCGGTTTAAGGCAACAAAATGAGTATAGGAGAAGTATTTTTCCAGCGAAGGGGGGGGGGCGCTATGCACAATATGGTCCAAGGGCGGATCCAGCAGTTGCTGTAATCACAGCGGTTGATATGAACCGAAGGTGTATCACAAGCGTGGAGCCAGAATTTCACTCTGTGGGATCTAGGGGCCTGCGTTACGGCCCCTTGGTGTGTCCAGAATGGACCTGGGTGGGTGCTCAGGGGCAAAGACCTGGAAAGCTCCCAAAATATCAGACAATATGAACACAGAAAGTAATTTAAAGTACCTCATGAGACGAGAAAAATGAGCCTCGATCCCTTCAGTTTCATCCATTTCATGATCGGGGAGATTCTTGGCAAGGCAATGAGAGGTGTTTTTTCAGCAGGTATGTGTCAAGACTGCCGATACAATTCCCTATTTTCAGTAAGTGGTAAGAGACTTATGATTATTTTCATTCCAACTAAAGGGAAGGATATACTGCTAGAATTGACACAAAAAAAGGTATTTTCAGAATTATATCAAATCTGTTTTAGTTCTAATAGCTGAACACCTTGAGGGGACTCAAATTTATTCTTTTTTTATGTAAATTACCGGAATTCGGATATATCCCAGTCCCCAATCCACACCCAACTTACGCCCAAACTGTTCAACTTTAGTCCACAATAAGACAGGAGTCGTCCAAATTACTATTTCATTGTAATACAAGTTTTACTAACTTCCTATGACATTTACCTTTCTTATCCGATTTTTTCGAATATTGCGATGAGAAAGGGGGCTACGTCACACCCACTCTGGCTACACTACTGGCAAATCTGGGATAACAAAGGTACGATAGAACAAATCGCCCGATTTCAGTCCCATCGGATCGCCTTAAACAGTGTATTGGAGATAGGTAGCTGTTGGTCGTTTTCTAGTTCGTCTACTTAACTAGATTTCAGGCCACCATGGTGGCTTTCTTTAATCGTTATCTGATTCTGGAATGCTTCTTAATTTTCTATTCGAGTTATTTTCAGGACAATGAAACCAGGACACTGACATCATCCTATAGGCAACTGCATGAGTCTCGCCCCTCCCCTCCTCGATTTCATTTTACAATTGCCAAACTCCTGTGATCTGCCAAATTTGGTCAAGACGCGGAAAGAATGCCGGACCATAGTTTACAGCAGTTGGGCACCAAAAAGGGCCACCTTGTCCAGGATTCCGTGTGGTTTTCACTGTCGCGTCAGCGTCGGGTCGGGTTTTTGAAGGCTTGTAGCACACCAACTTTCATGTGTCGTTTCCACATACTCCAGTAACACATTGGAATTAAAAACGCTTTCACTCGTTATTGCTTTGCTGTCAAGAGTAGATGGCGTTTTCTACGGGCCCCCACAAAGTGTTTTACCATCGACTTTATTCACTCGACGAATACCTTTATATTGTGTCATTATTGAAATAACTAGCACATACGGTCATATGACCTGTAACTAGTCGAATAGTAAGAGCGCTTTCAAATCAGCTGCTAGCATTTTGAAGGGTGCTCCCTTTCGTTTACCACCCATTAAGAAGTGTCGTTTCAAGGTTGGTACAAAGGAGTCTGTTGTTTCATTGTGCGCTTTCTCTACAAGTACACTCAGTACGGAAACCCCAAGAAATGTACTAAATTTGTGGGATGGAACTCCAGTGGGAGTAAAAACAATCCAGAGGGGGATGTTGGCGCATTACGATTTCGGAGATGTGTAATTTGGGTATAGTGGACATGTATATGGATAAATGTGATATAGATTTAGACAGGTAGATCATAAAAGGGACGATAGCTTGGTTTGGAAACCACAGGGAGGGGTCAGATTGGGGACAAATGGTATATGACCTATGGTGATAATTCAATGGATGGGATGCTAAGCAATGTCACAGAGATATAGAAGACGCATATGAGAGCCGCACTGGCAGGAAGAGTAAACTAAAGAGCCACGCATAATTTGTTACAATTTCTGTACTGATTTTTTTATTTTTCTGAAAAATTGCAGACATGAGATCCATATTTTTAGGCTGGGGAACATGCAGCTTAGAACACTCTGGAACTGTCTTTAAAGGCCATCTGGAAGGTCTGCAAAGTCAAAAATTAACTCGCAGGCTCTAACTGATGGTGGCGCTTCGCTTAGATAGTCTTCCTCGCATGACCACCTCCTCATATATGCATGCCTACGTTCCGTTGCGTTTTAAAGCTTCACCGTCTTTGGAAAATATGTTGTCGGGAATCGAGACACAATTTTTCGGGGAATGTCGGGAACTTGAAGAGATTCCATACGAATCCGTTTTTCTCATAAAGGAAAACTTGAGCACGGCAAAAATACTGATTTTTAGGGAGAAGTATGACACATGTTTGTTGAAGGTAAATCCCGTGCGAGCCTGTGTGAGAACACAGAGTTATTACGTAATAGCTCCATGGTACACGTGTACAGTACACTGATCTACATACCTGCAGGGATAGAAGGCGTGTACGTAACTGCGTATTGACAAATTGAAGCAACCGGAAGTCTCGTGGGGTCATTTTGCAGGTGGCAAAAACATTCAGCTTTCACTGATTCGTATAGCCGTATGTTTATTGAGTAACGTATACATTATATGCAGCCTAAATTGAAGACAACAGAAATGCCAAGATAAAATCATGTACTTCTTTTAGTTTCAATTATATGCAGCAACAGATTGCAAATATATGAAGTTAGAAACATTGACACATGTGCTGGTTTCATGGTAGTCCTACCGTGACCGTTAAAATTGGAGTACTTCAAGTTCATGCTTTTACTGACAAGGCACCCCAGCAAAGCCTCTCACAATTGAAGTCTCCTCTACACAGTCCCCCTGGTTACAAATTAATGAGATACTCATTCCTGACAAACTCGCCACCTAAAGTCTGACCTTTAAAAAAGTCCTCTGCCGGACAAGCCAGGATTTCCCGAGGACGCTGAGTCCGTCGCCTACGACAATAGCGTTCTATGCCTCCTAAAGACTCCCCCCCCCCCTCAAAATAACCGTTCTACTGGTAACATTCTCATAAGGGAATCTTATACGGGACCCATCTCACAGACCCTAAGGGGTCCATATGTTGTATTGCACCTGGGATGATAAAGACCCATGGGCAGCCCCGGCCCTTAAGTTAATCCAAATGACCATATGAGAAACTGAGAAACCTATATGGGCCCCTTATCAATCTCGGTAAATGCCCCCACCGGTATGGGCTTATGTACCCATAAGGGTTAGTTAGAAAAGATTTAACCGACGGTCACACCAACACGAATGTGTTATAAATATATATATATATATATATATATATATATATATATATATATATATATATATATATATATATATATAAACGATGAAAAATAGTGAGTTACACAAAGATGACATCATAAGAGCACAAATTCCAACACAGAGAAAACAGTGTATATTCCAGGCACGCCTGTGCCTTTCTTCAGCACCAACAGTGAAGTGAAAATAATATAATGGAGACCTAGTACACTGTACTCAATGGTATACTTATTGCAAAAGCTCATAGTCACGCTTCACCACGAGTGGCAAACGGAAAATCACTTAAAACACCCAAATCCAAGTTTAAACCATTGATATGAGTTTTAAGCTTCATAATCCACTTACTCTCGGACCTTAGTCTATTGTTGAGAGTGGGGTAATTAGAGCCTAACAGGACAAACTTGAGATTGGAGAGGTTGTGATTACATTGATTGAAATGCTTGGCTACTGGATAACTGATGGCCTTATCTTTAACTGTCTTTTTGTGGTTGTTGAATCTGAACCTGAACTTTGAACCTGTTTGACCAATGTAATTACCATACACACACTTATTACAAAAAATCAAATACACGACGTTGGGGGTGTCACAGTTGAAAGGACCGGGGCGGATGCGGGCATTGGTACCGGGAGGGGTGAAACAGGGGTCAGTGATCAAAAAACTACATACTTGACATCTAGGCTTTCCGCATTTCCGGTTGCCCGTGTCGGACCTACTGGGAAGCCTAGAAGAGGTAATTATGGATTTAAGGTTGGGAGGTTGCCTACGGGACATGAGCGGGGGGTGTTTGAACAGATCGTGAATAGAACTGTCCGATTTAAGAATTTCAAAGTCTTGACGTAGCACTTTGAGTAACTTGTCAGTTCGACTGGAATAATCCACAACTAAAGGAATACGAGAGTTAGTGGCTTTCGGTTTTTCAAGAAAAATATATATATATATATATATATATATATATATATATATATATATATATATATATATATATAATATATATGTATATCTATATATATATATATATATATATATATATATATATATATATATATATATATATATATATATATATATATATGTATATATAGTGTCATAGGTCAAATGCGGTACCGTACACTAAATCCTCCATTAGTAGTCTTACGACACTAGGCGGGGTCAATACCGTGGGCACATTCACTACCCAATCTGGTAGACAATTCCACTCGTTGACAACTCTATGGGAGAAACTAAAATTCCTAATGTCGAGCCTTGCAAAAGGCTTTTCAAGCTTTTTACAATGCCCACGCACCCGAGAATTACTTTGAACCTTTAAATAACTACAAGTCAGAAGGGGACTCCTTTCACAAAGAAACTAGTTAACCTGGAGCATGTCTCCCCTAATCCTTGTCAGCTCCAAAGTGGTAGGCCCAAGATGTTTAGGCCTAGCATGATAAGGTAAATTTCTCACCTCAGGTATAGGCGAGTGGCTCTCCTCTGAACCTGCTCGAAAAGACACTTGTCCTTTTCATAGAAGGGGCTCCAAGCCTGAGCTGCATTGCCAAGATGGGGTCTTACCAACTGCTTATATAAATTAAGTGCAATATCCTTACTAAAATTGATGAAATTCCTCTTGATCAATCCAAGCACTCTATTAGCCTTTGCAGCAGTGGCAGCACGCTGCCGTGATGACCTTAAATCCCCAGTAATTACAACACCCAGATCTTTCTCAAAGGTGACATTACTTAAAACACAACCATTCATGTTATAATCATATCTAAAACTTTTGGGACCAAAATGAAGGACCTTACACTTATCTGCAGTAAAAGACATTTGTCAGGTCTGAGACCAAGAAAATAACCTATCCAGATCTTTTTTTTTTTTTTTATTTGTCCCGTCATGCATATGTTATGAAGGATAGGGACCATCCTCCAGGACATGTACAGTATCATAATAAATGTGTGATGGACGAAACAGTAACCTTTGTGTACATACAGTGATATATAAATATATAAAAATTGGGACATTTTAACGAAAGGTGAGAAAAAAGGCGGAAAAAGTGCAAAAAAAAAAACAATCCAAAATACAACGCAATCGGTGCCCATTAAACAGTTTACAAGTCATATACTATGTGGGGGTGATGGACTGATATAATCAGAAAATGCAAGACCATTTTTTACGATAAACAGCAGACGTATTCCTAAGGAGAGAGACGTGGCATTCTGTTTCATATAGAGAACGTAATTTGTTTTGGAAGGCTTGAAGTTGTAAGGTGTCGCCCTGGTATTCACTAGAGAAAATGAAATATTTACATAGAACAAATACTGTATTTAGTAAAAAGAAATGCTTATTATCATTAAACAGCAACAACATCTCGGAAGTTGATGGATCTGTACTTATAACGTTCTTTTCTTCAACCAAGAGAGGACTTCCTTCCAAAAAGCACTTGTTACTTTACAAGTTGAATACATATGAATAATAGTTTGTTCGTCCCCGTTACAAAAATTACAGGCTGGGGAATTGATCAACTTAGCTTTACAAAGATAAGAATTAGCCTAGTCGGCGAAATACGATGTAAAAACCTGATATTAAAATTTCTTAACACAGGGGCTAGTGTACATCTAAAAGAAGTATTAAAAGCTTTCTAAAGTAAAGTAACACGGTCATCCAAATTACAGTCAGTTTTCCATTTCCGTATTAAATTATTATTATTATCAAGCGAAATAGTGATGGAAGATATTACATCTTTATAGAACAATCTAGCAGGTTGGTTGGAATTCTCGAAAACATGTTTTGTATTATTTACAGGTGTAGTATGGTCAGTTGGTTGTTGAATAGCTCTCTTCCACTCCACTGGAATGGAATGAATTATTCCAGTTACAAAATCTGTATAAATGTCAAGCGTCTCACAAAAACTTTGGAACCCTTTAACGTATTATCATTATTGCTAAGATCCGGGATAGTTTTAACCCCTTTGTCAAACCAGCTTTTAATAAACACTACGTTGTGATCTACGTTTATAAATGAATGGAACCAAATATTTTCAGCTAAATACTCACTTTTACAATTGGGTTTACGAAATTTATACAAAAACCAAGCTTCCAAGACATGCCTATAAAAATCGTTATGGATGTGAGCTTGAACTTTATCGGTATAGCGTATATTACAGTCAAAGAAATAAAAGCCACCTTTATACCTTAAAAATTCATTCAGGAAAAGCCACTTATCTGGCTCCATTAGAAAACGCTCAACCCATGTTGCCTTTAAGGAGTCACAAACTGTTTTTACGTGAGGAATCTGCAAACCACCCTCGTTGTAAGAATTAATTAACACATTTCTTTTGATACGGTCTGGTTTACCCTCCCACAAAAACTCAAAAATTATACTTTGAATGCAATGAAGAAAATCATCAGAAGGATTCGGTAAGACGGAAAGACAGTATGTTAATTTTGACATAGCTTAACATTTTAAAATTGTTGATTTGCCCATAAGGGATAATTTTCTAGCCTCCCACGGTTTCAAGCAATCACGGATATGTTTTGGTTTATTAGCAAAATTGATATTAATAACATTATGGATATCATTCGGAATTTTAATACCTAATTAGGTTATAGTATCATTGGTCCATACATGGTCCATGCAAAGGGAAGATAATCACAGAAACTGGTATCAAGTAATCGACAAGGGCCAACACGTTTAACGAAACACTAATCATAGTTAATCTTGAGTGAAGAATTAGAGGAGAATTCATTTAACACCTTGATAAAATTTGTATAGGACTCATTGCACATATCAATGAAGAACACCGTGTCGTTAGCATATTGACATATTCGGAACTCGTGATTACAAATGTTAATACCCCTAAGATGCTGATTCCCCCGGACAGCAATTGCAAGAATTTCAGAGCAAAGAATAAACAAATATGGCGATAGCGGACAACCTTGCCTTACTCCTCTAAATATATCAAAATATTTTTTACAAAAGCCGTTATTTGTGACAGTACTTTTAATATTATTGTAAATTAGGTTAATCCAATTGATAATATCTGCTCCAAAATTGAAACTTATAAGAGCTCTGAAAAGAAATTTTCTCTCTATTGAATCAAAAGCTTTCTCAAAGTCGGCAAAAAACAGAATCCCAGACTGGTTATTATCTTTACAATAGGATATTATGTCAAGTACTTTCCTGAAACACTCACCAATTACGATTATGTAGAAAACCACACTGGTCGTGTGAAATAATAAATGGCAAAACCTTCTTAAAGCGGTTTGCTAAACAGCAAGTTAATATTTTATAATCCGTATTTAAAATGGATATTGGACGCCAGTTTTTTAGATATAGTGGCGATTTATCTTTTTTCGGAATTAGAGTAATAACCCCTTGTCTCAAGGAGGAAGGCAACTCCCAATTGAAAAGAATAATTAAACACTTCTAAAATAATATCCGCAAGATCAGGCCAAAATAATTTGTAGAATTCCCCAGGCAAACCATCATTTCCAGGGGTTTTGCCGTTTTTTTAAATTAGACACTACAACGGAACATTCATACTTACTTAAAACCCCTTCACAACTAGTTTTATCGACCTCAGACAGATGTTATCCAGATCTCTCTGCAGCCGTAAGGCATCATCCAAAATGCTAATCTTCCTATAAAGCTTAGTATCATCTGCAAACTTTCTTATTCGACATGTAAGAGAACTATCAATATCATTGTGGAAAATTAAGAAAAGAAGTGGGCCAAGGACAGAACCCTGCGGTACTCCACTTGTGACTTCTTTCCAAGAGGAGAAGTTACCATTGACAGCAACTCTCTGAGATTTACCATAAAGCCACGAATTTATCCAATCAGGACAATGGCCCTGAACACCTAACCTATGCAGTTTAACCATTAGCCTACCTAATGGAACTTTATCAAAAGCCTTTGAAAAGTCAAGTAAAATGACATCAATGACATACATAGAATCAAGATATGAAAAGACATCTTCAAGAAAGCTCAGTAAGTTAGTAACACAACATCTGCTTGGCAGGAAACCATCAGGGGTGTAGCCAGGATTTTCTTGTGGGGGGGGGGGGGCAAAGTCGACTCATCGATCTCAATCTTCACCGACGGGACTATCTAAGTGGAGCGCCACCATCAGTTGGCGCGGAGCGTAAAAGAAAATGTTTGGTTTTAGAAACCCCTCAGATGGCAGGAAACGGCACTTCCCGAGTGTTTTATGCTGCATGTTCCCAGCCTAGAAATATGGATCTCATTTCTGATATTTCTCAATTAATGCAAAAAAAAAAAAAAAAAAAAAATCAATCTATTAAAAATGTTAATACATGTTTCTAAGCGGAGCTCTAACATCGATTGGCGCGGAGCGTAAAAGAAAATTTTTGGTTTTACAAACCCCTCAGATGGCCAGAAACGGCACTTCCCGAGTGTTTTAAGCAAGAATAAGTTCAGCTCAACTTCGAAATTCTCCCCGCTTCTTTATTGGAGCACTTGACAAATATTGAGGGACTGAACATACCTTTAGCCCAAACTTTTTCATTTTTCATCGCCGCCACTGGGGTGTGACATTTTCTTGAGGGAGCGAAGCGCCCAAGTGAGGAGCCGAGCGACCGAACGGGGAGAGGGTGTGGTTCTCCCCCTCCTGCCCCAAGGAGATTTTGCAATTTTACATCAAAATTGAGCGATCTGGTGAACACCTAAGTTGGAATTTTTGGACATTTTCAATCTTGTATCAATGTTTTCCTTATTCCCTCGAGAGTTAGCAGGGTTAGTGTGTGATTGTAAGAGGGTTACCCGGTACGAGCCAATGGGGCCCTAGGGAATTGTGTCGCACTGGAACAAGACAGCTACTCATAAGGCTAACATTTATTTGGCTAAACCAGCGAAATTGACATTTTGCCCTGAAAAACGCCAAAACTCCATTTGAATAAAAAAAAAATAAAAATAAGAAAAATTAGGTATGGGCGGGACTAAGTGCGAACCCCCTGAACGCCCTGACCACGGGCCTGTCTCCCTGGGTGTCACCTTCCCCTTTGGAATGTTTTGCTGTCTCGAAGAGCTTAGATGCAATATGGTGCTATATTTTGTTCTTTTTATACTAGATTCCAGTGTTCTCCACAGGGGGTTTTAGAGGGCCGACACGTCCTCCTAGTGAAATTGACAGCCCCTTCAAAATAGTTGCCGCTCTCCAAAAAAAGCAGCTTCCATTTCTAGTTCATTGCTTCATTACACATATACAAGTCATAACTGGAAAAATATGTCTTCCCTCCAGGCTTAGCGCCAGGATTTGCCCGACGAAGGGCCACTCTCCGAACGGGGGAGGGACAGGGTGGGTAGCGACCCAAGCCCCGACAGCCAGGATGCCGTCGATGAGTTGGTGAGGGAGGTTTGAAGAAAACTTGTGCACTATACCTGCCATTGCGAGCCATATACGACATCAAATTTGTATATGCTAGAGGAAGATATTTCCGCACTGATTTAACCGTGGAAAAGGGGGCAAAAATTTTTGGGGTAAGCCTACACTAAAAAGAATCTGTACGTATTTAAATCTTATATAGGTCAATAAATTGACTCGGCATTTGGGCCCTATCGGACACAAATTATATTGTAATTTCTTCTTCGAGTCCGTACCGCACGACTGACGCAAGAGATAATTAACTAAGTTTAGTGAAATGAGATGAAATTCCCGACATGAACATTAATCCATTTATTCTACTTATTAATTTACATGAAAAGGTGTGAAGGGTTTGTACTTTATTAGCTCTAGGTAACGGAACTGAGGAAGAGTGTGCAAAGCGTACCGAACATTTTGGGTTTTATCGCAGAAATAACTCTTGTGAAAGCCAAAGTAACTATACCGACCATGAGAAGGCGACAGGTTATCCCCGACAGGGGGCGGGCCCAGTGCCAGCGACCACAAGTTCCGACAGCCCCTATGTCGAGGGGGTGGTATGAAGGAGCTTAACTATCCCATGTCATTGCAGCCTTGGGCACATTTTCCACAATGTTACTTAATATTTTAAAAGCCGAGTTAGTGTTCTTTTGAATCTGAATCGTGAAATTGCAAGGCGCGCAAAGCGCGCGAAATTTTTTGGTGGGCTCACAAAAATAACATAGCCTATGTAATCATTAAGAACAAAAAGAAAAAAAAATAGAAACTGCAGGGGTTGTAGACCGTATTGGGGATAACATACATTGTGTCGAAACCACCTGGAATACCCGATAAAATAGCCAAACTATGCTCCGTGAGTGGCTCACCATCTGACCTATCGCATGACACACACAAGAGAACAGCAACTAGGCTTTGTGATATGGGATAAAATTTACGACCTCTGCATAACCTGTGTACTCTGCCTACCAGTTACTTGGTAAGGTTGAGAGGACTTACCCTTTCTAGACATGTGGAATGGAAGTATTGAGAGAACTGGAGGGAATCTACAGCGCGCGTAGCGCGCCGAAAATTTGGGGTTTTTATTAGGGAAATTGTCCCTTGAGAGCAAAAAACAGGTAAACCATCGGGGAGACTAGTCGCCGTCGGGGACTGCATACTTTATCGTAACGACTAAACCCCCCCCCCCCCGAAAAACTGTAAAAAATGCCCCCGATTCCCTCCTTCCTCTTGCCGTTTATTTTATTTTTTGGGGGGGGGGGCTCCCCTTCATTTTTTCAACATCGCCCATCGCGTCCCCAAAATTTCTGTGG
This sequence comes from Holothuria scabra, assembly GCA_037179385.1. NCBI lineage: Eukaryota > Metazoa > Echinodermata > Holothuroidea > Aspidochirotida > Holothuriidae > Holothuria > Holothuria scabra. The sequence continues at coordinate 17,974,283 of CM074189.1, forward strand.
GGGCACTCTGCCCCCCCCCCCCCCTGGCTACGCTAGTGGAAACCATGCTGTGACAGATTAGTAACTCATTATCTAAAAGATACTTAAGTAAACTATCCTTAATTAAAAATTCCATAACTTTGCACACAACACTGGTTAAACTGAAAGGCCTGTGATGTCATGGGGGGGGGGGGTGTTGAGGCACGAAATGGGGGGAAATTCCAAGGGTAGAGGCGAAAAAACGCTATATTTAGGTGTTTTTGCACTGCAAGGTTTGGTCATGGGGGGTCTGACCCCAACCCCCCACCCTCCTGTAGCTACGCCACTGCCGACAACTCGATTGGTGATGAATGTAGATATTGTCGGAACATACGGGTGTCGGAGTGTAAGGGCAGTTACGGTGGCACCTCATTCACTTTTCATTCATTAAAGGATATGAAACCATGTGGCAGGGCCGGTATGAACTGAGGGGTAGCGTTGTCAGGGGAGACTTTGTTAGAGGGGGATTTTGTGTGGGCGACTATGTGGGCTTTAATTTATCATAGGGTGGGACTCGACAGGCTCAACCCACCCCCCTACCCCACCACCACCTTGTACTGAACTTGCACTTAACATACTGTTGTCACCGTGTGACTCATACTACTGCGCCCTATGTAGCTCGCCATTGATTCAGTCAAGTTGATCTTCAATCCACCACGAACTGCCCTAAGTGAAAGTTTTGCCCTCGATATAACATCATCTTGTTCAGTTTTTAAAGTAATCGACATTTTCTGTTGAAAATAAGCACATTTCATAACATATTTGGCCTTATCGCAAGCCAAAACGTCAAATTATCAAGCCATCATATCTAAATGCCTATCCAACTGTGTGGAGAGTGGAGCTGTTGCACGACCCTTTTGTCACGCACAATATGGCGGCTCTGTTGCTTCAATTTTTCGGCACCACCTTCTATCCAGGTATGTAGATCAGTGGTACAGCACAGTATGTAGGCATAAAGCGCACGGGCTGTAAAGCATGGATCTTGAAATTGTTGAAACTCGCTTCTCCGTCTTTTACATGCCCTGTCGGATTGCTGATTGACCCAATCAAATTGATTTTTGGCTCTTACGAAAGATAATTTATATCCTTTACAATAGCGTTGTTCAGTGGCAGCACCAGGATTTGAAAAGTGGGGGGGGGGGGGGAATGGAGGGCAAAAGAAAATGTTGGGGAGGGAAATCTTCTTGCGCGAAGCTCGAGACTTACCGGGTGGGGTCCAGGGGCCCGCCTTAGGGCCCCTGGTGGGGTCTAGGGGCAAAGCCTCGGTGGGGGTGCAGGGGGAGAATCCCCCGGAAGCTCTGAGGTTTTAGCAAATCTCTTGGTAAAAAATTAAGTCTCAGGATAGGTGTATTTTGGTCCATAATGCATTATCAAAAGCAAAGTTTCCAAATGATTTTAATGCAAGCTAGGCTTATTTGGCTATTACTCTCCTTTGCTGACAACATGAAAAGTTGGTACATTGGTACATAATGTATTAGAGGGATGTGTTCACAACTACAGCAAGAAAAATTCTCTAAACCTATCAGAAATTATTTGTGAATTATTTTGCCTTGAAAACTCCTGAAAGGACACTATACTTCAGGAGCTGAGTGGGGGCAACTGGGGGCCGGGAGAAAAGGCTCTGACTGGGGCCCATTTGCTTTTGAAGCTGTCCCCCTTTTAAATGCCTCGTCCTTAAAAAATATGCCTTTATCTGAGGTTAAAAATCACATTGAAAGGGACAGTAAAAACAAACAATTCAGAAAGTAACCCGTTTTATAAAACAGGAAAAGAGATAAGTGGTAAAAAAAACACCTTGTAAAGGTGCCTGTCAGTAGTCCACCGTGCGTCACATGGAGGTTTGTCAGAAGGGCTTTTGTGTTGCACAGTAAAACGCCCCCCCCCCCCCCAAAAAAAAAAAAAAAACACGCCCGCACTGATCGAAACAAGTTAAGGACGCCCCTGCCTGCACACTAAGTGCTTAAAGGGCAAATCGTTTCACCCAAACTACACTTCTTGGTAACAGAAACTCTCAGCTCTTCGATTGACAGCTAATTCAAACAATGCGGAGTACGAAAGCTTATGTTACACAGTATGTACTGTCCTGATTGTGTTTTAATTGTATCATTGAGCTTTCTATACTCATCCTGAAGCAATATAAACTGAGTTGTGTCTGGATGTGTGTGAATTCCGGACAATTGTGAGATGGGCTTAAAGTGTAGCTAAAGTCAAAAAATTCAAAAATATATAATTACGAGCATGGAAAATGACTTCTAACAGTCCAACTTCTGTCTTCATAGGACATTCCTGAGCTGAGATATAAATGTTGAAGTTCATTCACTTAAAACAAATTGGTCCATTGCGCAATTATTGTGACTCGACTCTTGTTGTACAACTCACAGAACCTGCTCTGTTTTTCTTAAAAATTAAAAATGTTTTTAAGACCTTGAACACTTCCTGTTTGCTTAGACAGCGTGCTGAACAGAGAGGATTTAATTATTACATCAACCGGGCCATTAGAGTAAGAGTGCTGTCACACCTTGGTACAAGGTGCAGTAACTTTCAGAAAAACAAAGAAACACAAAGATTGTAATTTGAGTCGTACAACAATGACATAGTGTTGTTATCGAGTCGCTAGATTAGTGACTCGAGTCACCAGTTTTCAAACTTTTAAGTGACTCGAGTCGAGTCATTGACTCGAGTCACTGTACTATTTCAATGGGGAAATTACTCCTCAATTCTATCGAGTCACTATCATTTTGAGAGGAAGTGACTCGAGTCGTGACTTGTTACAACACTGTTGAATGACATAACAAATTATTGCGCAATATACCATTTTAAGTTGAGTGAATAAACTTTAACATTCTATATCTAGGCCAAGGCTCAGGAATGTCATATGAAGATGGGAATTGGACTGTTAGAACTCATATTTCATGCTCAGCTTTAAAGGGCAATTTCTCTCACCCCAAACTGCAGTTCTTGTAGGGGGTACCCAAGCTCTCAATTGGCTCAACTCTTTGATTGACAGCTAATTCAAACAATGCAGAATACCAAAGCTTATATACAGCATGAACTGTACTGAGAGTGTTTTAATTATGCACATAGAGCTTTTCTATACTCACCCTGAAGAAATAAACTGAGATTGTGTCTGGATGAGGATGAATTTCAGATAATTGTGGGAGGGACTTAAGTAAGAAGGTAAGGAGAATTGGTTCTGTTTGGGGTGAGAGAATTGGGCCTCTAATTCAAAGAAGGGTTTTAGGTCATAACAGGATTTGGTATGTTAGAGGGGTACTAATTCTTAGCAGTTTGGTGAAATTTGCATTGAAATCTGATGTGTGGTTTTCGAGATATGAGCATGTAAAGTTGTCACATTTTCAACATAAAGTGAACTTGAAGCAAGCACATGTGACATCATATCCCCACATTAGTGCACAGTCTTTTGTTTTTCTTTAAACTTAAGAATCGAATGTCTCCTCAGCAATCTCATATTTTCAAAATATGATTGCTTCAGTAGCATAAGAACTTAATACCAACTTTGCATCCCCACAGGGAGGTCTTATTCCTAATAACCTCAAGTTCAACACGCAATCTGATAAATCAAAGGGAAGCAAAGCATTCCTTGTCAATGTGAGGAAGAGATACAAGCTCTGCTGCCCTAAAACCCACTTTGGAACACAAATCTACTGACTTCATTCACTGATATCTCAAGAAATACACTACCGATTTGGATGGAACTTTCACCACACTATGTAGATTTGGTTCCTTATTCACATATGAAAATTTAATTTTTGCATAAACTTCCCCTTTAATATATATTTTTGATTTTTTTTTTTTGACTTGAGGTATACTTGAAGTAATTAGAAGGTTAGGAGAATTGGTACTGTTTGGAGTGAGAGAATTCGGCCTTGGTCATCTTGTAAAACTGGGGACGAAGTTAGCAAATCGGATTAAGTATGTACATTTCTGACAGAGCGCCACTTGTTTCCAGAGTACAGCCTGCTTCGGAGGCAGCTTGAACACACAGGGAAATCCCCATTTGTAAGTGAGACAGCTCGGTACATGCGGTCAATATAGGCGGCCCTCTACAGACTATGATGCGTTAACAATAACAGTAATGCATTATACTTTGTGTTTGTTTCATGCAATCATACATGATACAGTAGGGTGTTACCGGGAAAGGTAACATAACATAACAGGTTAAAGGGCAAAGGAGGGCTGTAAAGGCCCCATAAGATGCCCTGTAATCCAAAAAACCCCCAAAACAAAGCAAACCACCAACACCTAAAGAGCCCAGAAAGATTAGGTTCTACCACAGTCATGGAAAAACTTGTCAATATTAACCTTAAAACGGTGCACTGATGTGGAGTTAACAACCCACTCAGGCAGGCTATTCCACTCACTAACAACCCTATGAGAGAAACTGAACTTCCTAATGTCAAGTCTAGCAAAAGACTTTTCAAGCTTTTTGCAATGGCCTCTAACCCGAGGATTACTCTGGACCTTTATATAACTGCAAGCTAACAAAGGATTCCCTTCAGATAGAAATTTGTATACCTGGAGCATGTCCCCCCTAATCCTTCTCAACTCCAAAGTGGTAAGCCCAAGCAGCTTTAGCCTTTGGGAATAAGGTAGATTTTTAACCTCAGGTATGAGTCGGGTAGCTCTCTTCTGAACTTGCTCTAAAAGCAATTTGTCCTTTTCAAAGAAGGGATTCCAGGCCTGTGCAGCATAGTCGAGATGGGGTCGAACCAGCTGCTTATACAAATTTAGCACAATTTCTTTACTAAAACTCTTAAAATTCCTCCTGATCAACCCAAGCACCCTATTTGCCCTTGCAGCAGTAGCTGCACACTGCCTAGATGACTTTAAATCTCCTGTAATAACTACACCACGGTCTTTCTCAGAAGTCACTTTGTTCAAATTAGTACCATTCATAGTATAATCATGGTGGGGATTCTTAGAACCAAAGTGGAGGACTTTGCACTTATCAGCATTAAAAGACATTTGCCAAGTCTGAGACCATGAAAATATCCAATCCAGATCTTTCTGAAGCAATAAAGAATCATCCTTCCCTCCAACCTTCCTATAGAGCTTTGTATCATCAGCAAACTTACTTATACTGGAAGTGATAGAGCTATCAATATCATTTATGAAAATTAAGAAAAGAAGTGGGCCAAGAACAGAACCTTGTGGTACACCACTTGAGACTTCTTTCCAGGAAGAAAAATTTCCATTGACAACAACTCTCTGAGACCTACCATTGAGCCACGAATTGATCCACTGAGCGCACTTGCCTATGATGCCTAACCTATGCAATTTTACCATGAGTCTACCTAGAGGTAGAGTAACTAGGTTGTTACGTATCTGCATATTGCTGCGAAGGCTATTATTATTATATTAATATCGCTGATAGAAACTGACGGATGCTGCTTGAGGTTCAACTTGAAGTTAAACATCTAACCTAATGTGACTTACGAAGTCTTTTAAGGTTTACAGTAGCCTAAGGCTAGAAATGTCCTACTTCACCACCACGGGTGCTCTGCGTGTGCACCGGCTGCCCTAGCGTTAGGCTATATACTGTATAGTAAGTTATCATGAGTCGATCACTGTCTTCTAAACGCCATAGAAGCGAGTAGCCTAGGTGCGATGTGATTGCGATACTAGAATAACTTGCAATGCAAATTCTTCAAATAACATCAAAACCAATTACTTGTCATCATGTTTTAAATTTTTAAAGCAAAAATGTTAGTTATGGCCAGATTTTCAAGTTTCAGCAAAAGTATGAACCAGAAATTTGCAAAAATCAGTAAAAATGATGATGAGAAGTTTAAAGTAGGGATTCTGATAGACAGGAGATTTTTTTGTACCATTATGTCAAACTCTGACCATAAAAATAGTAATTTGTAGGATTTTATTTGTTTGTTTTATGAAGTGATCGACTCATGATTACTTCATAAGCATTGCTACTTGCACTGCCTCCTACATTTCAAGATTCATTTTCTACAAATTACTCAGTCCAAACAACACCAAAATATAGCACAAAGATGAAGACAGATTACAAAATATTACATTCAAATTTTATCGATTTTTGTAGATGTTTTCATATTTTTGTGGTAACGAACTTTATTAGGTGATCGACTCATGATAATCCCAGTATACTAGCCTAGGCCTATACTGTAAATGCTAGGGCAACCTGTGGATAAGCCTAGCCTAATGTTAGGCCTAAAGTAAGAGATGTGAGAAGAAACCTACGTAGCCTAGTGCTACTACTGCAGTATCTATGCCAGGCTATGAGGATGCTTAGGTACTCATGAACTACAACCTTGAACAAAACTGTTGGGCGGTGGGACACTTTTCATTATTATGTGTCAATTTCAGTTACAGGCCTAGGCTAGGCCCAGCCTATTGCTATAGGCCTCGTACAGGCTAACATGAAATCCCCTTTCCCCCTCCCAATGTTGCGTCAAGGAGAATGGCTCATCTCGGTGAACAGCATAGCAGTGGTCAACATTGGAAAGGGGAGCTGGGTGTCCCAACAGGTGTTGTCCAAGATGGCCTGGGCTTCAAGAGATACATTTTTTGAGACCGTTTTGAATAAAAATGTTTTATTTTTCGAGGGTTCTTTGTTTTAGAGCCTTTTCTGAAGCTAACTATAAAGTTACACTTTCGAGGATTAAACCATAATGACAGTAAAATTTGAAATTGTATTTTTAACAAGTGAAGGGTGACTATAGGATTATGTCACATTACAAACATTAAATAAGCATTATTTAGACGCACAAATCAACAGGTGAAATAACTCACTTCTTGCATAGAAGAGTCATTCTTTTTCAAACTGATGGTTAGAAGACGAGAAATTAATTGAAAGAGTGCCATGATCTACCATAAAATGTTGAAAGTCAGAACTGCAAGCCAGGCTTCCTTTCATAACTATGGTTGATCACTAGACCTGTACTATTGGTTTGGGACACATTTTGCAGCTAGTATTGTATCTCTGGCTGTATTTTTCATGTTGTATAATAGCTCGTAACATAATTGTTGCCTTTTTTTAACCAAAGTTTCTTTGTGTTTTGCGTTGAAAGTTGCTTTCAAAACAAAGACCGTTTGGTTAACTAAACCTACACCGCCGTCCTTGTCAATGTGGCATGTATGCAGGATAAAACATTATCTCTTTATACAACGGCATTCTCAAGAATTAAAATGAGCAAAGCAAGTGGGACAATGCGTCAAGGAGTCAATGTCCCGTCAAATGCTCAAAAGAAGCGCTGTGCCAGAAGAATTGAAGTACTTTAGTCCAGCTAGGTTTTCGGCAGCATTTGTCTGGGCCAAGTCCCAGGGTCCGCTATTTTATGTCGCTCCCAACATTTGTGGAAAGGGTCCAAAATAATCCGGGTCAAAGACTCCACAAACTAAGTCTGGTCCTGGAAAAACTTCCACCTAACAGCCAACATATTGTTTACCTGCCACAAAATGACCATTTAGCAAAGTGTCACTTGTTACTGTGTACAGCGCACCTATCTGACTTCTCGAAATTCTCAGACAAGCTTAGACAAAATTGTTGGGACACTTTGCATATTATTCGTTGATTTCAGTTACAGTGGGCTAACATGAAACCCCCTTCCCCCTACCAATGATATATCAAGGAGAATGGCTAATTGCTGTGAACAGCATAACACTACTTGGTCAACACTGGAAGGGGGAGCAGGGTGTTCCAACAAGTTTTGTCCAAGATTGTAGTCCTTGAACAGGATTCTATGGCTACATCCACTTCGTTTTACTCCAGGCTAGCTCCTTGGCCACAGTCCGCTACAAACCCAGCCGTTGCAACATCAGATCTTGAGGGAAATTGATCAGGGCATAAATAGCTCATTCGTCAGCTAATTTTACCATCACTATCCTTAAACAATTAGAATCAGTTTTATGTTTATTTATAGCTAAAAAAATATGCATACATACAATTTCAGTTTACTTTCTGAGGCAAAATGTTAAAGAACACTTACTTGGAGGCCTCTTTCAGCAGCAGCCATTTTGCGGTTTTGAGAAACGATGGCGCTACATGCACTTCCACGTACAGTGTAAGTGGACAAGTTACAAAAGTGCAATTCCTCCAATAAATATCATGAAATTCGTTGTTTATTTCTAAAACTCGAAAAGAAGGATCATATAAATTCAATGCTTTGTTTGGAAATACTTTCCAGAATTTTAAAAATGTATAAGGCACTGGGTTTTTTTTTAAACTTTTCTTAACCAATTCTTCCCAATTTGGGTCAAAATTTTAAAATCCAACTGTCATCTCAAAAGTGGTGTTTTTGGAAAGTACAAACATTCAATTTTAAGAAACAGAAAAGTTCATAGCTTAAATCATTTCTATTTTTCCCTTATAGTTACAGGATTTCCAATAGATACCAATTCCTATAGCAAAAACCTTAAGTAAGTGAGGCTAGCCTACTTTGCTCAAAGCTAATCAGAAACGTACATCTCTTTGCATTCACTGATGTAATAATAGACAGTTTGAAAAAAAAAATGCAGGTGACCTTTTTCACTAATGATAGTGATGAGAAAAAATTTAGAGCAAAATTATGCTTAAATTGTCTTCATTTTAGATATTCTGCATCAAAAAGTTTTCATTAAAACCACAGGAATCAGTTTATATTGATTGTTTCCTTACTTTGTAATAATGAAGGAGTCCTCTATATAACAGAACACAAAAAGTTGGATTAGCTTTTAAAGTCTTGAATTTTTCACCTAGCACTAATTTTGTTTCGGACGTAACAAGATGTCAACAATTTGACTTAGTTCAAAACTTCTGCCATATTTTATGTCTATAAGGTGAATTAACATTCCTGTTGAAATAAAATATACACAGTTTTACAGTTTTACTAAGAAATTAAGCACAAAGTTACAAAATTTTAATTTAAGGTAGTGTTAAGAATGTCCCGTACTGCTGCAATACTAGTGCAACTTCTGTACTTTACATGGATCTGTTCATACTTTTGAAAAATATGACTTCATAAAAAGATTTTGGTGAAAAAAATCTTGCCCAGTTCTTCTAAAATCCTGACTGTTCTATAGCTTGTTACTGCAGTATTAACAGCTTTAGAAATCCACATACTGGTGTCGGATCATACTTGTTTCGGACATAACACTTTGTCAACAGTTATCTTTTTTAAAACGCCTTCATTGGCATAAGAGCAAAATAATTTCCTTACAAAGTTCACCTGGGATTGCAAATTTGTGCAGATCGTTTTAGAGTCACAGGTCCAGGTAAAGACTGTCAAAAGTTACTTCTGATTACTCTAAATCTTTATGCTCAATTAGCTGTCCTCCCTCTTGTAAAAATCCATTTAGCCTTTTCATTTTTGAATAGCATACTTGAAGTGTTTATAGAAACTATATGAAAACCTCAATACTAAACTATTTCACCATACAAAATGCATTTTTGCACTTCCTGTATGGAAGTTTTGGCCACAGTTGTACTTAAGGGGCAGGGATCATGCCCAGTTATATATTTTGCAATAAAGGGGACCAGATCCGGATTTTTTAGGTTTTCGTAAAATGACTTTGCCTTTAGGTACATTTTAATAAGACCAGCTTCCATGAAATCATGAAGTGACATAGCAAAATGATATGACAATATAAAACTCTGATAACTTTTTATGCACAAATTAATTGTTCAAAATTTCTTGAAACAATTCTTGAAACTGCTTAATTCACTCTTGTGCCCAAGTGTGCACCATACTGTACAACACTATTTTTGGAGTTAAATAATATAAACTAAACATAGTTTAGAGAATGTTATATTTCAACTTGCATTCATGAAATATTTCAGAAAAATTCAAAAAAATTCAAAAAAATTCATGTACAGTAGTTTATATCGACTCTACATTCTTTTTTGTTTTTGTTGGTACAGGAGATTGTTTTCTTTTTTACTGATTTGAATAATTCAACAACCAATTTAAATATCTTTATTTCAAGTGATGTCACTCTCTATCAAAGACCTGCTGTAAGTGGGTTGTATCAATTATCCTTAGAACTGCACTTCTAAGCATGTAGCATATGGTACCGTACTGTACTACAGTAGCTGTAGCCTCCTGTGCAGAGTGAACATCATTCTTGTACATAAGGTACAGAATGATATCTTGAGAAATTCATTAAAAATTATAAAGATGGTCCTTAAAGGCAACTGCTTAAGTAGTAATAGGGTACAGACACAATTAGGGGCGAAATTTATTGTCATTTTGGACAAAGGTCACAAATTGCCTGTGTGGTTGCCTTGCTGGCCTGCATGGTCTCTGGCCTTTAAAAATTTTATTTTTTCTTGCAGAGTGTAGTAAATTTACCATAACTTTGAAAGCAAGAAATCTTTGGACGAAAAGTTTACAGTAACATCTGCATGTGAACTGCTAATTTTTGCAATTTGATGAATTGACAAGCCTATTGAACTAAGTTAGACTTTTATCCCAACCATTTTAGATGTTTGTTATGTGGAATTACTACTTAGGGGAAAATGGCAATTAAATATACCTCCATTTAATGTATGAAGGTGTAGGCTGCAGAAGGAATTCCCGTCGAAATTTCAGTAACTCTGACAGACTGGACCTTACTTATGATAATGCCATCCATCCCATAATTTTAGTGTACTTTAAAATGGGCAATCTTCTTAGCTGCAGATTTTTCACTCATGTTAAGACCATGGCAAAAGTAAATATTATCTTTGATTCTATTTAGAAACATTTTAACCAACTCATCATCTGCTGAACAGTAACCTTTTGATTTTTAGGGTGTTGTTCAAACAGGGTTCATGTTGCAATCATTTGTATCTGGTTTTATCAGGTGCATCTAGTGCACACCCCTCTGCTGTACTTATATGAAGGAAAATTTTCACAGATTGTGCATGATTCATGTGACAATTACTGTAACTTGTTGTGGTATACTGTACAGTAACACAATGTGCATTCAACACACAACCCACTACACAATGTGAGGAACATTACCTCCTCATAACTGTATGAAAAACTGGCACAAAAATGGTTCTGAACAAAGAGTTGTATACGTAGTTGCATCACTACAGTATACATGTATCACTGTCAACTTCATTTGGTAACAGGTTAGGTGGCATGCACAGGTTAATAGTCATTGGTCCTTACCTTATTAAATCCTCCTCTACCTCATCTAAATGCTAAACTTACTTTAGTCCAATATTGAAAGAAGCCTTTCCTGATTTTGAATGCATAAATTTGCCTATGATCTCATTTGTATTTCATTAACCCTCCACACCCCATTAAACTTTATCTAATCACCCTCCTCACCCCTTCTCCAGCACAAAAATATGCACCTACACTCTGTAATGTCTATGCATCAAAATCATTTAAGGGTTAGATCATCAGCAAAGGAACAGCATTCATGGACATGAGGATTTCATCATGATCATTACCAACTTCACTGGTCATCATAAACTTTATTGTTTCAGTTTATGATCTCTGTTCTAATTGAACCGTCATCATCATCCATATTATTCATATTTTGTGGACTATCACCCCTATCAATTGTCACCATGTTCTCAGTTCTCATTTCAAGCCCACATTATTCCTGCATTCAGTAATATTCATTTGAATTCTAGCACTCTTGTGACAATTGTCAACATTTCGTGTTATGTCCGAAACAAACAAAGTAGTGTACACAATATGATACTCAGATTGTGGTATAAGTAAGACATGTAGAGTTTAATAACTGCAAAGAACCCTATTCAAGTGTGTGGAAAGTACGTAAAGTGACTTTGTTAAGGTGTCAAACGACACATTTATCCTATTTATAAAAAGTTACACCAAAACAACGGAATTACAGCAACCATTCCCATTTTTGACCGAACAAGTGCACCTTATGTTTGGAAACCATTCCCTAGCAAGGTGGTTAAAATGTATTCACATAATATGCCTACTAACATTATTAAATAACAAAGGAATGGTCAGTTCACTTTAAGAATATGAAACAGCAAATATAAATTGTTTGAATTTCCGTCAATACCTGGAGCTGTTACGTCCGAAACAAGTTTCTGCCCATATTGTGGAAAAGATCACAAAATTGAGTGAATGACAAACTGCAGAGCATGGCTTTTCAAAGACAGAAGGAGATAAGAACTCTTTTACCTTACTACAGTAGTATAAAAATTCAGGTAACTTTTATTCAAATACTTGTTTCGGACGCAACAGTGGTTTCGGATGTAACATGAGTTGACGGGATCTTCTTTTTGTTGATGGTGGTCAGAGGAAACAATTTGAGTAAGTTGACCTACTGAAGATACTAGCTTTGTAGTAATGTGAATTTGACAAATGCAACCAAACATCAAATTTATTTTGTTGCATTGGTCATATTAACCACAAAAGAATGTTTCGGACGTAACAAAATTGTTGACGGAAAATTTAGTTTTTTTTTTCAATTTTTCATATTTTTTAAGTACTAGATATAAACCATGCAAATGCCCTTATTATGTATACTGACAGTCATTGCCATTCTACTGTAATGATTGACTTCCAATTCTTTGTTTTGTGTAAGCTCTGTAAGCTTCAGGTCTGTAGCTACAGATGTTGACGGAAAATGTTACATCCGAAACGGTGACTTTATTTCAACACCCTGACTCAGCCATCAATGCTCACAAAGTTTGATACTTATTAGCATGTTGATACCTTGCCAACTAATGTTGTTACCAAAAATCAGGAGGGAGTAGCTTTTGTATCGTAAAGTACACTTAATCAAAAATTAACCTTGGAATTTTGGCCATATTTTCCGTCAACCATTTGCTAGTATATCACATCAGGTATAAACTAAGAAGCAAAATAATGGTCCGGTTAAGCTATGGGAGCTCAAGCTAGATTGATACGTATTGTAAACTCAGACAGCAAAACACGAGAGAACATCTTGCTGTTGAATTGTGCATTGCCTAGAACCCCCATTAAGCCAAATGGTATAAGTTAAAAAAAACCAGGGCCATAACTAAATTTAATAAATTTATCAAAATTTTTTTGCAAGTATGGTCATTTTATAAAGTGGAAACAAACGTCTTCTGGAACATCAAGGAGTGTAGTCAGGGTAACATTTCCGTTAAGTGACCCTGCCTTGTTCATACACCTCAAGGTGTGTAATAAGGCAGGGTCACCTCAGTGGAAGGGTTACCCTGACTACATGCAGTAATTGCACTGCGTCCTCTCATTTACACTGCAATTTTTAATTCTAAATTTCACCAACTTATTCCCGTTTGAGAAGAAGCTGACTGAAGAGCCTACACGTAGATGCGTTGTGAAAGATCATTCAAGGCAATTTTGGTAATTACTGGTGCATTTTTGAAGCTGTGAAGCAGTTGTAGAGTTGCGTGCCAAGCTCGAGGTGCAAACGTTTTGATCTCAGGTGGTGTCAAGGACTACTCGTCAACAGAACCATGTAGTACGCTCCACGGTAGAGCCCACTCTGTACACAGTCCTTGCCCATATACCTATTGAAATCAAGATGTTTGGGCGCCGCGCACAGTCCGCAACTCTACTGTACAACTGCCTGGCATCTTCAAAAATGCACCTAAAATTGCCATACGTGCCATGAATGATCTTTTACACCTTATCTTGGCTTGTCAATCAGCTTTTCTTCAAACGGGGGTAATAAATTGGTTAAATTTGGAATTAAAAATTGATTCTATTACAGAGTATGTTACACAATCTAGAAATGCCTGTAACTGTAGTGTAAATCATATGACGCTGTGCAATCATTTCATGTAGTCAGGGTAACCCTTTTGTCGAGGTGAACCTGCCTTATTATACACCTTGAGGTGTATGAACAAGGCAGGGTCGCTCAACTGGAGGTTTACACTGACTACACTTACAGGTACAGTAGCATACCACAATTAATTCCTCCATTGACTTACACACTAAATCCAAAAAGTAAATGGGCCTCTAAAAGCTTGTCGAAGTTTTCGCCAGGGTCAAGCTACTCCTCATATGAAAGCTGACAAGTTGGCCATTCATGGCACTTTCAATTTACCATATCATGACCGTGAAGATTTTTTGCTATTTCACCTCAAAGTTCAAACCACCTTTTTCCGAGCCTTGTTTTTCACTAAAATCTTGTGTGCGTCCGCCAGCTTCTAAGGCCCATAATTTCCACAAGATTGCTTCCATTAAGCCCAATGGTACTTCATTTAATATACTTTCAAAACAAACTTCAGAAAACCCCAGCTCATTCCATAATATATCAAAAAAGTGCTCCTTTAAGGTACTCTATCTGAGGGCGAACAAACGGGCGCATTAATACACCTGCTAATTGGGATATGCTCTGTTACAGTAATGATGTTCCAGATGACATTCATCTTAAAAGTTTCCACTTTATAAAATGTCCTTACTTACCGAAAATTTTGATAAATTCATTAAATATACTGTAGTTATACATTTAAAAAATTCAGGAAAGTAAAACAATTTTGTCAATATAAGGGATAGTTATCTTTCTTTTCGAGTTTTGGAAATAGACAACAGATTTTATGATAATTAATCAAAGCCCAAAGGCTTCGACTGTAGGATTTCCAGACTTGCTCAGGTGCTTTTCCGCCTTCTTATGTGGCTTGTCCCAATTGGGTGTTACATTACATTGGCACACGACCACTGCAGACATATCCACACCATTGGACAACTATCCAGGGTGATTTGGCCACGTTTTTTTGCAGTGTTTCCATGAACAGAGGGAATTTTCAATATCATGGTCTCATATTGCCTTAAATTTTATATTTAATGCCTTGATTAAATGCAAATAACCTTTTCCATTGCTACTTTTGTTCTTTTTTTTTGGACTAATGGACAAAAAAATTAGAATGAAAAACATCCAGATCATATTTGCCAAATAATTCTTTCCTGAAAATTGACAGATGTTGTGGAATCAGTAGAATTACCCTGCTCAAGTGAAAAGGCCTGGTAAAAAGGCCTAGGGAAGGGGCTCTGAATTCTTCTCCAGTGTTTCCATATTAAAAAACAATTTTCAAAAAAACAATTTTCCAAGATTATCATCTCAATTACCTAAATTTCCATATTCAAGGCCTGTATTATTAGCTCAACCCACAACGTGTGGGTAGAGCTTATGTTATACTGTAGAGGGAAAAGAGTCTGTCTCACGAAAAATGTCCATCTCATTTTTTTTAGGTTTCAGCCTCTGTAATTGCCAGTGGATTTTTCTAAAATTTGCTGTACAGGTGTCATATTCACGGGGCAACAGATTTTCTTCCTAGCTACAAGATAGGCCAAAGAAAAGTGCTAATTTTTAGCTCACACACATTACTGTGTGAGCTTATAGAGTCAGGAAGATGTCGTCAACTTTTGCAAAAGTTTTCAGCTTTATCATTTTTGGTTTCAATGAAGAGAGAAACCAATGCATTCATGATGGCGTGCGTGTGTACAGTATGTATGTGTGTTTGTGCGTGTGTGCAGTGTGTGTGTGTATGTGTGTGTGTTTGTGACACTTTGCTTGCTTACACGATATCTTGAGAAGGCAAAATCTCACAATTTTCAAACTTGGTACACAGATACCCGATACTGAGAGAAAGAACTCTATTGATTTTGGTGGAGGTCAAAGGTCATCTGGGGTCACAGGGGGTCAAACCTCGCAATCCTTGTTTACACGATATCTCAAGATAATAAACTTGGAGTCATTTCAAACTTGATGTGTTGATGCGTGATGATGTTAGGAAGAACCCTATACACTTTGGTGGAGGTCAAAGGTCATCTGGGGTCACAGGGGGTCAAACCCCGAAATCCTTGTTTACACGATATCTCAAGGTAGGAAACTTGGATTGATTTCAAACTTGATATGTTGATGTATTATGATGAAGGAAGAAGCCTTTTGTTTTTGGTGGAGGTCAAAGGTCATCTGAGGTCACTGGGAGTCAAAGTCTGAAAATCTCCTTAATGTGATATCTCAAGTATGGAAAGGTGGATAAAGTTCATATTTGTTATGTGGATGTGTTGTGGTTGGGAGATGGTCCCCATTTCTTTTAGTGGAGGTCAAAAGTCATCTGGAGTCCCCGAGGGTCAAAGTCTGAAAACCTTGTTAACGTGATATCTCATGTTTAGGAAGCTTGGATAGATTTCATATTTGGGGAAGTGGATGCATTATGGTCAGGAGATGCTTTCTCTTGTTTTGGGCAGAGATGAAAGGTCATCTGGGGTCTCCAGGGGTCAAAGTCTGTTAACCCTTTTAAATGTTATTTTTCAAGATAGCTGCCTGTTCGTCTGTCTATCTATCTATCTATGTCCTTTATGGAGGTCAAAAAGGTCATTTGAAATAACAAAATTATTTTTTGAACATGCTAGTATAACATTTGAGTGAGAAGATAATGGTGCATGATGGCATTATTTGAAATGAAAAATTTATGTATCATCGAAACCTCAATGCATTTTTGCATTCTGGTTCAAGTACTATGCTCAGGCATTTTTCCTTACTTTGGCAGCCAAAATCGATATTTTGCTTGCTATTTGAAACTTAGCTATATCAAGCAGATGTGGAATTACAAGTAATTTTCTTGAAATATCTATTGCCAATTTTAGTGACGTCATCAAACGTTCCCAAGTTCACACCGTGATTTGTCACAGTGTTTAGTGTTATTGCACTGTACAGCTCACACAGTGATTTGTCACTGTATTGTTGTTGAGCTGTGATCACAATCAGTGTGCATTTGGCAATATTAACTTAGTTGGATGAGATTTAACGGCACGCCAACACAAATGTGTGACGTGTCTGTCAACTCGATAAAACGTCAAAGATAAAATGCATTTTCCGTTATGGTCCAAGTTCAAATTTGAGTTACTTTTGGTCGTATACGACGTGGGAAAATACTGTGGGGATTTTCTACAACCCTGGCGAGAGGGGGCGATATTAAATAAATTGTATCAAAATTACAGGACATACAGGGAATGGAAGACTGGTCAGGGATTGAGGAAGAATTACACACACCATCCTTGCAATATAGAAGCTGACTGTATATACATACTGGAACAGCTTTAGTTTCTGAAGAGAAGAGACAATCTTAAAAAATTTTGACATGAACATGAAGCAACACATTTACCATAGGAAAAAATGTAACAAGGGCCTACTTCAAGCTTGTGTGTGAGCTACAGCAGAATTTCTGCTCTAGTTGGCCATTTTCATCATTTTTTGCCTCTGGGCTAAGTTTCATGAAACACAATCCTAGTGGAGGCATATATAGCTCCCAAGTTCCGAGAGGCTAGATGCGGGTCCATCTGATTTGTCCGTTGGTCCACCGGCGTGGTTTAGGGGTAAAAAATAGTGCAGTATTAGGTTCACAGTATCTTTAAGGTAGGTACCTCATAATGATAGATAGAGGTGCAAAGTAGCTGACAAAGTTGTTCCCCATTTCAAAAGTCACATTGTATTAATTGCAAAGTCCATATCACAGATGTTTTTGAATCCTGAATAGAAATGTCTCATCTCCCTTTGCAGAGGAAGTTTCCATTCAGCTTTCTAGGAGATCCCTTGCCATTGGCTTGTCCATCACTGGAGTAACCCTATTTGTGATAATCTCAATAGCTGTATTTGCAATCTGCATGTATCAGAAGAAGAAGAAAGGCACATATATACATTACAATATTTCATTTTTGATACTGCAATAAAGTAGAATTGTCCTGAAGAATCTTGTCCCTTCATTGTGAAGGAAGAATAACAAAAATTGTTTTTACAGTATTGTAAAACATGGTTACTCAGTAGCAACCCTTAGACCCCTCATCCAGCATTAGAAAATTTCCTTGCATGAAAGATACACAAGTCTGCCTGACCTTGTTTCAAGAAAGTAATCTGAAACACAAACATATTTGTGGTGAACTCACCTTCAGTGTAAAAATATCTCAATACATTTTGAGAAACGAATTTTATTGTTTTTATACTGTGATTGCTAAAAGATAGACTCTGTGGACCATTTAGTATTAAAACAAACTTTGAAGCAGTAAATGGGGTTACAATTTAGGAAAATATCTCTGAAATTTTCAATGGAAAATGTCACTCTACAAGGTGTAAAGCAAACAAGTCATCCATTACCTGTGGTTTTGTGACGTCAAAGTATCACCCAGTTTGAAGCCCTATTGCCAAGTTTATGTGTCAAGTTTTCATGGGTGGTGATTTTCTAATGACAACAGCAAGCAACCACACCTTGGGAACATGTACTCTCTTGAAATTCCTTAGATACTTTCTCTTTCACTTCAGTTTTTGTGAACATCAATCCAACAGCAATCCTGATATCCCCAAAGTAAACCATCTGCAATATTTACAAAGATTGCCACCTTCATATTTGTCAAATACAGCACCTACCATTTTGCGATCAGCAAAGTTTCGATAGTATAAAGTTTCCAGAGACCAGGCATACTCTCTGAGACCCCTCATTATGTTAGCTGGGAAAAATTACCATCTGACCTCATAACCCCACATTGTTGCTTGCTGGTGCTTTAATGTGATCTATTTTGAAATAAGAGATAAATTGCATTACTTTGATGTATTTAAAGGTATAGTTTGCATTTAGTAAATTTTTGCAAAGAATTATCAGTAGTAGGTAAATGCCATGTCTCCCAACCAAACATCTCTTACTAAATCAATATTATTTAATTAAATCGATGTTTATCTCTTCATTCTCATGGTGCAGATGTAGAAGATACTGAACAGAAGTGAGTATTAAGTACTTACAGTAGTGGTGTACTGTAATAGGTATGCAACTGAACTCAAGATACAGCTATTCATGTGAACAAACATTTTCATTATTTGATAGTAGTACCAGAATGAAACAAAATTGTTTGATATGGCTAAACCCAATATTTCACTAAGATAAACATGATTGTAATTGCCTTGTCCTAACCAGGAATGTCTCAATTACAGCCAACTTTGACCTTTGTAATGTCATGTCATGCACATTGAGAAACTCAATTATATAGTACTTCATATGTTTTAATAGTAGCTCATCAATTTTAAGTATATAATAGATTGATAGTTCGTACTGCTAGTACTACTTCATCTCAAACAGTAAACATAGTAGTAAGTCAAGCGGTTTAAAGAGCATCAGACCTGCAGTCAGGAGGTCAGGAGTTTGAGTCCTGCCATTGCCATTGTGCTCAACATAGTCAATGGAGTAGGGAATACAAACCAGTGAGCAACAACTGGAAAAATGCCTTGGACAGCGAGACTTAAACTATTTGGTCACAAATCTCGATCTAGCCTAACCTAACCCAAAGATCGATAGTAGATTGATAGTTAGTACTGCATCTCTCACAGTATAACATAGTAGTTAGTATCTCATAGAGTGATAGTAGGTAAAATAGTTCTAGTGCATCTTAAACAGTACAACGTAGTGGTTGATGTCTCATAGATTGAGGTCTACATGCTGTAGGAGGAAGCTTTGCTACATGAACACCCAATTGGCAAGCGATTGTTACTCAAACAGTATAACAAAGTGGTTAGTATTTCCATAGTTATTACGCCACTCCCTGGTTGGGAAACTCCCCGAATTGACTGCTTATGTTGAGATTTCGGCTTTTGTCAGTCACTTGATGTTGATAGTACACGTGAGTATTGTCGCTCCATATGTACTGCATATATGCAGAGAGGGTAAACTGATTTCTTTGAGAGTCTCTTTCGAACATTTATCAAAATGTTGACAAAAAAATGAAATTGAAAAAAAAATCAATTAGGGCGTCTATTATTGCAAAAAGTTTGATTAAGATTTCTGTCTCAAATTGGAACAGCCATAAAGGGAGAATAACTGTACCCAAACTAAAATAGCGGGACAATCGAAGGCTGGGCTAGGAACAGTAACTCTGTAAGCAAACTCAACAATTCTGCAGAATTGCGAAGCACGTAGCAATCACACTATATAATGTTAGACTAGTTGGATTAAACCATTTTAACAAACCAGTGTAATGATTCATCAGACGAGTGCATTATACAATATTTATCAGTAACGATGGTCGTACAAAATTTTGGGAGGCCCACCTAGCGAAATGAAGTAGGTCTACTTCAATCATGGAAGTTCTACCTCGGAAGGAAATCCAACTTGGAAATCCTTCTGAAACTATGATGAAACTCTGAAGGTCAAAGCAATAAATCTAACACCTCCACACTCCAGGAGGGCATGCCCTGCAGGCACTCAAGGACGCTTGGAGTGACCGTAAACAACGAGTCACGTGTCTACTCCATTCAATAAAACATTCCCTCAACCAACGGGTTTTCCCAATGTGCTGCACAACAATGAATTGAACACAACACGCAAATTATCAAAATTATTTCATTCTAAAACCATGAAAGTGCTACAATAAAGTAACGCTTGCAACAGAGCATGGACCGAGTCATACCTTTCAGATTATACACTAGGCCTATCTGTATTTGTAAAGTGCTAACGTTAATGATTTTGTGAAGGCATTCCTTACTCGTACCTGTCCCAATCACTTTTACGAAAACAAATCATATTAGTCAGGGTTACCCTTTCGTCGAGTTGGTATGGACGTTCTATAAAGGCAGTACCCGACGTCAGGGTGACCCTGACCACTAGTACAATGCACATACATGCATTACGAACGTTACACGCTATCGCACACTTTTGCTGAAATAATCAGCGAATACAATTCTAATTGAATGTTAAAAAGTTTTTCACAAAACCGAATGTGCATACAGTAGTTGTAAACAGCTTTTACAGTGTGGGTACCTGCTCTAAATTTGAATGCAACGATTTGGTAGAGCCAAGTGCTTGGCCTGACAAATTTACTACGCAAATAGGCCTAGTAAAGCATGGAGTAAACAAGCGGGTGTGTAGGACCTTACGTTACTGTACAAAAACTCACTTTCATCACGAAAGTAGTCTCTGGAGCCTGTAAAAAATATCTTATTAGGACTAACGCTACGAATAAATTTGTTTGGGTTAAAAGGGACACCTATCCTGAACATCTATCCATTTTGAAGCCACTGCCAATAACATTGTACAAGAAGATTGTCTAAACTGGTTGTTCTCTTTGCGAGAACATCCTATAAAAAGAATATAATTGGCTAGTTCAAAACCGGCTCCACTCCCACAACCAGGACTCAAAGAAAATATTAAAGTCGTGTCAGATTGGGTTTAAGGTTCTCTTCTTGGTTTTTTACCCTAAATCCCCACTACCCATTGCCTTTGTGCTATCGTTTGTTACAACATCTAGGATTGTGGGCATAGGAGGTGTATATCACAGGCCTCAACCCCTAGAGCAAGAATACCCCCATGCATCCACAAAGCCGGAGAGAGTCAAAGAGTTAGAGTATCCCACCCTAAGCACACCTAAAAAAGGGCATGTAATGTACTTATGCAGGCCAGGTCACGTCAGCGAAAATGGTAAAGATGAACGGCGACTGCCCTAAATTTTTCGACACTACTATGTTCTGAAAATCTCTATATTCATCTATGTTCACAGTTGTGAGAACATAGGGGTGTCGGAACAAAGCCCCTCTTGGAAAGGAATGGATTTGTCGGAATATAGGGTGGCGAATTATAGGGCTGTGACTGGGATTAACATGAATTTTATTTCCTTCAGATTTTATTTTTTTCTGCCTGCCAGGCAACACTTGAACATCAAAACAAACATTTGTTACTTTTACTTTACATGTACAAGAAAATTAAGGTTGTGAAAGAGTTACAGTTGATACTAATGATTTGGTCAGCAAGTTGTCGTCCTATTTGGAAATTTAAATACATTGTAAGCTTTTGCCTTTAAAATTGGGAATTTTTATCCTTAACTTTAATGTTAAAGTTTAAAAGTGAAATAGGAGTGTTAGAATGAATCTGTAAACAAATGATCATGTTAGTAAGTTGTAATAAATGAGACATACAAACCTGCTTCTGATCCAGAGTAAGTCATTCTCTACTTAATACTGTTGCCTCACAAACTTTCATGTTACCGTATCATTTCATAACAGATGGACACTTGCAGGGATAAAAACTAGAGAAAGTGTACATCTCCACTCTTCGACTTCTCAAATAATTTTTGGGACAAATTTATCAGAAAACTTGTTAACTTTAATTGGTAAATCGGGTGCTAGAGTATCACAGTGTACTACAAATTGTAGCAATCCTATTTGAACTTGACAGAAGTAAAAATTAAAAAAGGAGAGATACTGTATTTTTGACAATTTTAAACATCTAAGTGTACTGGGAAGGGGTCTATAACACATCCTGTACAGTTGGTAATTTGGCTGCATCCTCCAACATGAATGATTCTTGACTTCAGAAAACTCCAAAGTCTTGGTTGCATCTATAATCTTGAAATGATAACACTGCGAAAAGAGCTGACAAATTCAATCCATCAAAATGAAACTTGGAGTCGTGATCACAGGTAAGAGAGCATTTTATTCCGCACTTGACTAATGACAGAACTGGCACACATGAAACTGACACACATCTCATTGAGTGCTCTACGTGACGATGTAGAAGTGAAGAAAATATAATACAAAGAATAAATTTTTTGTAGTACCAAAATCTATAAAACACACATGCAACTTACTGCAACTGGAAAATGTCCTGCTTTAAATCCATTTCAAGTCCAAAGTACTGTTAAAAGATACCAATTTTAACCTCCCATCTCACAAAAAATCTATCATGATGATCAACCAGTTACTTTCCTAGACACAGTTTCTCCTCAAACGCTGAGTTTCTGCATTAAATCCTAGAGTCATTACGATCGGTACAGGTCTGCAAAATGTTCACCCATTCAAAGGCGGACAGCCAAGAGCATAGTTCCAAGTTGGGTCAATATCCAGCATAGATGTGTCCGTTTTGCTCCATGGTGTGTGTCAATGGACATTTCTTTCAGCCATACAAAAATTTTGGAAAGTGACGTTGTCCAGTTGGCGGTAAAATACAGTTATTGGACCAAGTTTCTCCGCTAATGAAATCAAATCTTAAATGAGATCTCACAACACTAAACATTGTATCATAAAAGAGGCAAGTTTCAACTGAATCTGTGGACACTTTTGTGAGAAGTTGATGGCACTAAATACTTCATCAGATTTGGTTGCTTCAGAATAAGAAAGCCCTGCAAACAGCTTGATACCCTTTGGAACTGACTATCACCCTCCATTCAACCAGTTATTCCAGATCTAGCCAGGCCAATTTCTACCATCTGGAAAAGAAAGGGGAGAAAATTAGGTTATTCACAAAATATAAACTAAAATCTGGGATATAGCTAGCTGAACAAAGGCTAGGACTATGCAGCAAACACATGGTTTGTTCAAATCTTCCCTCTCTTACAACAGGTTTTAAAACGAAGTGAAAAAGTCACTAACTTTACATATCTGTAACATAAACAAAATATGCCTCTTTCTGTGCCAATAACTTTATTTTAATAAAGGGAAAAATCCCTAGGCCTAGGCTTAGCTAATATTGCATGAGTAACATAGCTTAGGCCAAGGCTAAATTATTGCTTGGGTCTGGGCCTAGCTATAACACTACACTACAGTATGTGAAAGTTTTATCCTTGGGAAAATGCCATGTGAGCACCCATGTGAAATTCCAGGGCTTTGATCAGGTAAAACTCTGGATATTTGAAGCAATCGATCCCAAATGAAAAAACAATCGTACCGATTCCAAATCTAAACAAGTAAAGTAACACTGCGGTACGTAGCCTTAGTCGTAAGCTTCGATAAAATTCGTGGAACTAGTATTAACACTGTCACACACAAACGAAAAGCTACGATCTCCCGCAAAAATTGGTACTCAAATGGCGCGAAAATTACGTCACTGCAAAGCCATGGCAACACAAGGGAAATTTCGAAAATTTCAGGCCAAGAAATTTGGATTTTTCGATGTGTAGGCTTTCGTAGGCCTGCTCGTGGGTACCAGGGATGCGAAGATATGACTTTCCGGTAGCAAACAGTGCTAAAATTAAGGCCCGCATCGGTGCGGAAACTGCCTAAAAATGACCATTTTTGAGACCAAAATTCTCCTCTTTGACACGGTAACTGTATCCTGTTGTATCGTACATTTATTGATATAACTTACCAGAAATACATCCTTTAGGAATCGGAGTTTTTCTGCGATACTTTTTAACCCTTCAGACACAACTGCACATCGTTTTCAGCCATCTTGCTTAAATTATAATGAACTGCGCAAGCTCCAAACACGAGGGAAAGCACCGTGATGTAATGGATGTTGGAAACATCAAGAATGTTCGTTTTGTCCAACCGATAGAGGGCGACTGACCTTCGCGGTATTCTTGACTGCTTCAAAGGTAATCTGATCGGTCTCCTGGGAGAGTAGAACTTGGGTAAAAGTCTGTAGATTTACATTGGAAGTGTTTGTGCCCTGAAGCAGTATTTTGACTTGGAAAACATAAAATTTGAAAGTTGGATTTCCTTCCGAGGTAGTACTTCCATGCTTCAATCTTACCGCACGCTGACTGCAGTCCCAGGGTTAAATTCCATTTGAAACCATTCGCGAATGGTCTGAATGGTTCCGAATGGTATTTTTCACACTGTATTTTTGGACAGTTCTGAATGGTCCCGAATGGTTCCATTTGCAAATGGTCTGCGAATGGTGTGGTGTGCAAATGGTTTTTAACTGGTCCCAAATGGTGTTGAATGGTACCATTTGCGAATGGTCTTCAAATGGTCTGGTATGCAAATGGTCTTTAAATGGAACAACTGGTCCCAAATGGTGTTGAATGGTACCATTTGCAAATGGTCTTCAAATGGTCTGGCATGCAAGTGGTTTTTAAATGTAATGACTAGAACCATTCACAAATGGTTTGTGAATGGTTCATCATGTTATGCATCTCAACAGTTTCAAATAATTTAAACAGGAAACCACCCACAAATGGTCTGCAATGGTTTCTATGTGCAAGTTTGAGATGGAAAATACTGTACAGTTGCTGTAAAACCAAAATTAATTAAAACAATATAAGAATTTAACTATAGTAGCAACAGAGTGTACATTTATTATCCCCTGATGGCATTCTGTTAAGCTTACAGAACAGTAATAATGGATTGCACATCATGCAGAGCTGGCAACCCAGTTGAAGGATATTACATGTAATGGGTGAGATCTGATACTTACAAGGTAAATGAAGAACAACATAAATAGTCCATATGAGTACAACTTCACTCAAATTCAAAAGTCAATTGATACTTGGCAAGTTTGTTACAAACTTAAACGCATGTAAAAACAGTTCATGGTGTCCAGAATCATGTTATACGCACTCATATGCAAATCACAATATAGACAAAAAATATAGCTCATTGTAATTCAAATGTAGGGTACACCTTTCAGTAAACCGAAGGAATGAAAAAAATCACACTGTAGGTTTTCTTTCCAAGGAAGAAAAAGTAGAAAAATTATCGACGAGAATGTTTTGTCCATAGTAAAAAAAAAAAAAATTTCTGACTTTCAAATTAAAATCAAAGTTCGGTCAAAATATTAAAATGGTCCACCAAGTAATTTATACTGTAACTTTAAGCACCAGTTATTTCACATTTGCAGTTAAAATAATAGGGATTTCCATGGTAAAATGCATTTCATGAAAAATCATAGAGTAGGCTTCAGTCTTCTCACATTTCCCAAATAAAACAAACTTTGGTAACTGTTTGGTCCATGAAAAATTATTCTCATGGTTATCCAAGTTGAAAAAGTAAGATGTTTTAACACAATTAAATGCCTTTAGAGGTTGCACACAGGGCAGATGAAAGGTCCACGAAGGGGAAAATTTATTTTGTTTCCAAATCCAATGGCTGTATTCTTCGTCCGATCCTCCCATTTACTCCTGAGTAAAGGAAATATTCCACACCAAGGCAAGGATTCAACACTTCTTAATTACATCATCCTGACAGTTTAAACAAGACTGTTCAATTTATCACATTACAATAAATGAGGCACAAAAACTAGGACACCAGCATTTCCTTTGTAAATTGGTACTGGTCCGTAGCCATCTGTAGCAAATATCTTTTTGAGTGTTGTGGTCAGTTCAAAGATGCCTCTCATTAGTTGTCCTGTAACTGCTTTACAGTATCTACTTCAACACTTTTCTGTAGTTCTCCAACCTCAGGACTCATTCTCACTCCACAGCAAGAACATCAAAAGGTACAGTAGCTTGCATGTCATGGATATGGTATAATTCAGCAATCAGGACTGCTCATATTATGTGATAACGAAAACAGGCTTTGTACAGTAGTTTCAAACAAGAAAATCGCTGTTCAAAAGGAAGCAGGCCATAAAAGGTTACCAGTACATTGGTGTCACAGTTCAATAGCAGGATAACTTGTTCAGTCCATGGCTCCATGTATGCAGTACAATTTCCTCACTCACTAAAATGATTATGCTTGACTCTGCTGCATGGTACACAGCAGTCCAGACATCAATGAAAAGTATTTAAGACACTGAAAAATAATTCCATCAGCTGTGCAGGACAAGCAGGAGACAGTTTCACTATGATGTCATTCTGTTTGGGAAATGAAAAATAAAATTTTATAAGTATATAAAAAGTTGTACAACAAAATTGGTTTTAAAGGGTAAAATCTTGATAAAAGAAACCTTAAGCTTTTAAGGTCAAGAACAGCCCCCCCCCCCCCCCAAATTTATTTAAAAGCAACAGCTAAGCATCACAATTTTGTTCTCATCTTCAAAGTATCTTTCATCATATTTTTAGACTTCAATATTGCATATCCTGGGTAAACCAAGCAGTAAATTTCATATTTGAAGAGAAACAATGTTGTCACATAACTCTAAACAGGCAATCATGGAACAAGACAGTCTACTACACTACTTCAGGTTGGGGTGACTGCTTTTGTTTTTTAAAGATGGTGTCTCTGTTTGTTTGGGACTGTGGTATATGGCCTAGGCCTGCAGTCAGATTTGCTAGAGGCCATATATGGAGATTTAGTTGAATTCAAAAACTAATTATTTATCATAGGCACACAAATAAATATAGGCCTAGGCCTGCAACAAATTGTGTACCTGTTTATTATTTAGGCCCGATGCTACAGGACTTTACTTACAGATAAAGATGGAAACATGCAAAAAGCAATTCCTTTTCCATCCTGTTATTTTTGAGTCAGCACCCAAAAGGAAAGAGACAGTCTTCATAACCAACCCTCCCTCCAAAAGAAAGGAAAAAACATTTTACTCCAACTTCAAATTTTACCATGATCTGGGGTCAACTATTTTGAGTATGACTCAGGCTGAGGCCAGTAATAGGCCTATGACTTTTCGAAACCCTAAATTTGGTTAATGAACTTGGATCCAATAAAATTAAGCTTGGTTGTCTTTGTAGAGGGTTTTGCGTGTATTATTAGCATAAAATATGTCCATCCCTCTTCTCCTTGTAGGCTATAAAATGTCCACCCCCCCCCCCCCCCCCCCCAGTAAAACGGTCTGCTTCATAAATTAACGTTAGTCTCTGTATACTACTACAGTACTAATTTAGTGCTACGAATTGTCTTGTGGAACCGCTACTAGTACTAGGGCCAATAAACATTAGGCCTGACTGTTAACACAGCAGTACCCATTAATTGATGCAGTCTTTGGCTCTTAATTTCACTAACATTTGTTCATTGCTTATTGGTCTCTCTGGTGCAATAGTTTAAAAACATATTCCTTTACTTACTGTGCTTCAGCATTTCATGAACGTCCTCTAAGGAAAGCAGTCTTGCCCTTTCACTTCACGTTTCTTGAATTCATGACACCTGCACACCACTGCATAGTACTCTCTGTAGTGTAAGTATAATAGCTTTTGTATACGTACTAGCTATGCCCGCGCCTATTTTGTTACATTGTACTGTACATGTGATGTACACATGGGTGTACAGCATCTGTGAGCTTTGTATGGTACAGTGCTGTACCATGCATTGTGTGCATGCCAAGCTATTACGTAATAGCTTCATTCAAACAAGCATTGCATTGTGCTTTGATCCTGTTCAGTGTCACAGTTATCATAAGGATGAGCAACTTCAAAGGCAACAAAGATTGCATCAGCATGATGGGGTGGGGAGGGGGATTGGAATTGTGTATGGAAAAAATGGAGAGAAGAAATGAGTACAATAATTGAGGAGGTTGTGCCGATGGACTGTAGATGATACCAGGCTGCAAAGCTATAACTACAAAATTTCAAAGTGTTGTTGGGGTATACGAGGATATATGAAGTACGGGCTAAGGGCCAGAAAGTGGAGTGGGGAAGGGAGTCAAGAGGTCTCGGACGTGGGTCGGGTATTGGAATGGCAAGAAGAATTTCCTATTCCAGCTGATATCCGTGCTGTGCATTACAGTATCTCTGTGTATCCTTTCCAAGGTTGGGGGGGGGGGGGTTATACTGTTAGGGAAAACTGAAGCTAAAAATTTCAGGGAAATCCAGGGGTGCGGTTGTTGCCTACTCGAGTTGCTATGGACGGCTTTACTGTAACCCCCAATTCATTTGATCCCCACAAAATTTGATAAGTGTGCCCCTCCCCCTCCAAAATTCCTATAAATAAAATGTGCCTGGGAAAATGATCAGTGAAATATTCAGGCTGAGAAGAATCTAAACTGGTTAAGGTTGATACAAAGTTTCTTTCCTGTCTACACCTTCAATTGTACCTGTGTACAAATTGTGAGAGATGTATCAAATCCAGTTGGTTATAACTTATTTGTTTCATTGACCTTTACATATCCTTTCAAATGAATTTGCAACAGGTTGGCTTACACCAACAGACAACTTGACCATTTGCATCATGTACATGCATGTTGAACTGAACTTGTTCCATTGATGTACATAATATATACCATTCACTGAATGGTTTCCAGTCTGAACCATTTGGAACCATTTGCGAACACCAAAACCATTCGCGAACCATTTGCATTCCATTCAGGTATGCAATCAGAAAACCATTCAGATGTTCATTTCCATTCATATACCATTTGAAATCCATTTGAGACCATTCAGGTCCATTCGGGTCCATTCAGAACCATTCGGAACCATTCAACTTTTCCAAATGGTTTCGAATGGAATTTAACCCTGGGGTATGATAAGCCTGTAGGGCCTACTGAATGACAGCAAAGGTCTCCAAATGCCAGGCCTCGGAACCAGTATTTTACGCTTAAAAAGAGAAAATGAAACCTGAGAATATAGGATTTCTTCATTTATTCAAATATCTTAAAACTAGGCTGATTAGGAGGCCTTTTGCAGCTCACTTTAGCCCTTGGGTCGACTTTAATTTCACTTCCAGCAGAAACAGTACACCACTCAAAGGAGACATATAGCGGTTGATCGATTGTCTGCATATTCAAAGTCAAGTAATGAACTTTTTTGAAGAACTCAACATGCTTTTACTGACAGCTACGGACACACCTTACAAAATTTATAAACGTAAATACAGCTTATACGTCTGTGCGAACACAGTGTACGTAAGGAGTTTCCCAACCAGGGAAAGGTATAATAACTATGGTATTTCATAGATTGATATTTACTGAATACTTATAGCCATTGTCTCAAATACAGCAGTAACTCAGAGATCGTTAGATAGCACCACATAATTCTAAATTACAACAGTGCTTTGTGTGTACTGTGCATTTGAGTTTCAAGTTGAGGCAGAAGTTGGAATGTTATTCTTGGGGGTGTTTCTCTGCCATACATAGGTTAAGTTTGATCCTCCAGGCTCCCAGAGTTATTTTTTTTTTCATTGAGGGTACTCTCACATAAGGACATATAAACCACACCCTGATATTTAAACATGGTGGGAACATTGTAGAAACATGAAAATGGAAAATGAGTGAGCCACAATTTGACAACATATATACATCTACCTCAAAATCATCAGAGTAGACTTTTCACAGGCACACTACCCTTCATTATCTTTAACACTTTTCAAAGAACAATGAGTAACTGTTAGCATTTGTGCAAGTTTTATGGTCTCTCAGTTTGTTGGTTACATGTGGAGAATACCTGGTCAAATTGCTAGACTGGCTTTTTAATATTCTGTAGCATCTTCCTCCTTTTTTCTGACAAGTGTAAATATACATGAAAAGAACCTGCCCTTAGCTCAGTTAAAAACATAATTGTAACCAATTAGACCATTTGGTATGCCAATGCCTGTAGTGTAATATAGATCAGATCACTGTTGAACATGGCAATTTGTGAAATGAATGCATATGAAATAAATTCAGATATTCCAAGGTATTTAGTTGTGCAACTTTCTTTACAGTGCGGAATTTTAGTTTGGTATACACGTAAATACAGCAGGTGTGAGAGAATTGTAAACATTTTCATCACAGAATAAGGTCTACATGCAGTAGCAAGAAGCTTCCTATCTGAACACTGAACTGGCATGGTACTGTACATGGCTGTAAATGAGTTTTATCTGTACAAGTCGCTGGTTATGTACTAACAGTAAAACAGATATTTTTACTGGATATTTTACCATTCTTTACCGTAATGTGTAATTTTTTTTGCCATTCCTTTTGCTAATACGAAGACATTGCCTTTTGGAAACCATAAATGTGGCTTAACCTATTTCTACCTGCAATAAACATTATTCAAATAATTTTTCAATGGGGTTTCTTACAGCTTACAAACAAAAGAAGACGTCATGACGTGAGTACTTCTTAACTAACTAACAATAGTGCTTGAATTAATGATTACATCCACTTTACACCAGGTAACTACCGCCTAATATTTTACACCAGGTATATGCAGAATTTGGCCAAAGCTTCATCTCTCAGAGACGTACCCCTATGTGTACGAACTAGGTGACAGTTTTTCAGTGCATTTCTCAATGGACCTTGGCCTCTTCTGTGATGTGCATTCACCACTTTTATAAAGCCATGTGTGTAGCAAGACCTGCAACAAGAAAAGCACACCTGTAGCAGCTGTTTTAGGATTTCTTCAGGTTTATGAGTTGCACTTTGCAACTACAACTCATGACTCGTACCTGCATCTCAGTATAAACTGACAAAAGGTAAAACAAATACATTGAAATAGTTACCGGGTATACAAATTGTATGATCTTAAACTGCACTTTAAAAAAATTGAGCTTGTTGATAACTTAGTGCATACAATTAAGGCATTTATTGTCATTAATATTGCATCAATTTCAAACTGTTACATTTAAGGCTACATTATTTAGGTTGCCACATTACATGAATTTACCCAAATGCTTGAACTATATTTATGATACAATTGTGTAATTACTTAATCAAAGTTCTTTGCATAAAGTCCCTAACAAAAGGTCTTATACATTAAAGTCCTACATTGTACTTAAGAAGGCAACACACTACTCATGCACATGATTATTAAACAACACAGAAAAACAATTACCTTGTAAAGTGAAATAATTGCCCAATACTTCTTTGGTTTTTTGGCCATGCACCTTGGTTTGTAGGCCCATAATGCACGGAATACATGAAAGGGTAACTTCAAGAAGTTCCCATTAATCCCCAGGGAATGATGAAAATGAAGAACATCATGTGTATGGTGGCACTCCCAATTATGTGCTAAGCAAGAGGTCTGTAAGGAAGTTAAAGCCATGTGTTCCACAAATGCATTTATACTGAGTATGGTCTATAGTAGACCTCATCATTTACATATTTTACTCATCACCCATTCAACCCTACTCATCTGCACTAATACAGAACCTCCATTTAACAATAAGAAAGAATTGAATAAATTGTGACCCATAAACAAACATCCCGTTTCTCTACAACACTGTCTTTGCAAGTATAAGTTGTAGGTGCAGAAAAATAACTCCATAATATTTGGTTGGAAATTCCTTTTTTTACATACTCAATATTCCCTTCACAAGATTTTTCATTGATGAAAAATGCAAGACCTGGTTTCAGTGAATCTGAAAAAGAAATATTCTAGTGAAAGTAAAAAGCATTATCCCATAGGATCAATTTCAATAGCATCATTTTCAATGTTTAAAGTGATATCTCTGGGCTTTCCAAGTTTTTGATTATTAATCATATCCCTACCTTGAAATTTGTTCAACTAACATTTTCTTTTTTCCACTTCCTTCTTGAATTTTGCTATAAAATATTGAGACTTAAAACCATTCCTTTGAACACATAAACAAAAACAATTGGACTCAGCACTGGATCAGGCTCTCTAAACAGCTTCCTTGAAAAATAATGAAGTGTTTCAGATAAATTATTGCAAGGAGAAACATTTTTTTTTACTTTATTGCAAAATATTTTAAGAAATACTTGATTATGATCAAAAGCTGCAATAGTTTAAATGGAGTGTAAAAGGAACCACAATAAATAAATATTATTATAACAGGCAGACATAAAACTAAAATCAAAAGTTTTTGAACAGATTTTTATAAATTTTAAAATTGCTTGTTTTTAAAAATTGCTAGTTGTAAAATTACTACTTTTGCCAATTTGATACCTTCGTTATTAAAATTCAGGTAAGGAATTTATGAATGTTGATGACGTGTGTGAATGTGTCTGTGACATTGCTCATTAACACAATATAGCAAGATAGGAATGGCTGAATTTTCCATATTTGGTCAATAGATTTGTCATCGTTGGTAGAAGAATCATTTTGTTTTATGGTGGATTTAAAAGATCATTTGAGGTTATGCCTGTCAAAACCCAATAAATGACTTGTAAACATGTTAGGACTGAGGGAAGAACACAATTATTCTTGGTTGAGGTACTGTAACTATAGATATCAGGCCAGATAACCAGATGTCAAAGGTCATTGGAGGTCAAACACTGAAAACATTATTAAAATGGTATTTTAAAGTAGAAAACTCGGGCAGATTTCACATGTTCTGGAGTGTGCTTGTGCACTATTGTAAGTAAGCAATTGTTTTAGTGGAGGTCAAAGGTCACCTGACATCTTTGTGAACCAATCCTGGAGAACTTTGTTAATGAAAGTATCTCTAAATATGAAGCTTGGATGGATGTCATGCTTTCAGCTTTGTAACTATGTGAATACTCTACATATGCTTGGAGAACCTATGTTGTTTCAGGAGTTCAAAGGTCATCAGAGAACCATACACCAGAGGTTATGCAGGAAAAAAAAACAGACTTTCCTATATCCTCATGTAGGGTCAGCTGAGAATTTAAAAAACGAAATCAAACAAAAATCTATTCTTAGTGAGCTCCAGTTAAAGTTGAACAGAGTTGACATCCCAACATGCTGATTTTTGGTTCAGGGTATTTTTAAAGTAGTAAAATGATGAAGATAAAAGTACAAGGATAACCATATGTTGTACAGTCAACAATGTTACTGTACCTACATAGGTAATATTGTTGATTGTATGTAATACCTATCATTCATTTGTACTTTTGTAGGCCTATTGTTTAAAGCAGGCCTTTCCATGCGCCATTTGTGGGGCTTCGAGGCGGTCCAGTTAGTGTGCGGCACCCTGCCTCCAAAAAAGAAAACTATTAACAGAAATAAGGACAGACAGCGAAAATAATTTTTGTTTTAAAAATAGACATACAAAAATTACTTGAAACATAAAGCCTTTACTTCTTTAACTACTGCATATGGAAAATAGGGATATTCAGGGAGGTTTCCCTTCATGGACTACCTCATTTTTGATTCCTTGCTGTAGGCAGGCAAGGAATCTGTGCGATGGTGATGTCGTGTGTGTGTGTTTGTTTGTGACACTTGCTTGTAAACACGATATCTCAAGATAGGAATATTCGACACTTGTCATATTTGGTATATAGATTTATCATGTTGAGAGGAAGAACGCCATTGTTTTTAGTAGAGGTCAATGGTCATTTGAGGTCACCAGCGGTAAAATTGCGACAACTTCTAAAATAGCTTGTAAACACGATATCTTCAGATAGGAGTGACAGACACTTTTCATACTTGGCACATAGATTTGTCATGTTGAGAAGAAGAACGCTATTGTTTTTGGTAGAGGTCAAAGGTCGTTTGAGGTCACCAGCGGTAAAATTGCAAAACACCTAAAATGGCTTGTAAACACGATATCTTCAGATAGGATTGCCCAACAATTTTCATACTTGGTGTATAGATTTTTCCTGTGAGAGAAAGAACCCTATTGTTTTTGGTAGAGGTCAAAGGTCATTTGAGGTCACTAGCAGTAAAATTGTGAAAACTTCGAAAATGGCTTGTAAACAGGATATCTTCAGATAGGAGTGACTGACACTTCTCATACTTGGTATATAGGTTTGTCATGTTGAGAGGAAGAACCCAATTGTTTTTGGTTGAGGTCAAAAGTCATTTGAGGTCACCAGCTGTAAAATTGCGAAAATGCTGAAAATGGCTTGAAAACACGATATCTTCATATAGGATTTCCCGACAACTTTCATATTTAGTGTATAGATTTGTCATGTTGAGAGGAAGAACTCTATTGTTTTTGGTAGAGGTCAAAGGTCACTTGAGGTCACCAGTGGTAAAATTGCCAAAACTTCGAAAATGGCTTGTAAACACATTATCTCCAGATAAGAGTAGCAGATACTTTTCATATTTGGTATATAGATTTGTCATGTTGAGAGAAAAAAGCCTATCGTTTTTGGTTGAGTTCAAAGGTCATTTGAGGTCACCAGGGTAAAATTGGGAGAATTCTGTGCCTAAAATGTAAAGAAAAATCTATCAAGCACTGTCAATTTGAAAGCAGGTAAGGTATTTGATGGCAAGGAATCACTAAGCCTTTTGGCTTTCTGATCTGTGCTCTCCGTGCCAATCATGGTGGTGCTCTGCTTAGAATAGTCATCCTACTGTCACTGGCCCTTAAATCCTACTCAGAACCATGAAGTTGCACTTCAATCAAACTAGTTGAAAAGGCCTGGTTTAAAGAATGAAATCAGTGTCAATGATTAAGAATAATCTTTTACTATTCCTAACTGCAATATATTTATTTACATTGTGGTTTATTGAGGACTATGACTAGTACCACACTAGCTTGTATTAGTGCAGAAAAACCCTTAATGACTGTCTATTAATTTTTATGACCTTCTGCACAAGTTTTAGAATCTGCCATTCTTTGAAGGATATGGTCTTTAATGTACCATACACATACTATTGGGGTAGGGAAAACGTGTACATGAAAAAGTAGCATTTGTTATAGTTGAGCAAGAATGGTGAATGATTGCATAAGTACAGCCAGTGGGGAAGGGGGCATGGTCAGTAAACGGGCCTTGAGAAGGCATCAGGCTGGGGAGAAACCAACTGTATGTCAGTCTTTACTATTCAAATTTGTCTCTCAGAGCAGAAACTATGCTGTCATGGGTTCGAGTTGAAATTTGCTTTTTTTTGTTTGTATCAAAATGCCGCTTTTATCTTAAATCATTGTTCCTCATTCTCTCAACAGAATGGCAATGAAAAAACTTCCTGAAGAGTATGATACCAAATATGTAAGTGTAATATGACCATTCTGTATACAGGATTATGGAAATGTGAGATTCCATCAAGTTTACTTATCTACGCAAAAGTTTGTCTAAGTTGAGAGCTGTAATCTGTTGGCACAGTGTATACATATCTGAAATTTAATTGCAACCCAGGTAGCGAGAATTGGTATTTCCCAGACTTGTAATCAGAACCTAAGCAAATGTTATTTTGAGTTTTGGTTTGGAATAATAAAATGCTCACATCAATAAAAAGTGAGCATATTGCAAAATAATTAGAGTTTACTTGATAAAATGCAAGGTTGAGCCATGTCTTTTACGTTTAAGAGGGATAAAGGCCACTCATTAGCCCCCAGTCCTGGAAATGGGTTCAAAGGGATGGGGTATCCCATCCACAGTATTGTGGTTTTATTTTTTATTTATGTTTTTAATTAATTTTTTTATTTTTTGCCCTTTGAAAGGCCTTCATGCAAATGTTGCTGTATTTGTATTTGGCTTCTTTTTTACTAGATCCTTGTACTAAAAATACCCTGAAGACATTCTATCAATGAATACTGGTAATTCCTAGTTTCAACAAAAACTAGTGTTCTGGCAGTCTGTTATGTGGTAGTTTTGATATCATACGAAGATCATCGTTGTTTAGCCAATCTTACCTTATGTCCATTCCCTTTTAGGCCCCTATCCTTATACTGCTGCTCTCTTTACGCTCAAACTTAGCAGGAAAGTCCTGAACTGATGTGATGTACAGTCTGCTGTGTTTTGATTTTGATTTGTATACACTGTTATTATGATTAATCTGAATGTGTGAAGGAATGTTTGTACTTTGTTGTTTTACCTTATTTGTGGTCCATGAGAGCCATAAGCATATCTAACATAACTTTGAATTATTTAGCTGTAACAACTTTCCCCAAGAATGGGACTACAATTTTTGGCATGCTTCACAAGGATATTTTTGAAGAGTCAGTGTGTATAACAGTATCTCCTAGACATCGGTTATTTTTTTTTTGAATAGTAGAGTTATACCGGCCTTGTTGAAACACAAGGGCACAACTTTTTTGTTACAGAGAGAGGGCAGAGAAGGCAGATTTCCCCAAACTCCTCTCTCTTTGATGAGAAATGAAGTATAGGTAGACTGTCTAGATGCAAAATGGTGCTAACTTTTATTCATTATTTTATTTTAAATATTTTGAGTTGTTGTACAGTTTTACTATGTCAACAGATGAGGTGCAATCATACAGTAATAAAATAGATTGGTTGACATGTTTATGGAAGTAAAATTCATCAATGAGTACTGTATGTTCTTCATTATCACAGGATGACAAGCCAAATCAAGAGCCTGATGAAGGTAAGTTCTATCAAACCATTAATCATGTCATGTGAATTCTGAGAAACAGTGGCAAAATGAGCCAAATTGATGTAGTCTTAACATTTCAGTCGAACACAGGACAAGAATCCCAAACATTAGAACTGTCTAATCATTTCCAGCAGAAACAGATGGAAAGCCAGGTAATGAAGAAAGAAGGAATTCATCACCTGAGAAAAATGCCGATGGGTAAGTTTAAGAAAGTAAGAAAAATATTCCTTCTCAGCAAAGAAATTTCCATGAAAGGATACTCTTCCTTTTTTAGTACAGTTTGTCAAATTTTTATCTTTTCCATTCAGGTCAACTTTAGTTTACCCATAAATACATTATCAATAATTACTTCCAGCTAAATGAAAACACTTAGTGTACACCATTAGTTGCACATTTAGCCTATTTGAATTGGTTGTGAATATGTCATACCGTATTTTCTGTAATAAACGCCCCCCTCAAAATTTTTAACAACTGCATAGGCCAAGGCCTCCCGCACTACAGGCCCAAACCACAGATTAAGCTAGTGTTTGACCGATTATGCTATAATTAGTATTTAATTTACCAATCGGCCTGATGGCGATTACTCGTTATTAGAAAGAGTGAAGTCACGTGTTTGTCCCTAAAGTACGCGCCCCTTGCTTTGTGCATATCGTTCGGTTGGAAAATATTGGGAATATTTCTGTTTGTTACACGAATGGGATATCATTTTTGTAGGCCTAATATTTTCTTTTCAAATGTGGAACTACAAATTAACTGTTAATACAGTAGGATTGTTTTCAGTCGATGTCACATACCCTTTGATAATTTAGTTCTTAGCAAACATCATGCTCTGTTTAGTTTTCATCCCCCAATCATGTCGGAACATTTGCAGTATTTTACTGTACTGGGTTGTAGTTGTGTTAATGTACTATAGAATCCCTCTTTAATGAGGCCATATAAATATACCCGTATATTTTTAGCAGTTCTTGTCCAAAACTTGGGTCTTGTTTAAAAATAATCTGCAGTTGAAATGCACGTAAGTCAGATCCCCGAAAAATCCACGTACGCAGAGATTTGTGTTGTGGTTTGTTGGTGAATTTAACACGGGGCTAGTGCAGCCGGTTATATCAGCATGGGAAATGGGATTCTCGTAACACAAACTCAATAGAAAAATTGGTCTCAAGGCCGAGTATTTTCACACACTAAATCACATAGGCGATGGCGCGAGTTGTGATTGGCTGGCTAGAATCAACGCATTTGAACCAATCACGGTGCAATGGATCGTATGCATATGATGTCACCGAGCAAAACATGATGCCTTGTTTGGCGGTAAAAACAGACACAAATGTAATTCTGCTGCATGCGTGGGCCAAGAAGTTAGCTGTAGGAGACCACGTGCATCACTGTTTTCGCTCGCAAATATATCACATGACAACATTGCATAAGTCCAAATGTAACTAACATTACGGGAGGAATGCTAGAAATGGCTTGATTAATGCAGGATAATAACCACCAAACTTCGAAAGATTCTAGGTGCTATGTGTACAAAACCTGCACAGGTATACATGGTAAGCTTGGGGACTTGAAAATACAGCCAAACACTGCAGCCCGATAGTCTGTACTTGTGTTTTTGTACAGAACAAATTGTACAGCAACTTACGCGGCACTTTCTTCCAAACTGCAAGGAATACAATTCCAGTTTATACTACAGTGTTATGGGAAAAATAACCAACGATCGTCCCCATGGCAGCGGTATAATTTATACGTTTGTGCTTATCAATGCATCCCGTTTTGGCGGGAAGTTAAGGATTGAGTATTTACAGGAATTTTAACAAAATTAAGAGCAAGTTCAAGTATATTTGTACCCTTTTTTCAGTTTACAAATAATCGATGGTAATGATGGGTTGAATGGCAGAATTTTACAGTTGCCGATTAGTTAATTTTTTATTAAAATATACCCTCAAATCAACGCCCCCCTTTTCAAAAATGTAACACCCCAGGGGCGTTTATTACAGAATATACGGTAGGTAATGTCTCGTACAGTATTTTTTGTTTTCAAATGGCAAGCCACAAGTGGCAAAATTGACCACCTATATGTTATACCATCCCAAACAAATGATTTATTTTCTATTGCCTCATGGAATCGGGCTTCAATGAAACATGTTACCTGGTGTTTTCATCCCATAGGAATGGTCCAGTTACTCCATCACCTGAGGAAGAAAGCAGTCAGGTACATCTGCCCTTTCTCATTTTGTTAATAGCAAGTGTGTCCTTACATTTTTATGAGTGTAAGGACACATGCTGTCTGACCCTGTTGTTTAAGGGTTTTTACATGAGAAACTGTTGTATTATTGGGTATTGTTTAGTCTTTATAAGAAATACTACCTGTGCATATTTTACTGTTGAAGCTGGACCAATCTGTTATACCCAAACAGCCAGTACTTTATTTCTTAACCTGCAGTCTGAGAAAAATGATTATTTTGCTATCTTGTGCCACAGAAAGAATTGTCATACAATCACCTAGTATTTTGAAATTAGTGCCCATTTCTCACATTTTTAGAAAATCTTAGAAGCAAATTTTGCTTTGTTTCTTATAGGTGTGGTAATTTATGATTGTTGTTTTTTATTGACCTGACCAGTTTGGTATTGAGTTTTAGCCTTTTAGTGGGAAGCATTATGTATTACCTCTGTTTTTCCACACAATACCAGTAATTTTACATCACACATTGAGTGTTTTTGCATGTATCACTGCCAAATGTGTTCTTTATTTTGCTATCATCTCTAACATGAAAATACATGCTTATCCCAAACAGAATGCTTTCATTATTTCTGATGATTAAGTTTCACTCTCCTATGTCACCATATTTCCAATCCGTGTTCAATTTTGTAGGAAAAGGAAAATCTTATAGGCAGTTCTGAGAAAGGTTTGTTTGACATTTTTACAAAAAATTATCTTAAATTATTGCCAGTGCTATGCTCACTTGTTACAGTTGTCCTTGTGATCTACAAAGATATGAAATAGTCTGTCGCCACAAAATATTTTCATGACTGGTATACAAGGTTTGCCTCACATGTACAGACAGCTCATTATTTCAGATGCAATTTCAATCACATCCTAGTGGTGTATATACTTTCAGATACCCCCTACATACTCCGTTGACCTGCTTTCGTAAAGAAAACCTGAAATTGCTGACAATGGTTGGAAGATGTTTCTGTAAAGGTTTAAGTGTGTAATATACCATTAGTCCATACAGTAGATTGCATGTTATTATTTTAACATCTCTTTCCCTAGTGATAAAAATCAAATTTTCACTTTCTTTATCAGCTTTCTGATCAGTATTAAATATGTAAGAGGTGACTAAACTGGAGGAATTTAGCAGCATGTGAACAGTATGACACTATGTAACACATTCATGTTGGTGTGCCATTAAATGTTTTCTAACTAACTAACTAACTTACCAACTAACCTATTAACCAACTAACTCCTACATTGAATATGCCTGTTATGTACTTCTGAACTCTAAATCAGTTCCTACTGTCTAATAACCTGCAGAAACTGAAAGGACACTGAATGAAGAAGCAAGTAATGAAACAGATGACCAGAAGGCTGGGTAATTAACAAGCAAGAAAGAAGCCCACTTTGAACAAAGGTAATACCACAGTCACCCCTTTATCCATTTTGGCCAGGATCCTCTTGACATGGCTTTTTAAGTGGCATGATTGAGAGAGCATTACACAGTGTCTTCCATTCTTAAAGTTAAAATTGGCTAATTACATTATTGTTATAAAAACACAGCATATAGTGGCAATCAGAGTATACTTTTGCAATTGTTTTACAACTTAGATACCCCACCACCTTTGTACATTGAATCAAAACTAACAAAAACTAATTCATGATCTGATATTGTGATTGGTTACAGTGTAATGTAGGCTGTCTAGTCTTACACCTGTGTGGATATTTTAACCTGTCAAATATTCACAGATTTTCATTCAACAGTCATTTGACACAATGTTCACATTTTTTCTAACCTGCAAGACCTCTTGAATGTTTCTTAATTCTGGTAAACATTTAGTTCAAAAGGAAAAATAGAGTGCTTCAACAAAAGTTAATATTCTCTGTCAATTTCTGATTGCTCCTTTAACCCCTTCGCTATGCATTGTTTTTCTGCGAAACCATATCACTCAGCTGTGTTCTGGTATAACTAATTATAAATCTGTGGTGAGCAATAGTGTTTTGGATATGAAATAAGGCTTGAAGAGAGACATTTAACACATATGCATCCTCTTGGGGCAAAGCAAGTGCAAATATGGCAGCATCAATGCAAAAAACATTTAAAAGTTGTGCATTGTTTAACTTGCACAACTTGAATTTCATGGTACTTTAAAGGTGCAAATGCTAATGAAATTATTGTTTCATATTAAGCATCATTTGGACACCCGTTTTGTACTTGTCAAAGATTTGCTTTCTTCTGCCCCAATATAACCAAGTTTCCATTGAATTTACCATTGTTTGTGTTTCTTTCATAGGAACAATCAAGTTTCTACACCAGATAAAGAAAAATCCAACCAGGTATTATTCAACTTATGTAAATCTATTGTCAGGAATAAGTTCAGATTATTTGCCACTTTCATTAAGGAGGGTGCCTACAGGGACTGACATGTTAGGGTTGGGGGCAGTTTCCCTGTACAGAAGTCTGCAGATATGATGGTATATTAAAGAGTTGGATAGTTTTCCAGAAGGCCCATTGGTTCACAACAGTCTGGGACAAGTGATTTCATCTGGTGAATGTGGCAAAATATGAAGTTTTGTACAATATTACTGCTGTAACAAAAATTATTTCCCAAGCCTGATTGAAAAGACAAATGTTGAATAAAGACTATGGTGGCAATGTTGGAGTTTGTATGGATTTTCTGTGATAAAATTGGCTTGACCAGTCAAGCTTGTGAAAAATGTCACATGACATATTTGAAGTTACAGTGCAACATCTTTAAATGACAATGCAGGTTATGGTAAGATGTTTCTCATCACAATTTAAGCATTCCTTTTAATTCTGTCATCAAAATCTTCTGAATTTTTATTCATGCTCTTTTAAATGTTAATTTAATTTACTTTGTTCCTCTACATCGACATATAATTTTCTCTTTACACCTTTTAGGAGAAAGAAAGGCTCATAGATAGTGCTAATACAGGTTTGTCAAATCCAATTGCTTCCACTTTTAAGCTCAACCCACAGAGTGGGTAGATATGTACTACTGTTGGGTGAAATGTCTGCCTTTCCCTTCAAAAGCTTTCATCATCCAGAAATTGCTGGTCAATTTTAATGAAATCTCTAGTGAAAGTGCCACCACATTAGAAGTGCAATACTTTTTTTGCTCAGCTGCAAGACTTGACATACTCTGGTTATGTGTTGCCATTTTTGGTATTGGTGTTTATTCATATTCCTTTTGGAGTCTCCCTCCTTTATGTAACATGGTGCTGAGCTTAAATTAGCTTTATCCAGAAGAGCATGCTCACCATCTGAACTTAATATTGGCACAGCAAAACCTTGTAAAGACCACTGTCCAGTTACTTTCTTTAGAAAATTGTGAGATTTTAGCCTTTGCTTCAATATAAAAACCTCTTGTTTCAAATTGTCTTCAAAATAAATTAAAAGTTGAACAGGTTTTAACAGCAGGACAATTGAGCGACTGCAACAATGCTGCTCTAGTGTTTTAACAAGTAATAAAATTTCTGAACTAGTGATGATACTTTGCACATCTTTATCTTACTCTCCAGTTGTGTATCCAAATCTTTCAGTAAGAGACTTCCGTGGGGCAAAAAAATTATTAGAAATAGGTACAAAAGCATTTTCTACCCTGTTTCCAAGTGAGAGAGATCTGTCCCAAAACTAATCCCCAAGAAGAGATGCCTTGTACCTACTCGCCAGTCACTTCCCCAACTCCTCCTTAAAAAATGACGATTTGGTCGGTGTTCCTGGGAATCTTATGAGAAAACTTGAGTTATTAATCACTGCCTTGTATAGTTGGTCATAATGGCAAAGAAAGTAATACAATCAGAATGAACATAGACCTGAATAAAAGATGTTCATTGTTAATGTACAAGTATGTATTTTCAAATTCTATTTCTTTTTTGAACAGCATAAACTGTTTCGGCAGAAAAATGGCAGAAGATAGAATTTCTCAATGGTAGGGAATTCTTAGGATGGTGATGTAAAAACCTCATCTGGAACCAAGTGAAGTTGCCAGGTGGATTCCCTTGCTGCATGTATTAGAGTGAAGTTGCTGCTACTTGTCATCAATACCTCCTTGACCATGTCTGCTTGTGGAGCAGCAGTTGTGCGTGGGGAACCAGCCAAAACAAGCAAACAGACCTGGTGGAAAGTTGCATGTACTTGAGAAAGAAGAAAAAGAGTGTGAAAAGGAATTGAACATTGCTAAGCTGACAGACAGTGCAAAGTAGTTCTTTCTTTCATATTATGTTTTTCCTCATCCTGATGCATGGTTTTGTTCAATAACAGTAATATCATAAACTATAGCCTTGAACAGATAATGTTGCAAATTACTGTGGTAACCAATATTCAACATCTTCATACCGATAATACAATATACTGTATCAGTAGTCAATGCCAGTGAAGGTTAAACCAATATTTTTGTGTTCATATACATCAAACCAATAGGATATTGCACACTCACAGTATGCTCTTTATTGTTTCTTGTAAACTCCAGTATTTCCGTTTTCTGTCAGACCTACAGTATGTGAATTACATAACATTTCCTTGAAATGCAATGCTGTTTATGTGAATTTTTCCAATACTTTGACAGGATTGATATGAGATGTATTCAAAGTTGATACATGCAAATGTAAATAATTCACTCCCAACACTTTACTAAACAGTATGTCATTTGTACAATGCTTAAACATAGGTATGCAAACTTTTGAAGCACTGAGCCAAACCATGTTGTTATGGCCA
Source organism: Holothuria scabra (assembly GCA_037179385.1). Taxonomy (NCBI): domain Eukaryota; kingdom Metazoa; phylum Echinodermata; class Holothuroidea; order Aspidochirotida; family Holothuriidae; genus Holothuria; species Holothuria scabra. Next base: position 18,017,919 of record CM074189.1, read on the forward strand.
CCTAGAGGTGAACAGAGAGATATGTATGGGCTTTGCCTCTCATCCTCACCCCTTCCCCTGTTAGATTGACCAATATGCCTATTCAAAAATTAGTGCATAGTGGACTTAATATTTTTTTGCAGAGAAAACTTCCCTATGTGTGGTTACACCTTAATTTTGGTGGCAGAAGTGTTAATTCAAATTTAGCTTGTGTTTTCAACTGCATTATCATTTTTTCACTTACAGTTATAGATTCAAAAGTATATAGTTATTTAACAAGTTTCGTATACTCAGAGACGAAAGAGGGCCTTAATTAGGACATATCAAAATCCTTTCGCAGACCTTACAAGGCAGTGGACTGCATTAAGCCTGTGATGAGCAGCTTGTACATCCTTACATTGAAGATAACTTGACCCGTCCTCTTGCTGCCATCAGGTTGTTCAAATTTTGAGGCTTGTTTAAAATCATATGATGCTTTTAATGGGTAAAAACAAATACCCAGGGAACCTGAGTTGAATGTGTGGGGGATGGTACATAGTGTTTGTACCAGTTGTGACATATGGTTATATCATGTGTCAGTGATGCAAGCTTGACAGGTTTTCCTTATTGATGTAAATTTTATATAAATTGTGGACTGAGAGAACATGCCCATGGCATTCCCAACCTGTCACAAGGGTTGACTATGGGGAGGACTGGGACTGCTAGTGAATTTGATGGTCACCCTTACCTATCTAGCTACCGTTATAAATAACTTGTTGTCCATGTTGGTGTCTTATTAAACCCCCAAATAACCATGTAAATTGTACATACTCAAGGCTTTTACAAACTGTAATTGAAGTCTCTTATAAAAGCACATGGATTTGGTTCTTGACATTCACCATATTTTGACTACCTGTGAAATTTAAGTAATACCCTGCATACAAATGATTGTTTCATGAATTAGTTAAATTTGGGTGTTTAAAAAGCCAAGAACAAACACTTTAAAATTATGTAAAACAACAATTATAAAACAGATAACAAAAAAGAAAAAAAAAACTAAAATAATTAAGCTGTTGCATAAATTTTAGAAGTGAAACAAGATTAATTTTTTTAATAATATACATCCGCATGTCCCATATAGTACCCTTTGGTACCCTATTAATCATATCAATATCATCTCAATATTCCCCATCTAATGTTTAATTGTTGGGGAAGATGTATACACTGCATGAGTTTACCACAAACTATCAATGTAGTAAATTTTTTGGTTCACCATTAGAGAAACAAAGGTGTTATCTCAAGAACACTGCCATGGTCTTGTGGTATATTCTGTGCAGTGCTGTCTGTTGAAACTTCTCTTACAGCTAAGTGAGTGACTGCATGCGTTTTTTCCTTAAAACTTTGTTGTTAATCACTGCAGCTTGATTGATGAGGTCCATGCAGCTGAAATAATTGTTTGATGAATCCTAGTAGGTATGAACTGAACAAAATGTTATTGATCTTTGCACTTTAGCTATGCATTTACTCCGTTTATTGAAATATATTTGTAATTTTTGAAACCAACATTTTTTGTATTAAAAGTTGAGTTAAAAAATACATTGTGAACAAAAGTAGATACTTTAGTTCTACAATAACATGCACAGTATGCTGTCGCCTGTGGAGTAGTGTACCAAAAAAATTTAAGTTAAACTATTTTATATTAAATTTTATAAAGATTGGTGATGATCGTATTGAAGGGCAACAACATTGCATGGTACAGCAACATTTGAACCAACTTTGTTTCAAGGAGGTGTATGGAAGAAACATCGTTTTAACAATTTTATGAAATCTTCATGTAGTTAGTTTATCAAAAGGTTCATTCAGTGTGCCAAACTATTTCCGTATTGGGGAGTGAAATGTTCTTGAATGGTGATAACCAAGGTCATTGGTTACTAGCAAACTTACACCTATTGGTTAGGTAATTTTTCAGAATGAGACCATGAGGCCAACTGAGTTGAATAATGGTACAATTTCTATATTTAGACCTTTTACAGTTTGGTGGGGGGGGGGGGAGGGGGTTGAAGATAGATGGCGAGTTTGTGTTAAAAGTGCAATGTAGTGTAATGGAAAATAAAAGTGTGTATACATGCACCTGTAGTTGCTATTCTAAGGCAAACTATTCTAATAGGCAAACCGCAAACCTGGACTGTCCAATGATGGTCTTATTTTAGTGGGCCACATGCTGGGGTATATTACCTTTAATCTATTAATTTCCTTGCTTTCCTGTATCATGGATGGTTGTACACTGAAATGCCTTTTGATTTCCTCAGTTTTACTGTAAATGAGGGTTTTGAAATTAAATTTAGATGATAGATGAGGACGATTCAAGGTTAGTGAATCCCACCAATGGCTGACTACAGTCTCTTTACACTAACACTGCAAGGACTTGTTTATACCACATAGGATTGTTTCCCAGTTCATTTTACATGTCCTCACCTTTTATGATTTAATACCCCATTTTCAATAGATGGTTTGGATATATGTGCGTTTGGGTTTTTTTTTTTTTTTTTTTCGTTGATCATAAACTTTAAAGGTGTATGATTTAATGTCCCATTCTTAATAGATGGTTTGTGTTTATGTGTTTTTTTTCTTTTTTTTTTTTTTTTTTTTTTTTGAGGTATTTTCAGGCAGTAAACATTTAGTACCAGGCTACAACCACATCCATGAAGGCAAAATGCAAGTGTTTCAAGTTGAAGGGAATTGTTGTGTGTTAATTGCAACAACGTGGCATGCAATACAAGGAAAACAGCTTTAGTCGCGATCTAACTCTTGAGTATAAACAACAAAATGTAGAATTAGCTAAAGTTCCTCAAACCATTACAAATTTGGACAAGTTAAGAAAGTTATGTCAATTGAATTTAAGAAATTTGGGTGAGCAAACTTTTACATCAAATATCAGACTTTTGTTGGTAAGATCCATATTTCTTGAAAAGTAGGCTACTGTGAGGCTTTATTTTGAATGATCTAACTGTCTATGTTGCAAATATTGATTCTACAATAATGTCTTTTTTAGGTAAGAAACCAATATTCCAATATCTGCCCTGAAAGAGTTGCTGGGTTTTAGAACTGAATGAAAACATATTTGAATAGGATGCCCTTTCCTTTTTTTTTTGTAGTGGCTCTGATATAGATTTCATATTCATGCAACTCCAGTAATTCAGATTTGAAACAAAAGTTAAGGTGAACTGGCCATTATGCCATCATATAATCTCTAAACTTTCTTTGGTCATGCTTGTAGTTTGTATGGATAATATATGCTAGCATTTTATATGTTGTATATACTGTGTATTGTTTTATATTCTGCATTCTTGAATACATTCATATATATCCAAGTGTTGCAATTTGTGTAAGTTTATGTAATTGAGCTAACTGGACAACAACAGGTGCTTCTATTGGGCTGTTTCTTTTCCTAATAATGCTTTTTGTTTTATTTATCTATTTCGTTTAATTCATTCCTTTTTGGGTATATGTATACAGATTTTTTAATGTTACTGTATTTTAACGTTATATACTAAGATATATCCCAATACAGTTCTTCAATGGACTGCTTAGGGATGCATATTGTGATTTAAGCTTGATATTTGTTTCATTAAATAAGACATCTCTCTAGTCTTTATGCAACTTGGACAAATGATAGTCATTGGTTATTTGTGGTACGTTATTTGAAATAAAGTGTGTTACTCTTCTGGGTTTTAAGTCGTGCCCAGCATCATCCCATGTGATGTGAGCATGCCTCACCCCATTCAACGGTAAATTATTGAGAGGTATACCCTTTCATATCTCAAAACTACGATTGTTTTGGGATGACAACCACCTTTGAATGTGGCTCTGAATGTTTCTGTTTTGCTCAGTTACTAGAGAAAATGCAAAAAAAAAAAAAAAAAAAAAATCAATATGAAATGAATAAGTTCTCGTTCATGAATCAGTTTTGGTAAACTTTTCCGAGCTCAGGAAACGACAAAATCGGATATTTTCCATATGTGACACTAGATCATCAAGAGACATCGCCAGCTATATTGCACTATTTTGTAAACTGTCTTTCGTAGAATTCCGAATTTTTCTTCAATGAAAGCTCTTGATTTTGATTTTTTTTTTTTTTTTGTCTAAAAAGGACAACTAACTAACTAAAAAGGACAACAAAGTTTGGGAAACTTGAAATGTCATCGGAGAGTCTCAGTTCATAGCAACAAGGATTCAGCCGTTGGGAAATCATTCTCAGATTTGCCAACAATATATGAAGGAAGTGCACATTCTTCATTAATCCCACAGCTCGTTAAATTTCCCTAGGATCCAAATCTTTCTGTAATACAAGCTCCATATCTACTTATATTTGATTGAAAGGGGGAAAAATTGATTCACCACGCGTGCCGCAATACATCCGTGATACTGTAATGTCCACACTGGAATGAAATATCGGAAAACTTAGCTACTATGTGCAAGCTCAAGGCATGTCAACATGTCAAGGCACCAACTTTCCGTACTTTCCGCGCTAACTGAAGATAGTCTTTCGAGCAAGATTACCTCTTCCAGTCAGGGAACCATCGGCCTACCATACTCAAATGCTCTCATACATACTTATCATCAGATTTCTTTCAACCCTGTCAGTTGAGTAGTCTGTGTAAATGGAATCTTTAGTTCTGGAAGCGTCAGAATGTTATCAATGTTCAATGTTACAGAACAGAGACGTAGCTACGGGTCATGGGACGATTGCTCCCTGGCTCAAAAAATTGAAAAATTCGGAACCTCTGCGTTTGAGACACCAGTCAAATACAGTTCGGTTTTCCCAACTTTTCCATTATGAAAGTCGGAATTCTTCCTTATGAAAGTCCCATATTTAAAATATTATTTTTAAAAGGACAAAATTATCGCAGTAAGTGGTTGCTCATAAAACAGTCAGTGGTAAACTTTTTCGAGTGGCTGCAGTGGCGTTTCCTTAACAATTTTTTTTTTTTTCATTATAGGGCCTACATTTTTAGTTTTTAAAGATTTTGGCTACAAAAGCCAACAAAGTGTCGGGAGCTTTTTAAATGCCGCCGGGAAGCAACAATGCGCACTCCTTAGATAACATTTTGTAACAACAACGATCTTCGGTCGACATGCCATCTCAGATGTAAGCGAATAAGAAACCAAGGTTCTTAGATAATCCCGCAAAATTCAAATTTCTAAACTATTTTCAAACTATTTTCAAATTTCTAAACTATTTTCTGCAGTACAAGCACCATATTTACAAATGTCTTGAAGGACCCGAAAATTCTTGCTCGTTGAAAAAGCGAAAAAAATAAGTATAGAGGTGTACCTTTTGTTCAATGGGGTAGAATGAGGTGCACGGTGCTGAATTGTTCCGCCCGCACCCCTTCCCTCTCCCCCACTCTCATATTGCTCCCTTCGCCATTGGCCATTTTCATACTTCCTCATTCAGGAAGAGTCATTTAAGGCCACTTTTGAACGACTTGTAACGCAAAAAATTCGTCTTGTACCGTCCGCGCCACGCAGTGACAGTACTAGTGCTACGTTAAGATAGTCCTGCTTGTACTCTCTTTCTCCACAACTGACCTTGGCCCCAGCTCCCGGCATGTGTTCTCTGCGCCTGTAGCTCCTAGAAAAGGGTGTACTTCCATGGTGCCCCAATTGCTGCGCCATTCATCGGGCGTTGCCCTTTGGAAGCAACCAAATGGAATCAAGTGTAAAAGAGCTCTCATACATACTTATCATCAGATTTCTTTCAACCCTGTCAGTTGAGTAGTCTGTGGTAATGGAATCTTTAGTTCTGGAAGTGTCAGAATGTTATCAATGATCAATGTTACAGAACATTGACGTAACTACGGGTCATAAGACGATTGTTCCCTGGCTCAAAAAATTGAAAAATTCGGAACTTTGCCGTTTGAGACACCAGTCAAATACAGTTCGGTTTTCCCAACTTTTCCACCATGAAATTCGGAATTCTTCCTTATGAAAGTCCCATATTTAAAATATTTTATTTAAAAGGACAAAATTATCCCAGTAAGTGGTTGCTCATAAAACAGTCAGTGGGAAACTTTTTCGAGCGGCTGCAGTGGCGTTTCCTTAACAATTTTTTCAATATAAGGCCTACATTTTTAGTTTTTAAAGATTTTGGCTAAAAAAGCCAACAAAGTGTCGGGAGCTTTTTAAATGCCGCCGAGAAGCAACAATGCGCACTCCTTAGATAACATTTTGTAGCAAGGTGATATACATTGGGTGAAAAATGATGATTTTACAGTACTTGGCATCACATTCAATACAGATCTCTCCAGTATGGTCCAAAAGAACTATGATAAAGCCATGACTAAATTAAATAATTTGACGACTATTTGGGGAAAACGAAATCTTACTGCTTTGGGAAAAATTACTGTTTTAAAATCTCTCATTGTCCCACATTTTAATTACTATTTACATGCTCTTCCCTCACCTGCGGATCATTACATTCAAACCATTGTTTCTCGGTTTTTTAAATTTATATGGCAAAACAAACCTGATCGTATTAGTAGGCAACAGCTTATTCGCAATTATTCAGATGGGGGGCTAAAAATGATCGATATGTCAAAACATATTATTTCCTTGAAAACTGCTGGTATTGCACGTTTGCTAAAAAATGCTGTTAATACTTTTTCACATGATTATCTAAGGAAACACAACATCGACATGGCTAACGTTTTCACAAACGGAGACTATTTCTTTGAGTTAGCACGGCAAAATGTAAATAATCCATTTTGGAGGGATGCATTTAATTGTGCCAAGTACTTCTTTGGCAATCACTGCTACTCTAATCCCGAAAATGACGAAGCTATGATTTTAAGTCAGCCCATTTGGAACAATAGTTTAATTTTGATTGACAACAAGCCTGTATTTTACCATCACTGGGTTCAAGGGGGGATTGCTTTCATTAATGATTTACTTGACGAAGAATGAAAGTTCTATACATATGATTATTTCGTCAATACTTTTAATATAAAAACAAACTTTCTTGAATTCTATGGGATTCTTGTAGCAATTAAGAAACAGTGGACACAGTGTTTAAGGAACCTTAGTTATCGATTAAGTAATCCAATGAATAGTTTTATGAATATCATTCTTAAGAGTAATCAATTGTGTTGTAAGGCTATTTACGATAAACTATTAAACTCCTCTACTATTTGTAATAAATCCTATACAAAATGGTCCCTTACTCATGATATCTCTAAAGATTCATGGTCAATGTATTGTTCTATTCCTTTCCAATGTTCTAGTGATGTACAAATTAGATGGTTTCAATATAGACTCCTCCATAGAATTATTCCTACTAATAAATATCTTTATCTTATCAATGCTATAGACTCAGATAAATGTTCATTTTGTGGCAATGATGTCGAAACAATTGATCATCTTTTTTGTAACTGCCATTATACTTCATCCCTTTGGAATTACATGGAAAATATCCTTGTAAACGCTGGAATTAACGTTGAATTAAGAAACAAAACAGTAGCATTATTTGGGGGTGATTTCTCACGTGCTCTCAATCTAGTGATAATTTTAATAAAATATTATGTATTCCGCTGTAAGCAAATGAAAACACTCCCATCTTCTATCGGGCTATTGCATTACTTAAGAAATTATTTCATGCTCTACTCATACATATTAAAGAAAGACTTGAAGGTGGGTATCTGGGAACGTTATTGGTTGCCCTGGTTTAATTTACTAGATTTGGATTTGTAGGTATTGTTGAAGCGTTATAAAGATATCTTCTTTGATATGTTACTTATTTTTACAAACGATTGTTGACAATGTTGAAAATCTACTTTATCACCTGCATTCTATTGTGATGTTAATTTATGTGATTGGAAAATATTGTAATAAGTGACAAATGAGGAAAAAAATTAAAAAAAAAAAAAAAAAAAAAAATTTGTAGCAACAACGATCTTCGGTCGACATGCCATCTCAAATATAAGCGAATAAGAAACCAAGATTCTTAGATAGTCCCGCAAAAATTCAAATTTCTAAACTATTTTCAAACTATTTTCAAATTTCTAAACTATTTTCTGCAGTACAAGCACCATATTTACAAATGTCTAAAAGGACCCGAAAATTCTTGCTCGTTGAAAAAGCGGAAAAAAATAAGTATAAAAGTGTACTTTTTGGTCAACGGGGTAGAATAAGGTGCACGGTGCTGAATTGTTCCGCCCGCACCCATTCCCTCTCCCCCACTTTCATATTGCTTCCTTCGCCATTGGCCATTTTCATACTTCCTCATTCAGGAAGAGTCATTTAAGGCCACTTTTGAACGACTTGTAACGGAAAAAATTCGTCTTGTACCGTCCGCGCCACTCAGTGACAGTACTAGTGCTACGCTAAGATAGTCCTGCTTGTACTCTCTTCTTCCACAACTGACCTGGACCCCAGCTCCCGGCATGTGTTCTCTGCCCCTCTAGCTCCTAGAAAAGGGTGTACTTTCATGGTGCGCCAAATGCTGCGCCATTCATCGGGCGTTGCCCTTTCGAAGCAACCAAATGGAATCAAGTGTAAAAGAGCTATCGTACCGGCTACCAAGGTTTGAAACCCGAAACCAATTCATCACCTTAAAAAATATTTCTCATTAAATTCACACTGACAGACTGTGGGTTGAACTAAATACCATGTGCTCTTGCATTACGGGGCAGAAAACAAGTCTCATAAACAAATCATATATGGGTTGCTATATTCCACCAAAACGCATCTGAGGATCCTTGAGTGTGTAAAAAATTCAAACTGGGGAAGTGAATCCCTCAAATTGGACCCCTACTGCACAGCGATCCATTCACCCCCACACACTTAAAAATAATTTCCTACGCCCCCTTACTCCGTGTTTTTATCGTAAAAGACTACTCCATCAACATATGCATGGAGATAGAGACATTGCCAACTTGAAATTTACCACTCTGTGCATCGGTGTATAGTCAAAATCCCACCTGTTTTACGTGGTTTGAAACGATGCGACACACAAATGTAGTATTTCAGACATTTCCGTCTGCTGAACGAGTCAGGTTTCTCTCAATTTCTTCGAAAGATAGGTAAAGGTGGCGCAAGAAAGAAATGCCCCTCTTCCCGCAGGGAAAGCTGCTCTCCTTTTGGGAATGAGAACCATTTTCGACGGTCCGGAGAGCCTGCATCCATACGGTGAAAGGATGTAATCCCCATAAACTACAGTCTCCCCACCCTCCGTCCCAACCGGAATTTGATTTTGCTCACCAGAAAACCCTATTCTCCAAGGAAACTCTCAAAATTCCCATCTTTTCTTCTAAAAGTCATTTTTTTTCAGTAATCTTCAACATCCTGAAAAGAAAGTTAAAAACTTTCCATTTTGACTGCAGGACAAAACATGAAACCTCAACCAACCAAAGTCTTGATTTAGCAATATCAAATTAGGCAGATTGATCTTCACTTAAGATTTCAATTTTCAACTTCTTATCTACGAAAAGAGCCATTTTTCAAATTTTCTGCCATATGCATGGGAGGGGGTTGAAATTTTTTTTCAAAGACGTTAGAAGAAAAATCATAGTTGAAAGTTCCGGTAGTCACCTATACTGCAGACAACTTCATCAGTTCGGCAGATCTTGGATTAGGCTAAGAGTCGCAATAGAGTAAAAACATGTCCAAGAAACTGTAGGTACAAAACCATTTCATCCAATTACAGTATCCGATAATTTTCTGGTCACTTATCAAGTTGCCGATTTTTCACATTGAGGTGAAAATTTGATTGCAAGCGAAGGCTAAAAATAAGTACGGCATTTTTTTCTAGTTGAAAGCTTAGAAAATTCCATTTTCGGCTCTCAAGGGTGCAATTTTTCAAAATTTTAATGTATACTCAGCGCCAACGGGTGGTGGCACTCCGCTTGGATAGTGTCTCAATAGAACAGTTTACTGCACAGAACGTTGCAGGCTTATATACATCGTATTCCGCTTGGTATCAAGAATTACTTCTGATCACTTTGCTAATTATTCCATGTGAAACGCTTTGTTGCAAAGGAAGTCCCAGAATAGCGACTGCTTAGATCCTACAGTCAATTAAGCCCGGGAAATGGAATTTTACGTAACTGAGGGGTAGCCATTTTTCAAAAATTTCTGTGCGCTCCGCTCTGACCATGTGGCATTTGGTTTACATATTCTTTCGTGCAGGATTACATTTTCGGGCAAAAAATTTCAGCCATCTCTCAAAACTCCGATTCTTCCGTACGCCCATGTGTGTTGCAATAAAGTCCCTTTCATATATACGCTCCAAAGTTTCAAATCTAGGCTATTTCAAGAGGCAGTCAAAATTAGGGGGGGGGGGGAGGAGAAGTGTATCATCCGAGGATCTTAATCTGCATAATGAGAATTTTAGATTCTTCAATGAAACCCTTAAATCTATCATAAAATTGCAATTCTTTCAAGTCAGGTTTTCAAATATTTGCTCAAATGGTAGAATATTTTCGGAACGTTTTCCACTTTCGGTGGATACTCCTTAGGTTACAATGAAAATGCCTATGTCGCCAGACTTCTCATGAGTTTTCCTCTATAAAAGGCTGTCTGGATCCCTTAACATAACTCAGGAAATCTTCAAATTCACTTTAGCAAACCTACCAATTCACTTTAGCAAATCTACGAAAAGTTCACATTTTCACCCATTAAATTCCAACATTTGTACATTGAACGCTCTTAATTATGAAATCTTTGTTTAGATAACGTTTTCAGACAAATTGAATTGCGTTGTATTGCGTAACCTATAATCCATAAACTTCATTGAATTGCATACCCTTAACATGTTTTAGTCGCCCCTACACCTTTGGGGATTTTGATCATACGAACAGCAGATTCTTCAACAAACAACCCGATGATTTTATGGTCTTTAAAAAGTCAAATTTGTCTCAAAAGTTTCAATTTTTCTTCAAAACTACCTCCGGATTTTTTACTATATGTTAATAAGAAAGCCCCAAATTTCGGCATCTCTCAGTCAGGCCTCATCCAGAACCCACCACCTTTTTCGGGGCTTCAGAATGCTGCCCCTCCCCCTTCAGGCCGGCAAATCTTGGTCCCACCCTCGAGTCAGGGTAATATAGGTAGCCTGTGATGAACAATGCCGACCTTACACCTGGTACTGATGGCTAGGATTTGCCCACAGGATGATTAATCCCCTGGATGCAAGTACTGCAGCAAAGGAGAATGCAGTCACCCAAACTTCAGGTAGTGCAATGGACTGTTATTTCATGATTGGCTCCTGATAGTAATGCATATGACAGTATTTCTTTTTCTCAAATGTGGCGTTGACAAAAAGCAACTGCTTGGTTTATCTTGAATAAGAAATACTGAAATCCTGACATTAAATGAAAGATACTTTGAAGGAAAATTAAAAGAAGTTAGTAACATTAGTAAGTCGTTGCCTTTTAATAAGCCTGAAACGACTCCATTACATAAGGCTTGCTCGGCGAATAGCTAGGTGTCGAGAGCGGAAGCGTTGTTTTGAACTTCGCTTCTGTTTTCTTGCCGTGTGTCGAAAGCATCAGATAGCCTACGCCTAACGAGGATAACTGGGGATAATTTAGACCATGGTCGGTGAACAGCTGTGACGAGATTTGATGAATAAAAATTAATCCACGATCAGTCTTGTAAATGGAACCCTGCAAACCTGAGTGGTATGTATAGACAATGAACTACCAGAGATGAATAAGCTGATCGAACACAAAAAGGGTTGGGGTTGGAACGTAGCAATTTGGGCTCAAGACGAAAGCATACGTATTGCTGCTGATTGGCACCACGTGTCTGTTACCCCCTGGGTCTAAAAGATGGGCGCCCAAAATCGATGGCTTTAATAAGGTGGAAGAACAAATGGATCAGATATGTAACACCGTGTTCCCTACATAAAAGTAAATACAGATGAATCACCGTCAGCAACTTTATCCCGTACGATGCCCCAGACAGTATCCCCAAAGGCCTCCCTTTTTATAGCTCTAATCAGCTGATTGAACACACGAATATTTACTGTTGTATATGTTCTGAAAAGCCTTGTATTGAAATGAAATAGCAATGACAGCAATTGTAACTTGTACATAGCTCTAGCTAGACAGCGGCCATTTTTCTTGTAGTATTTTATTCACCAGACCATATGCAACATAAATATGCCAATGCCAGTAACTTTACCTTGTGCGGAACCCAACCCTGAGACAGCAGCACCACAGAGAGATTATGTGACTGCACATACATATTTCTTGTTGCCTTTGACTTGTCTGATCTTTTGCGAAATGAAAATACCAAGTATAGTAACTTTGCTTTCTGCGAAGCCACCGACATCAACACCAAAGTCCCCTTCCCGTGAAAGTTGTACATACATATTTTGTTAGCTGACCGAAGACATAGGCACTTCTTGTTGCATTAATCTACCTAACTATTCGTACCATAAAAATGCCCAATAAAGGTAACTTTATGTCTGGCTTGTGCGAAGCCCCAGACAGCAGCACCAAAGTTTATCATCCCATTTGCAATAATTACACGTCATCTGAGAGAACACATATATATTTTTTGTGGCATTTAATCTGACGGAACATTTTTTACAACCAATGACAGCAATTTTGCCCAGCACATAACCTTAAGCAACAGCTTAGCTCTAAATTTCCCCTCACCATTAGTATGGGTGCAAAACAGAGCGAATACCCTTAGAAAGCACCAAATTGTTTCTTCTGGCACACCGTCTGCCTAAAAATAAAACATGACAGCTTCAGCCATGTTAACAACTCCACACATGCAGCAGTATAAAAGACCACCCATTCATCCAATTACACCCACTCGTATGTGCCCAAACACACATACATAGACGCACCCACACGCACACATGTTGTTTTTACACACAACCCGAAGACCTCATTACGTTTGCCTTTGTTCCTGCTTCCTTTACCCTAACCTTAACAATAGACTGTCTATTGTTTGGACAAGAGAGAACTCCAAAAATCTATTGAATTTCCAAAATCCATTTTTCGGGTCCTGTTTGTACTACAATATTACATAAGGCGTACGCCTACATATGCACCCACACATGCACACACACACGCCCAATTAGTTGGTCAAACAAGTTCGAAGTACATTTTCATGAAAATATGAGCTCATTATAATACCACTGCTTTTAAATCGTTACAATATGTGACTAATCTCTGAAATGCTGTGTCCCATGTTCCTTCCAAAGGTGTAAGTTTTTCAGATATTTCAGTTGAAACACCTAGGTCAGAAGCAGTTCATATTGCGCAATTTTCACATCCAGGAGACTGCGGTTGTCTTATCCGTTCTCTGTTCCTAACCCTCTGTGACGGTCTTCAGTTCTTAACAAAAGAAAATATAACTTAAGTTTGTCACTCTTGTTTCAGTTATAGGCCTAAGTAGCTTGATTATGAAAAGAAATCACCCGTTCAATGTTTTTCTTATAATTAACAACGCCTAAAGTTTTAAGTCGGCAGGATAGACGGATGTTTCAAACTGTAAGAAAAGAAGGGTAGGGTAACGACCATTACATGAAGAACTATAGAAGGGGCTTCTAAGAACCCCGTATAGTTGTTCCAAGAACCATGCAATTGTAATATTCCTCAAGTGATATGCCGAAATATATAATGAAACCAGAGACATACTTAAATAAATTATCTGTTTACATGGTTAACGCCTTTAAAAGAAAACAACTCGCTTTGAATGTACATGGACACGATTTTTTGTCACGTTTTTAGATGTTGAGCAATTGAGAGTTTGTTTTCATTAAATTATTTGTCAACTGCGCTTTAGCTTCTGTCTTCCTTCCCTTCCCTTCCCTTCCCTTCCCTTCCCTTCCCTTCCCTTCCCTTCCCTTCCCTTCCCTTCCCTTCCCTTCCCTTCCCTTCCCTTCCCTTCCCTTCCCTTCCCTTCCCTTCCCTTCCCTTCCCTTTCCTTTCCCTTCCCTTCCCTTTCCTATTATTCAGCTAATAACACGTGATGAAAGCTACCGCACTTTAATCAGGGCCCTGACGGCTCTCTGGCTGCATATAGCTGACTTGAGTGTCTTTCAATGTTGCTGTCTGGGGCCAGTTACCAGGTCACTGTCATTGGCATTTTCATGTTTCGAATGGTCAGACATATTAAATGCAACAAGAAATATCTATGTGTTGGTCAGCTGATCGAGAAAAAGTGCACGCACTATATGTGGGAAAAGGGGTTTTTTGTTCTGCTGTCTGGGGTTCCATACAAGGAAAAGTTACTGTCATTGGCATTTTCATTAACACATGGTAGAGCGGATAAAATGCGACAAGAAAAATCTGTATGTTCCATCAGCTGAATACGGTTTGCGAATAAGGACATTAATGAGCCTATGTATGGCTGCTGTCATGGGCCATGTACAAGTAACGTTTGCTGTCATTGGTATTTCCATACACTACAATGCTTGTCAAAACATAAACAACAGGAATTATTCGTGTGTTCAGTCACCTGATTATAGCCATACAAGGGGCAGCCCTTGGAAATGGGCATCGGCTGGGTGAAATTGCTGGCAGTGGTATTTTTCCTGCTTTTATGAAGGGAACATCTGTTACATGTATCCATGTTTTTTTTTTTTCAACTGATTAAATCAATTTTGGGGCCCACGTTTTGGGCCCCGTGGGCCAAACGTACAGGAAGCATCCCGGCAGCCTGCAGTACATTTCTTTTGCCTCGGGGCCCAAGTTGTTACACTACCACCCTTAAACCTCTTGCGTTCCATCAGCTGATTAAACCCTGCTAGCTCCTGGTCTATTATGATATCCGAGAGAACGCCACCTTTTCAAGCTTTACAAAGCAAATCATTTTCTACTTGAGTTAGGGGAATCCCGACCGTTCAGCTGGCATACGCTTGATTATGCATAATGCTCATACGTAAAAGCTAATAAAAACCGTACTTCGTTCAACGAGTTGTTGTAGCTGAATAATAGCTTCCTGCTTTGTTCAGTCTTTCGACACCAGGTGGACGTACGCCGTGATTAGTGTTCTCAAGCGTCAGTGTAACTTTTATGTGACTCTTACTTTGCAAAAGTTTTGGAGGAGCAAATTATTTCGCCGTTTCCGAGTCCTTTACCTTTTCTGTATCTAGCATTTACGGGTGTGGCACAAACTACAAATTTCTGCGTCGTTGGTATGGACTTTCTTTACCGCTTACAATAGCCTTATCAGGCCTAGACTAGGCTAGGTTATCTGTGTTAGCAGTATTCCGAATCTAGTGGCTATAAAATAAACTCAATGGGTTTCTTGCACATGTTTCTGTAGACAATCCTGACAACCCTGGTTTCATCGTGAGACTAATAATTGTGAAATTTAGGTTCCTAGTAAAATCCTTTCAGCCATTCAGGTTAGGGATGATGCTGTGGACTCTTTGGTAGAGGTTAGGGGTCAAGTACAATACCCATGTTGTTGGTTGTACTGAAGTCAGTGGCAGGTTTTCTGCTGGTTTTGATAACTGCTAAAGCTGTGAACTAAGTCCAATCATCATTTTTGGCATCGTTTTTATCGTTCACCAGACTCTGGTGCAGATAATAACCAGAAATTAATCCAAAGTTATTATTCGTTATTATTAGTCTGCCTTTGTTGTTTCAGTAAACCTCAAACAAGTGGCAAAACTGACTGTATTTTACGGAAATACACCGCTGCCACAATCTTATCTAGAATGTACTATGAGATATGTGACCCATGAAAGTGCAAAAGAAACATTTAAAATATGCAAAATCACACTTCATTTGTAACGACAGCAATATACCGCACGAAGGCTAACGTTATTGTTTAGCTTAGGCCTTGCTTAGCCTAACGTTTCGTACGCATACTCCCACTCTGCCGTAAAAGTAATTGCCAATCTTGCTAGAACGGATCGCATAGAGAAAGTGAATCCATGACATAATGGCCTCATCCAACAACTAAGGAAAAATTCAAAGTTTTCTTTTAGTTTTCTCCAAGATCAGAACATTTTAAACCTAATGCTGTTGCCAGGACATTGTTTTACAATATTTTCAACATCCTGAAATAGTTTTCATAAGCTTTTGGACTATTCTTTTAAGGCAATCCATAGAATTTCCTGACAAATAGGCTAATACTCACATTTTACAGATTTCACTGTAGTGTGACCAACTCCACCACCAAAAAGCACAGCAATACTCTTAACATCTTGATTCCTGACAACTTTTTGCAGATGGATCAGTGATTCTGAGTAGAAATTTAGCTAACCTGAATCGAAGTTTTGCCAACTGCTAATCTACCCTATCCATCGCTCGAGAAACGAAATCCCTATCCAATACTGTAGTTCCTTATGCCCTAATTGAAATTCCCCGAGTCACCGAATTAGTTTCTTCCAATTCCCAGTTAGGCCTTTTTCTTCCTCGGTGTTTACTTGACAGGAAATGTAACGCAGTATCTGTAATGCTTTCGTCAATAGTTACCATTTTATCCAATGTTTTTCAGAATATTCTACAAAATAAATGATTTAGTTGTCAAAAATATGCACTAAGTGGAAACAATAAGTACATCTCATGATCTTTTTGGGCTTCCGCTCGACAACGCATCTTGACTGCGTAGGGGGATATCGATGCGTTGATATGAAAGTCAATTGCTTACCAAAGGAAATCAGTTATGAAGAGGGAGACCGTGTTTCTTTTAATAGGAACACGCTGTATCAGTTAAGTGCATGCAGCTTATTTTTCATAAGAAAGACAGCTGCTTTTATAACTTTGTCGACCACATACCCGTCAAATCAAGCATTTGGGCGGGGACCCTTGATTATTATAGACTGCCAAACGCAGCTGAAAGTCAAACATAAGCAAAGATGAGGTAATAAATTGTTCTCCTCGCTAAAGCAAACAATTTTCCTGCTCAAGGATGGGAGAAAACAGAGGATTACAGGGGATTATTTTAGATTACTTACGGTTTGTAACTTCAAAGGACTTGCCCATTCCATGTGTTGAAACAATAGAATGATTCATATCATTGCTATTTCTGATTTCTCATGATAAGACAATTACTGGATATTTATAGAAATTTTCCATTCAGTGAGAGACGCCGCACACTTAATACCAAATATTGGATAAATTAAGCACGATCTCAAGTGTTTTCCAGTCCGGTCAAAGGTCGTCGATTGATAGTTTTTGAGGTAAAGACTTAACATTCCACAACTTTAACTTAGCATTGAAATGGTATGAAAATTGTTGCACGAAATTAAGCATTATTATCATTCGATGATTGTGTGATATTGTTCGTGTCTTTGGCAAGATACATCGGTGATAGTCGGCTTATGGTGAGATAAAAAGGACTTTTGTAGTCGTGAGAGCCCTGCAATAGGTTGGTTGCTGTGAAATATCATTTCAGTCCATTTATAACCTAAGGAACTACTGCACTGAGCAAAGTGCAATGTAAATGACGACTACTTTGTGCCCAACTCCAGCTGATCCCTTCCCTTTCAATTTCAGCTTTCTTATTATCTGCCTGACAGAGACGTCAAAGTATGTCAGATTCAACAGTTCGGCTGTTTGGCTGTAGAAAAATTCAACTTTAAATCTGTGGAAGCCTTCGTGACCTTTGTTCAGATTAAGTGGTAATTGACAAGACATTTGAAAACTAGACCAGCTTCACATAGCAGACGTTTTACGTGTGTTTACATCGATCCTGTCATCAGCTTTTAAAACAAACCTAAAAGTGTCACCCATTGACATTTTGTGCAATCTACTCCTTGAAGAAACTTCAATTTGGTGTACTGGTGGTGTATGTTAGAAGGTTCAAAGACCTAGAACATTTCATAATTAATTCCTGTTAAATTGCCAAGTCTACTGTTAAGCCTCTTAAAGTTTGAGAAATTGGAAACAATTTCAATGTCATCCCATGATCTAAGAACCTGTTTCATCCTACAATCCTTTGTGCCGATATTTCACTGCCGCCGCCGCCGCCGATTGCAACAGTTTTAAGGGAAAAACTGCGGTTCCCAATTATAGTACCCGACCACTGGTTCTTTACTCCAACTAGCTGCTTCAATGAACAGCAGATTTGATTACCACTATGGTACAACAGAGGCCTAACAACTTTGGGGTTCAAATAACAATTAACAACAAATCCTGAAATAGGTCCTGGCTAAAAGGGAATCAATTTACTTTAAGTTCACTGAAGGGCTACAGCCCCTTTCAGTTTATTCTGAGATAAACTGCTATCAAATATCAACCTTCATAGTCATTTTCAAATGCTTAAGTGTGCATATAATTAGTACTGAGACTGAGGACAGTTCCAGACGAGATTGTGCTAAGGGTATTTTACCTGATATGTTAAAACATTAAATAAGTAACCAATTTGACAGAAATATTGAGGCCTTGTTACCAATGCAGAATCTTTTAAGAGGAAATTTTAGCAGCAACAGTTATCATGTGACTAAATGTTGTGAGATTTTGTAAAGCATGTTAGTGATACAGTTGACCAATTTTAATGGCAAACTGGTTTCTGCAATGTCCCAACATTGGCTTTACGGGTTTTCCACAGTACTGTACATGATGTGAGACTACAACCCTTTATATCTGTTGTTCTGTATTTAAATTGTGTGTTTTCTTAATCATATTCTCTTAACAGTGATTGAAGCTATCCAACAAGTGATCCATTTGGATGCACACATTGGTGTTGTCGCCGTCATGCTGTTATCGAAGGTCTGTGTTGTATAAGTGTTCAATTTTGGCTACATATTAGAAATGGAGTAATATACAGTTTGTAAACAGTCTGGGAGGTCAGTGGCCTAGTGAGGGCAATTTAAAACATGAAACCACCCAAAACTACCCAAAACCTAGAACAGTGTTACCATATTTGCAATAGGTTTCTGGAAAGGGGCCAAACTTTCCTTGAAATAGTGGTGTGGAATTTTTAATAAAGTTTGGCAGTGCATGTAATTTGTTACTTCTTTCTATGAAACCAACGTTTCAAATACATAGGTACAAAACGTTTTTAGGCTTGCAGGTTGTTGGCCCGAGAGATGTAGATTGCACAATTTTGTTCTGCATGGGAATTTTAGGAAGAGGGGAAAATTAGGCTACACTACACGGCACATCGTCAACCAGCCAAGCTGAACAGTGTCGCGTCATGCTGTATGCCGCTACTCATAAGCTCTACGTAGGCCTGGCATCATATAACCCGCGCGATCGTCCCTGCCCGGCTAAACGCCCGTCTTGAGGCAAAACAGTCATCTATCGATGGGCTTTGATTCGCCCATTTTGATTTTGTGTAGTGCGATGTTCCGCCCGTCTGAATAATATCTGCCAGTGCAGTAAATACTTTTATCATCTCGAAATATCACAGGATAAAAAAGGGAATAAACGAAAATCTCTTTCTTGGAAGTCATTGTAACTCAAACAGGATCCACCTGGAAGTCGTGTAATATTAGGCCTGCACTGACGCGGTCTACGGACTGAGGCTTATCGTTTGTCGCACAAGTAATACTAGCCATACAATGCGAATGGTATGAAATACAAAATATAGGCACTAAACACAAATATCGATATTTAACAGCAGTGACTCATGACAGATACGAGAAAGAGCTACATGTTAAAGGTTCACCTCACCGTGACCTTCCAGTCACAGAGCTGTTCGTTCACGTACTGTTTATATATTGGAAGAGTCTGTATACAAGCAGCTCGCGCCTATAGAGAGTGTGATTTACACAGAGGAATAGTTCAATGCACTTGTTTAGGCTACATACCTGCAGCTAGTTTTGTTCAAGACGTTATTACACCTTTCCTACCACAGCTCAAATAGAGGGCGGGCTTTAACTTGACTGTTTTGCAGAGAAGTTTTCCTTCAGAAACTAGAAAATGTGGTTACGAAAATCGTAACCACATACTATCCATGATTGTTTCTGTGCCAACGTACTTTGGTACGTACTAAAGCTTAGCATATCATCCTTTCACGTTTGTTGGCCGATGTGATATACCTTAAGATAGTCAATGCAATACTGTACGTGTTGGTTGCTTGTTGTAAATATCAATCCTTCGTTACTTTCGACTCGCAATCTCGTGATACACATGAATGATGCAGGATTGCACTATTTCCCATAATGGTTATGAGGCTAACTGTAGAATCACCACCTAAGCCAGGCGCGGACCCGGGGGGGGGGGCTTTTACGGCCTCAGCCTAGCCCCCTTTTCGTCACATCAACAATATAATAACACATACACTAAAATAATAATAATGCTTGTCTACGAGAATATTCAAGGCGGCAATTTCAGGCTCATCCTTTCCCTCACAACACAAATCCAAATACGCGAACCTTGTATGATAAGTCCCGGTGAATAATCAAAGGAAGGGGCCCATCCCTTAGGTTCTTTCCTCTCTTCGTCATAGATGTACGAGACAGGGACAGGGAGCGGAGGGTGTTCAGTACTGTTGTTGTAGGAAATAGTTTTGTCATTTATCACTGAGAGACGCTAGGGGGAAAATAGTAGTTATCTGTGATTACTCGAACTCATGTCTGTTAATTATTAACAGAAATGAGTTCCAGTAGTCACAGACAATTTCATCAATTTAGCGGAACTTGAATTTAGCAAAGAGTCACAATAGAGAAGCATTAGCATATTTTCAATTCGGTTGTTTAGTTTCCCCGACAAGAATCAAGACCATTTAATATAATTGTGGTAGTGATTTTCTGATCACTTAGTATGTCCCTGATTTTGTCTTATTGCAAACAAAAGCTGAACTCATAGGTTGCATGTTAAAATTCTTTTCATAAACATGAAAACGCATTTTTCGGCAATCTGAGAGGTCGCGATCATTTTCAAAATTTTCTCTACTTTCCGCACCAACTAATGGTAACGCTCCGCTTAGATAGTCTTTCGGGCAAAATTACATTTTTCGGGTCAAAAGTATTTTTTGATAACTCCCTAATCCATTTTGTAGTTTGCGAACGTATTTTGAAGTGAGCGTTTTGTTAAGCGAAGATAGCAACTGCTTAGATTCTTCGTATGAGTCTGGAAAATGCTACTTCGAGCCATCTGAGGGTCTGATTTTTCAAAATTTTCTCCACGCATACGCGCCAACGCCGCCAACCAATGATTGCGCTCCGCTTAGATAATCTTAATAGCAGAAAAGCATTTTGTGGACAAGAAAAAACCGCAAATTAAAATACTCTCGTTCGCCTATACCGATCGATGCTCTTTTTTTTTTTTGAATCACCTAAAAGTATGCAAATTTAATGACAAGTTTTACTTCAAAAGGTAGCGTAAATGGAATAAGACTGCATGTAAAGACACAGAAGTTTCAGTTTTATCCTCATGAACCACCGCAATTCAACTTTAACACTATATCCGTCAAAGTCGAAAATATTGCACCATCTTGCATCTAGGCTCCAACACTTCCCTTAGGGAAGGGGGGCGCACCCCTTCCCCTTCTCCAATCAGACCCCTCCCCCAGGCTGGCGATCGCTGAACACACTGTATGCCTACTTCAGAGATATCCTGCATACCCCTCTGGTACGTCCCCATTGTCCGCTTTCTTTAAGTTCAGTCTCCCCTTTTGGAAATGTCTGGATCAGCACCTGTATATAGGCCTATAGGCTATTCATGCAATGCCGATGTAACGGCAGTGGCTTACCGAAGTCCGCAAATTATGCCTACAGTACTCACAATGGCACTGCAGGGAGGGTTACTGGAAGTTCGGTTTTACCAGGACACATCCTCTTTTAATTATTTCGTGTTGGTGTCGGGGCGGTTTTGTAAAATTACCGCCACTATGTCCGGATGTATTTCTCACATGATCTGACAGGTTTTCCCTAATTTTGCTCCAGTCAAGTTAGAAGAAACTCTAGTAAAAGCAACAAATATTGCACCATTTTGCATCTAGACACCATTGAAAACCAACTAAATTTCCAAACCCCCAACCTCTCCCCTCCTCTTAGACCCTTCATCAGGGTGGCGCTGCATGTCCTCCTTGCCAGAAAATAAATGGGCCTACGGGTAACCCTAAGTGCAAACAAAAAGAACAGTATAGACCTCTATATGCTAATTAATTCTGAGAATGATAATATACACAAGCAGCGGTGAGTCTTTAGGCCGACGGACTTCCTATACAAACATGGACAGAGGATCACGGGGAAATTAGTCGCCACCGTTCGAACCGAAAAGACCTGCAAGATGTCACCGACTGCTAGGCCCCCAAAAAGCTTTGTATAACTCTGACTTTCTGAATATATATTCACAGAGCACACTGCACTAACGTCCTATGCATAGATTGTCCCTACCTAGCTTACGTGTGGTTATAGCGAGATGGCTGCCTGCTATGATTTTGTGCGTAGAGAAACATAAGTTCTTATTACTTCTCAAGGTACACCTAGCGTTTGCAAGCCTATGTAACTGCTTCCAAGAGAGAAATGTAACAAGAGAGTCAAATTCTAAGAACAAACCCAGACCTAAATGCGTACATAAATTCCATGGTTGTTCTACGGCGGCGAACTACAAGCACTTCCGAGATACGACAGTACAGTGTGTGTACCACAATACAACATGTACACACTGCTCTTTAGCTTGTTAACGTATAGCGACACTGTAGGCGTGCGCGATATATTACAGGTACAATGCGGCCGTTGTGTGATGAGCAAGTGTACTGACTGTATACAGATTTGACTTACTCAAGTATTCTTTTACAAAACAATAAAATACATAAATGCCAAACAAAAACCGGCCCATTTTTCTCCATATCATAACCAAAATTGACGATGAAGTCTCGTTTCCGTCTACATGACTCACTCTACATAATGAGTGCGATTATAGAGAAAACCACTCACTGAGAATCAAGAAACATTGAACGAAAGAAATGTCCCTCGAAAATGAGAAGCGTGCCTAAATACTGTCCATGACGTCATGGATAGTACGATAACGTCTTGGAGATTTTGGCAAATTAGGGGCGTTTCCATATCTTAATGAGACAGGTTATAAACATGTTTATTCATCACTTGACCAAACGCTGTAGGGGAATTCCCTGTAATCGGATTTGCCCCAAAGTATCGTACTTAATTTTTGAGACTCGGATTTGCAACATAATAATTAGTTTGTCAGTCGTTAGAGATGAACTAGACGAAATAATACTACCTGCGGGTTTGTGAAAACATTCTTCGAGACGCTTAGCTATCTTTCAGAGAAATACTTCTCAGTTTGCTCTAACGTTAGTCTGTCTAGCCTATTTCATTATCAATATCAGACGGTGCTCGTAACCATAGGCTAGTCAGTCATTTTACATGGTAGCCCGCGGGGCGGACTCATCGCTACGAAAAAATCAACCTAAAGGGGGCTGGAGCCACAGAGGCGCTACTTGTCAATAACGTTTTAATGTTATTTCAATGAACACTGCTATAGCCTAAGTGTAATATTTCCCAGGCTCCCAGCCTAGTTCAATACATCCCTAGTACTATGAGTGAGAAAGCCAACATTCATGCTTCATAATAGAAGACTCAGTGCTGCACAGGATGACATCCACTGGCGGGGTTGTTGAAAGCCTAAGAAAGGATCATGCAGATGATAACCGAAGCCTCGAAGGTAAGTTCTAAGGACATTTACATTTATTGTAACAGTATTGTAGTATTAAATCAGGTTGGGACCAGATGTTCACAGGGTTCGATGATTCATGATTCAATTGTTTCAGTAAATTGGTTTGTTTATTCCCGTTGTTTCCAGTCAAACTTGCTCAATGTAAGACCTGGTCAGTCTGGGTTTAATTTGTCGGTTGAAGAGAATCAGGGGGACCTTGAAAGAGGGTGAAATCACCCTTTTCCTTTGCATAAAAATAACATAATATTATATAACAGATTAAAGGGCAAAGGAGGGCTAAAACCCTAAAAGTAAGTTAGATGGAGTTTTACGGCCCAGTTTCCAATCCATTGGTTCAAGTAGGGTCGAGCCGACCATGGCCCTTTTTATTGCACTGTAGTCCTAACCCTAAAATCAAGAGCTATACTCAGTGACTACCTAAACTACTGTAGTTTAATTCAATATTTTACCACAGACAATGATGGAAGAAGAACTTGTCCAATATTGTTAATAAAGACAAAAATATCAGTATCGTGGTTTAAGAGGACACCTATGTAGCAAATTGTTCGAATTTACATGAATTAATGGCCTTCAGCCAACCCTTAAGGAAATATGTACACCTTTTATATGCAAGGGACTTGAAGTAAGTCTTTGCCCCAGAACTAACCTATAATTTTGGCTACCGAGGGCAGCATCAGGGCTTGTTCGTTAAAAATAAAAAAATGTATTCAGATTATTGTAAACCTACTGCATATCTGCATTCTGCACATACTGTATAGTGTATAGGTTATGTATCATCTATCTATGTATCTATCATGCTGATGTGGTTATTATGCTGTCAGATAGTGAGACATCAACTTCTTTCATTTTCTCTCTTTGTACAGTACCCAGATCTGTGAGCCATTGAATGCACATCTTTTAGTAGTAGCTACTGCAGTAGAGCCATGAACCCTTACCAGAACAACAGGCACTAGAGACGTAAAATCTTTCTTCCACACAAGTGGCACCAGTCATTTGGGTGCAGGTATAGGCAAAGTTGGATAGTCAAGTGATGGTCTGGTTTTAGTCGGGCAAAACTGGGGTAAATGATCTTCTTTAAAGACCTTTCTAATTGGTCCCAATCATTGAAATGCCACAAACATTTGCACAAAGTGGTACTTCATGCAGTTTATTAGCCTGCATGATGTGTTTACTGTAAAACTTCCTGAAGAAAGGGCAACTGCAGTGCTGTAATTTAGAACTCACATCTTGAACAAAAGTAGAAGTTGGTGAATTGACTGATATACATATCACTTCCCAGAATGAAGTGAAAAGTTGGGGTATGTACATACCTCAACAGGTATGAAAAATGTCAACAAGAACATTGTAAGAAAAATATTGGCAGGAGGAGATGCTTTCAACCTTAGCTCGACAAACTGAACAGTATGTGTAGCTGTAGTAATGTGCGCTTCACTGTAAAATAACAAGTTGATATGGTTATGTGGCGATGTTATATTAGTGAAATATCTCAAGGAATTGGATAATTGTTGTGAAGTCTACAGTTTCTGGAGACAGAACTCTAATGGTTTTAATTTTATTGAGCTAGTAATTGAAAGTTCTGATATCCTGAATGGACTAATGCTGTGTACACTTCATATTCTGAAGGTAAAGCCTTGAAGATATGAACTGAAAAATAGCTACAGCCTTATCAAAGAAACACCATTACACATGAAGATGCTTTGTGAGTACGTGACAAATTGTTTGTAACATGCCAGACAGATGTGTTTGTAAATAGGTATTGATTTAACTTCACCGGTTTGGATTTTGGAGCTGTTACTTGATTGGCTTATAAAGTGCAAACCCATAGCAGCATGTCTTGTGGGTTGCAAAAGTCATGCCATATGAAGGGATGAAGGGTTAAGGTGCACTGGTGTACTGATCTTGAAGTATACAGAGCACCTGACATAAAGGACAATTCCTGGTTTTGGAATATATGCACACAGTTTTAAGTCATAATGCCATTTACACAGTACGTTGCAACATAGCCATTTTTGAGGCAGATGCATCCAGTTATCTTGTCCTTTTTTGCAACTGAAGAAAATGTCTTGCATTGAGAGATCAACATCTTTATGATATGATGTGAATTTTTCAAATTAAGTCTACACTGAAATCCTGGCTTATTAAACTTTACAGTAGCACAGATGAGTAAGCAGGCACCCAGCAGTGTATGAATACGGTCAATGATGATTACATAGTGGGTTTACAAGTGTCAGAGACATTGTGGGAAAACCTTGCTTGACCTCCTTTAATAATTTTACAATTAAAATGGATTTTCTCAGTTCAATTTTTATACAATACTGTATAGTGGCATGTGTACTAAATGCATTGCAAAATGCATAGCTTTTTTCTTAAATATGTTTGATTGTTCAAATGTTGTTGTATTCAGAAAAGTCACAGTTTTATTTTTATTTTTCTTATTAGCACAGTCTGCTCATTTTCTTCTGTGGTTTCTATTCATGATTCTTGCAGGTTACATAGCTTTGATCAACAACCTGAGCATTTTTTTCTTTTCCTTTTTTCTTCTCTGAGGGTTCATATCACATATGGCAATCTTCGAACGTAGCCTAATTTGGTTGATGAGAAATTTACATGAGAAATAAATTCAACCGAAATAAAAACAATGTGATTTGTCTCAATGTATCCCCAAGTTGGATCATATCTATGGTTACCACTGAGAGGGGTTGATTCAGTCCTTCACTTTTAGACCTATAACAGGAAGCACAGGAAAGAAATCATTGCAACGATGAATTGGAAGTATAGGTGTGAAATACAGTTGTACTCTATTCCTTAGCCTTCCCCACCTCATTCTCCAAACTGCACCTGCCTGTGGTTAACCTTCAAGACAGTAGTACCCCACATTCCATTCAAAGCGAAATTGCTAGAGGCCACTTACATTTTGAAACACATGCAGCTGCCAGTGTGTGTGATATTGAGCACTTGCTAGTGCAAGGGACAAAACAGCTTGGTTTTCATTGCACTTGCTACTCAAGAATTGCCATTTGCTAATAAATCAGATTATCAAAAGTTGCAGTAATTGGTAATACTAATGATTCATGGAAGAATTGCTTTGTGACGTTTTGCCAATCAATTCACTAACAACACTATTTTGTCCGTGACCGGACAACTCCCACCCGGACAATTGGCACCCGGACAACTGCCACCGGACAATTGGCAACCCGGACAATTCGCACGCGGACAACTCGCACCCGGACAATTGCCAACCCGGACAATTCCCATTCCGGACAATTCGCACCCGGACAATTCGCACCCGGACAATTGGCAACTCGGACAACTCGCACCCGGACAATTGCCAACCCGGACAATTGGCAACTCGGACAACTCGCACCCGGACAATTCCACTCTTACGTACGAATCTCCGCCACGAATGGCTCTCAATCATGCCATTTCCTGAAAGATGTGCAGGAAAACTCATCCCACAAAATCACACTATATTATGTGACTTAAAATGTAGGCTTAACTTTTATTTAGGGTAAAAGTTATTTACTGCAAGAAAGGTTTGAACTGCTATTATATCAGATTGTAATGTTTTACACTCATAAAACTGGGATATCTAAAATATGTTAGAATTGGAAATTGAAAACAAATTTAGATACCTTAAAGCCCTTTTAGAGAATTAAAAGTTAAAAACGGTCTGTTTGCTTTACCAAACTGAGGCCCGTATTCAGGCCTGAGTTCGTGCGCCGCGGAGGTTCAGGGGCGAAACCCCCGTAGGTTACTGCGCTTTGATGTTTCAGAAGCCCCACATAAGACTGTCCTAAGCCCTGGCGTAGCCAGGATTTTTTTCATTTGAGTAGCCAATTTCACAGGGTCTGATCGCAGGTATGGGGGAGGGGTGTAAAGAAATTTTGAATATTTGAGTACCCTCAGATGCAATCTGATGTAACATTTAACATCAATTGAAGCCATTTTTTGGTTTTAATGACCCAAACAATGAATTGTTCTGCAAAGAAATATTGGCATACTGAGTCCGGTACTGAACTGTCATACGGAAAGCTTTGCTTAGCAAATCAAAAGTTTTCAGTTTTACGGTGTAGAAGTATAACCTGCGGTAGTCAGGTGTCTTCCAACACTAATTTTCTTCTCATCAGTATCTGGGTTCACTTGTGAGGGAGGTAAATGGCCATATTTACCACTATTCAGAATCCTAGTAGGGTTGTTGATTTTTATATAAGAAATTTACTTGGGGCAAGACCATAGGCGTATAGGAGCATTTCCAGTTGGGGAAAGAGATTTTTCTGCCCGAAATATATTACTCCACCCAAAACACTAAGCGGAGCGAAATCTTCAGTTAGCGCATGTGCATACAGAAAATTTTGAAACATTGCGACCTTTCGGATGGCCGGAAATTGCATTTGCAGGCTCGTGAATAGAATCTAAGCAGTCGTAATTTTGAGTTTTTGTTTGCAATAACATGCTCACTTTGATACAAATTACTAAATTAGCCTTCACAATGATCACAATATTACCACATAGAAGGTACCAATGACATTTTTCGGGCAAACTTTTAGCACATGCATACACCTGTACACTCCCGTCTTCCCATATAGGCCTAATCTGGCAATTTAGGTCATCTCAGACATTTTTGCAAAGTCTGCCCGAAATGTGTACCATTTCGGGCACAGTGTCGACCAAGTCTATGAAATAAGGCTGAATCATACTTGTTTTATAAGCTGCCCGGATGAGTCGAAATTCCTGTTAATAATCGTTTCGATTTTTCGTGAAAATTTTGCTGTTACTGTATAATGAGTTCTTTCGTTCAGACAAATTTTTGAAAAGATTGGGGCTCTCAACATTGGGGACTCTTAAATAAATGACTACCCGACTTTTTCCAGGCCCTTGCCCTAAATTCAAGTTAGCTTAATATGTACAATTCTTTTCGAAAAGTGGATCACTATAACTACTGATTCTCTGGATTACGATAACAGAGCTAAACGGGTAAACATACGATATTACCTGTATGTTATGTTATGTTATAGGTAGACAATGGGACCAAAAGCATTTTTAAGAATTTTCTCTGTTTTCATCTGAAGGACATTCATGAAGAATTTCACTTGTAACTTCCACGGGTTTTTAGAAAAGGGTCAGAAATTTTCAGTTCCTTTTATATCTGAATCAGGCAAAGCCAATTGACGACAATACTCTTGCCAAATCCAGTAAAATAATTAAAAACTCCAATAGACTTTCAAATGATTCTGTATTCGTTTTTGTTTTTGGATTTTTTTTTTTTTTTGGAGGGGGGGGGGCGTCACCTCAAACGGACTGAAGGGATAAACGTCGACGAATGACTTGTACTTTTTTCAAGTGTTAACGGGTAATGCGTATTTGATTGATCCCTTGGCCCCATATGGCTATGCCAGAATGTATTTCAGAGATTTCATGGGTAAACATTTTACCAAAGGTCAAATGTAGGTATTAGTAATATGGACAACACCAAGGTAAGGCTAGAAACGCACACAGCGCGCAAACAATTGACATTTTTAGAAAGATTTATATAAGGGCATAACCAAAATAAACCATTGACTCTGTCGTAAAAATTTCTCAGCCAGGGAGGTATTTAATGACACTTTTAACACGTCTTTTGGGGAAATGAAAAATCAATGACACGCGCACCCATTTCCCCATGCAAGTTGGTCCCACTAAGGAATTAAGTGTAAACCATAGCAATAGAATTATCAATAATATATAAAACAATAAGTCAAAACAAGCAAAGATGAGAGTGCGCGAAACGCGCAAACAAAATTGGCCATTAATAAGCATGGCAACATTATTTTGGTTGGTTTCTTACGATCACATGACCGCATTTGTCTCGTTCCGTTTATCAGCTGATTCCCATTAAGAACAAACCGATGTTTTAGAAAGTGTTTCGTTCAGCAGAAGAGACTAGTATGTGACAACATTGGTTGGAAATGTCGCTATTTACGAAATGTGGGACATTTTTTCCTCAAATGCGCGATATTAAGTAGGTTAGTTAGGTTAATTATTATATAAAGTAAGCTCATTATAATATTAAGCAGATTGATTACAATATTAAGTGGGCTAGTACGCCAGATACTTATCATATGATACAGTCATGAGAGAGGGCAGGGGCGTAGCCAGGAGTTTCTTGTGAGGGGGGGGGGCAAAGTCGACTTATCGTCCCCAATCTTGACCGACGGGACTATCTAAGCGGAGCGCTACCATCGGTTGGCGCGGAGCGTACAAGAAAATTTTTGGTTTTAGAAACCCCTCAGATGGCAGGAAACGGCACTTCCCGAGTGCTTTATGCTACATGTTCCCAGCCTAGAAATATGGATCTCATTTCTGATATTTCTCAATTAATGCAACAAAAAAAAAATCAATCTATCAAAAATGTTAATACATGTTTCTAAGCGGAGCTCTAACATCGATTGGCGCGGAGCGTAAAAGAAAATTTTTGGTTTTACAAACCCCTCAGATGGCCGGAAACGGCACTTCCCGAGTGTTTTAAGCAAGAATAAGTTCAGCTCAACTTCGAAATTCTCCCCGCTTCTTCATTGGAGCACTTGACAAATATTGAGGGACTGAACATACCTTTAGCCCAACCTTTTTCATTTTTCATCGCCGCCACTGGGGTGTGACATTTTCTTGAGGGAGCGAAGCGCCCAAGTGAGGAGCCGAGCGACCGAACGGGGAGAGGGTGTGGTTCACCCCCTCCTGAACCAAGGAGATTTTGCAATTTTACATCAAAATTGAGCGATCTGGTGAACACCTAAGTTGGAATTTTTGGACATTTTCAATTTTGTATCAATGTTTTTCTTATTCCCTCGAGAGTTAGCAGGGTTAGTGTGTGATTGTAAGAGGTTTACCCGGTACGAGTCAATGGGGCCCTAGGGAATTGTGTCGCACTGGAACAAAACAGCTACTCATAAGGCTTACATTTATTTGGCTAAACCAACGGAATTGACATTTTGCCCTGAAAAACGCCAAAACTCCATTTGAATAAAAAAAAAAATAAATAAAAATAAGAAAAATTAGGTATGGGCGGGACTAAGTGCGAACCCCCTGAACCCCCTGACCACGGGCCTGTCTCCCTGGGTGTCACCTTCCCCCTTTTGGAATGTTTTGCTGTCTCGAAGAGCTTAGATGCAATATGGTGCTATATTTTGTTCTTTTTATACTAGATTCCAGTGTTCTCCACAGGGGATTTTAGAGGGCCGACACAGGTCCTAGTGAAATTGACAGCCCCTTCAAAATAGTTGCCGCTCTCAAAAAATGCAGCTTCCATTTCTAGTTCATTGCTTCATTACACATATACAAGTCATAACTGGAAAAATATGTCTTCCCTCCAGGCTTAGCGCCAGGATTTGCCCGACGAAGGGCCACTCTCCGAACGGGGGAGGGACAGGGTGGGTAGCGACCCAAGCCCCGACAGCCAGGATGCCGTCGATGAGTTGGTGAGGGAGGTTTGAAGAAAACTTGTGCATTATACCTGCCACTGCGAGCCATATACGACATCAAATTTGTATATGCTAGAGGAAGATATTTCCGCACTGATTTAACCGTGGAAAAGGGGCAAAAATTTTTTGGGGTAAGCCTATACTAAAAAGAATCTGTACCTATTTAAATCTTATATAGGTCAATAAATTGACTCGGCATTTGGGCCCTATCGGACACAAATTATATTGAAATTTCTTCTTCGAGTCCGTACCGCACGACTGACGCAAGAGATAATTAACTAAGTTTAGCGAAATGAGATGAAATTCCCGACATTGAACATTAATCCATTTATTCTACTTATTAATTTACATGAAAAGGTGGGAAGGATTTGTACTTTATTAGCTCTAGGTAACGGAACTGAGGAAGAGTGTGCAAAGCGTACCGAACATTTTGGGTTTTATCGCAGAAATAACTCTTGTGAAAGCCAAAGTAACTAAACTGACCATGAGAAGGCGACAGGTTATCCCCGACAGGGGGCGGGCCCAGTGCCAGCGACCACAAGTTCCGACAGCCCCTATGTCGAGGGG
This sequence comes from Holothuria scabra, assembly GCA_037179385.1. Lineage (NCBI taxonomy): Eukaryota > Metazoa > Echinodermata > Holothuroidea > Aspidochirotida > Holothuriidae > Holothuria > Holothuria scabra. The sequence goes on from CM074189.1 coordinate 18,049,462, forward strand.
GTGGTATGAAGGAGCTTAACTGTCCCATGTCATTGCAGCCTTGGGCACATTTTCCACAATGTTACTTAATATTTTAAAAGCCGAGTTAGTGTTCTTTTGAATCTGAATCGTGAAATTGCAAAGCACGCAAAGCGCGCGAAATTTTTTGGTGGGCTCACAAAAATAACATAGCCTATGTAATCATTAAGAGCAAAAAGGAAAAAAAAATAGAAACTGCAGGGGTTGTAGACCGTATCAGGGATAACATACATTGTGTCGAAACCACCTGGAATACCCGATAAAATAGCCAAACTATGCTCCGTGAGGGGCTCACCATCTGACCTATCGCATGACACACACAAGAGAACAGCAACTAGGCTTTGTGATATGGGATAAAATTTACGACCTCTGCATAACCTGTGTACTCTGCCTTCCAGTTACTTGGTAACGTTGAGAGGACTTACACTTTCTAGACATGTGGAATGGAAGTATTGAAAAAATTGGAGTGAATCTACAGCGCGCGTAGCGGGCCGAAAATTTGGGGTTCTTATAAGGGAAATTGTCCCTTGAGAGCAAAAAACGGGTAAACCATCGGGGAGACTAGTCGCCGTCGGGGACTGCATACTTTATCGTAACGACTAAACACCCCCCCTCCCCCCCCCCCGAAAAACTGCCCCCAAAATGCCCCTGATTCCCTCCCTCCTCTTGCCGTTTAATTTTTTTTATTTATTTTTTTTTGGGGGGGGGGCTCCCCTTCATTTTTTCAACATCGCCCGTCGCGTCCCCAAAATTTCTGTGGGGGGCACTCTGCCCCTGCCCCCCCCGCTGGCTACGCTAGTGAAAGAGGGATGCTGTCCTATACGTTGGTCCGTTTTTCTATTCTCTTTCCAGATCGTATGGTGTTTGCTATCTTTTTATGTGTATTTATATCATCAATTTATTTAGAACCCTTTGGTCACCAAATTTGTGAGTTTTACATTCGTTTCATAAATTGATCATGACGGCACCTGTATACATTTGAAAACGTGCGTTTCATGTTTCTCACCATTTCCTGGAATTTCGACAGAGCAATATGCTACGATGTCTCCCTATGATTGAACTGCCTTTAGTTTAGGAATGTACAATATGCTGATATGTGTATATTAGTAGCATGCACGTATATTTCAAGTGCCGGGCCGGGGGTTCGGAGCATGCATCGTAGAGAGCCAGCATGTATACGGCCCATTGCGATCCGTGTACAAGCGTTGTGACCGATTGAACAAAGTTTTCTAACGTGTCTAAAGTAAAGATAACTAATAAACAAACGTACAGAAGGCAAGAACGATCTAGTCTCAAGTCAGAATTTTCGATGCAAATCTCGTATTTTACCAGATGCATTAACTACTTGATTTTCAATTGGCATAGGCCACTGCTAAGCTGAAGTCAAACGTAATCGTAACACATTAACTGTGCGTGCATTTGCAAGATTCACTTCATTTCGTTCCCTTATTCTAAATTAGAACAAAGGTTATTAAACACTTGCTGCACTCCATGCTTGGACAGTGGCGTCAGTCCTGGAAGGGGGGGGGGGGCAGGTAGGCAATTGCCACTCCAATGAAAATATAGGGGTAAACATGTTTTTCGCCCCTCCAATAATTCAAATAGATTTAAGATAACAAGAAAAACAACAAGCAGGAGAGACAAACTTTAACATGGGAAATGAACCGCTTCCACAAAACGTCAATTTGAGTGCGTATGGGTATCACTGTGATTGTGTATGTTAAGTTGGTCTTGTGAGTATGTACGTGTGCGCTTGCCTTAGTACGGGTACATTGCTTATAGATAAATCCGGTCCTTGACACGAAACAAGGTTCGGCTTACCTGGTTGAAGGCTGTACGGCATGTTCCTTTTTTAGTCATATCCCTTACGTTTTGAAAGCTGCTGAGAAGCTGAGAAGGCCACGGTCCACTCCTCGGGGTACTCGGCAGGCTTTTGGAAAATCTTTTGTGGAATATATCCCTATCCCCTGCCATATACGCCCACTGTGATACTGCGTGCTGAGTTGTTACATCCTAGTGAAGTTGGTCCCCTTCAGTTGATACCAGATGCAAAAACAGTCATTGTACCCTGTGGTAATTTAGAAATTCTAAGTGCCTGGGAAATCACATACAAGATACTAACTCTTGAATCCATGTCCTCCACCACAATCGGGTTTTATGTAGGGTCATGTCCTAACGAATAGGTGCCGGTACCGCAAGTACAAAGACTGGACTAGCAGGACCGATGATGGATGTTACTGCCCAAACTAAATGATAGACTATGCAGTGCTCTCACGTATATTAAAGCTATTAAAGCTAATAAAATCTGGAAGTAAATTACACTGCATCAGGGCAAATAGGCGTGTCGGGCTCGGCACTCGCGCATCACTTCCCGGTGTAAATCGAGGAACTTCGCCCTAAGATGTTTTCATTTTTTTCTTTTGAGATACTTACTGGGGATAGATGATGATCGCCACTTCCTTTTTTGAAACTTACCATTGTCGGAAAATCATCAGTTTGTGGCTACAGGAATGTGAAGAAATGTTATCTGCACACCTTCTATTTAGGTTAATTAGAGTTTGGTGGTTACATCCTTTCAACACATTGTATCAGAGGGGAAAGCCCTTCCAGATGAACCCACATTGGGAAACTACTGTTTTTGATGCAGTGTTACGGTACATATTTCTGGAAAAGACATATGTCAAGTTTCCACGTCATGTGATTTCTACTTTAGAAGACATTATCTTTCGTCGAAATCCAGGCTGTCTGAAAATAGCATTTCATTGCAATGGAATTAATTAGCATCACCGTAATATTAAAGACTTTTACAATGTGGTTCAACTCACCTTGACTGCTGTCACGGGATAAAGTAACCCGTCTTTAGTTGCGTCGGGCACGTGGCAGTAGGATTTGACTACGCACCTGACTGTTGGAGAAATATATCTTAGCTAGCGTATACAGTTTAATGTATCGCAAATGAGGGCTACAATCGTGAGTTTTTACAACGGTATAGTTTGATTTAGCAAACCGTTCGTTGTAGCCAAGACATTTAAAAATGGATGGTTAGCTTTACAACAGTTGAGAAAAGTTACTGTATATTCAGTGTACAAACCGAAAAAATAATGTAATTTTTTCTTGCAATGTTGCAGAAAATGTCACCAAACTGTATATTAGCACCCAATAACGAGAAATGTCTCAGCTCACAAATTGGGAAGGGAATAAGGGTACCTTACAAATTACGACGGCAACGGTACATATAACGTTTGGCGTTTTGGTCCTGGCATGTTGGAGTATCAGACAGAGGACTGTGAATATGTTGATAAGCAGAATTGCATGAAGGGTGCGATATAGGCGCTTGTTGTCCATTTCGTTAAGCTTATTTTAAAAATAAATATGACAATAAAATAAGCAAAATTCAGCATGATCAGAGATATTATATGGATATCTTTAATAGTCTTATTATAATTTAACTTTGGCAAATTTTCAATAATGAAAAAATGATTATCTAATTCAAAATGTCAAGAACTTTCTCAGCGCAATTCGTTCTCATCCCTACAGAAAGCTTACTAATAAAAATTTTTATCTACTGCAGCATTGTAAAATTACTTTCAAAATATTTCAGTATATTACGCTTTCTAGTATTGTTACCAAACCTTTAAAATAAGGGGTCATTGCAAGCAATGACATGTGTCCTTAGTTATATGCACCGTGGTCTTTGCAAGAAAAATCTCCAACCTTATACTATTTTCGGGATAGGATACTGCAATTGTAACTTTTCGTCTTTTAGACGTGATACACGAATGTGTGCGTATTAAAGCTTTGGTGAAACTGTTCCCTTCTTACTTCCTGTAGGTTAATTAGTTAGATGGAGTTTTACGGTCCAGTCTCCAAGCTATTGCTGCAAGTCGAGTCGGTCTCGTCCTCGTCCTTTTTTAAAGTAGTGGCTCACTGGCTTGTTTACCCTACTCCAGTGTTTATGCGGAGCATCACGCACAGCGGCAGTATATTCCAATTTTTAGAGTCCTTGGTATGACTCTACCCGGGAATCGAGATCGGGCCTTCCGCGTGAGAAGCGAACGCGGCCCACTTCCTGTAGGACAGCTCACTCACTCAACTCAATCAAACTTCACCAAACCTCTTGCTGTTTCCGGTCCCCATACACTACTATCATCCTCAGCATGGGTGACGATCCTGGGGGGATGGAGGGATATATCCCCCATGAAATTGGATGGGGGATACTGTGCACTATGTCCTCCCCATGAAAACCAACCTTCATATTCGGAACTATGTAAAAAATATGATATTATGAAAACTCCTTTAATAGAACAGAAAATTAAAAGATTACAAAAACCACGCTTTAAAATATAACATTAAACCGTTTCTCTAAACATAGAAGGCAACGTATCAATGTAGCTTGGCAGTTTTGCACACCCTCTCAGGTTCTTACAGTGATTTTTACTTTAAAAAATACAAATCTATTGATTATACAACTATAAAGAGCCCGAGGAGTGTCTACAAGAAACTTAAAATGCTGTGATATGCACCAACACGCCTTGAAATAAGTAAAATATGCAATATAAAGCTACAGAGGACAGTGGGCAATCGCCCCCTGGAAATTTGGTATTTGTGACATCAGTCAATTAAAGTGTGTTTTTTTTTTTTTAAATTTTTCTTCAATGAAAAATCTAATTCTCTTCAATAAAAGCTAAGGATATGTAATTATTTGTTTGAAATATGAAAGACTGCCGGCGCGCTTCGCTCGCAAAAATTCTCATTAAATCCTGGCAGTCGTGTTCCGTCATAAATCAGTTTGGTAAAACTTTCTGAACTCTGGAAATGGCAAAATTACCAGATCATCAAGTGATATCGACAAATAAAGTGCTATTTTCATGAATTTTCTATCATTTAATTCCCAATGTACAGCCTCAATTTGTAGGTCTTAGATAACATTGCGTAGCAACAACAATCTTTGGTAGCTGTACAATCTCAAACTTGCCAATAAGAAGAACAGATTCTTCAGTTACCCCTAACTTTTCACATTTCCTTGTATAGCGAACCCAGAATCCAAACTTTTCTCACATACAAGTTCCAGACTTTCAAAACTTTGCTGAATAAAGCTTCGCGCGTCCCAAATCACGAGCCAGAGCAATGACGTTCACGATGAAAAAAAAAAAAATCGGTAAATTTGGGTGCTTGCCCCCGACCCGCACCCGGCGGAAGAGTATAGCTACGCCGCTGCTTAATGATCTGATGAATTTCTTTTCACTTGATTCAGAAAATTAATCCCCCTTTTATGGCAATCGGACAAATTTAACTTTAAAGGGACAAACCTCTCACCCCAAACTACAGTTTTGGTACCCGGGTACCGAAATTCTCAATTGGCTCAGCTCTTTCACTGACAGCTACTCCAAACAATGCAGAGTGCCAAAGCTTATATTACACAGCATGTATGGTACTAAGAGTGTTTTGATTGTATAAATTGAGTTTTTCCATACCCACCCTGAAGCAATAAACACAGATTGTGTCTGGATGAGGATGAATTTCAGACAATTGTGGGATGGGTTTCAGTAAGAAGGTTAGGAGAATTGGTACTGTTTGGGGTGAGAGAGCAGTGCCTTTAATATTCTTTTTACGATAGTCCATTTTACCTTTTTATGAAATACGCTTCTGACAGTTGCTGTGATATCACGTTAGATAACCCGGAAAGGGCTACTTTCGATGATCTCGTGCGTATTTTTGGCAGAACTTATCCTTTTACGTTCCGCGCCAAGCAATGGTGGCGTTCCGCTTAGGCAGTATGGCACCAACTATATCCCCCCACTTTCAAAGACAGATCGCCGTCTATGATCCTCAGCAAATTGACTGATGCCTATACGAACTTAAATTTGTAATCATTGTGAACTGATGAAAAAATGTTTCATTCGCTGGAGTAAGCATGATTTCCCCAAAAGATGGCCCTGAATTACGCCGAATCAATGGCATATTAAAGACAAATAGCTTTAAGAGATAATCAGTCCCCTGAGGCTTTGGCTTAGCGATTCGCCCGCTAGGCCGGGGTTAAAAACTCCCCAGTCAATTTCTCTAGAAGCAATCACCATTGATAATCCCCCCCCCCCCCTCCCCGCCATTTTCACTGGTGATGCCTTTGGTAACGTACACTTAAAAATCGGCACAAAATATTTGATTATTTTTTTTTCAAAATCGTACACTTCGCAACCTTCAAAACTACACTACCGTATTCTTCACATTGAGTTGTAGGAGCTTGTCCCAGAACATCCGCGAAAGTCAAACTTGAAAGGAAAACCATACAACAGAATGTAGTGTTATATATCATGTCTTCTATGGAAAAAACAGGGACTTGGGAAAGTGGGACTCTTTGGTTTCTCGAAAGGAAACACCTCTGTAGTCGTTCGGGCATGACTTAGTTTGCAAAAACTAAGGCAGCAAGATCGTTTTAGTAGGAGCGTTTTAGTGTTGTTGCAGGGAGGTGTGTCACCCTGGTTGGCGTATACTACGGAGGGTCCGCTCTATAGTCCACCGTCTCATTGGACCCCCATTCAACTAAATTCGTCTCATTAGTCCCCCGGTTAGGGTTTAGGGTTAGGGTTTAGGGTTAAGGATCAGGATTTTGGTACCAACAGACGGGGGACTAATGAAACGGGGACTAATGAGACAGGAGAATATAGACATAATCCCCATAGGTACTCCTAAATTATTGAAGAACAAGACAGAGCTATTACTTTTGTTTACTGTCTGAAGCCAATACCCAGTTTAAATGATTGAAATTGGACTTGATGAATCAAACCTTTAAAGGGACAAATTTTTAACGTGAACACTGTCCCAAAAGATAGCATTATTTGAAATGAAAAGAACATGTTGTAACTATTTGTTTCACAATGTATTGTACGTAATGAATGAATTTTTTTACTACATTTTTGAACCCTTGAAGAACGACAACTTTTTATGTGAGAAATATTTTTACATCCTTTGAAATGTATCTAACCTTTTTGAACATTTAGTGACCTAGTAAGTATATAACGAGTACAAGGAAGTTTAAGAACATACATAAGCCGAGATAGGTCTAAATCTCAAAGGTGAGGTATACGTTTTAAAATTTTAGAATCCAAACTAAATTGTGGAACGTTTCCTGAATGCCAACGTTAGAGAAGTCAACTAACCATAGTAAAGGCCATTACTAAAATGCACAAACCTACACTAATTTTGCAAAGATCATGTCTGCGCGACTACATACGAATCCCTTGCGGGGAATGAAAACTACAGGCTCAACCGCTGTCCCAACAGTGAGTTGCTAGAGATTGTCTAGCAACTCTCTGGTCCCAGCGTTGTTTTTCTTCGCGCTCACCACTTTTAAATATTCTGCCTCATGAATCGGGTTTAATTTACTTCTCGTAGATCATCTCGCATATCATATAAATCTATATTACATCACTGTAACCACTAATGCCTTAACTCGCATGCAGCGGAGGAAATGGTCCACATCCCCAAATATTTTCAATTTTTTTTATCATCTTAATTCACCTGTATAAAACGACAGCTATTTTTCCAACTTTTGCAAGATGAACTTTAGCGGGCACATAAAGTGGCTTTTCCGGTGGGTGCCATTATAAAATGGGACAAGAGCTTAGCGAAAGGAGATGAAGACTCTCTTTTGCGACACTTTTTTGGCAGTTCTAGTACTCATATCGCTAGATTCTCCAACCAAGAGATTTTTACCATGCATTTATATTCCGCAATAATATTGCATTGATAATCTTAGCCTTCTGTTTGGTTTGGTTTTAGTTGCTGGAGTTTGAAGCCTCAGCATCTAACCTTTCATCTAGGGGCACCTTTAAGTGTTGGACACTTGATTTTTTTTCTCCTTTATTACTTTTGCGTAGTCATTCGGGGGAAGAGTTAAAAACAAGTAAATGTGACCTGGTGAAAATGCCCGCCCAAAGCGTGGTATAGATAAACCACACGTTGAGTGCAATAAAATTGCTAAGTTTGAGTACCCTCTTTCAGGAGGCCGATGTGTACTGTCAAACAAGAAATTCCCTGTTTAACGATAACCCTAATCACTAACCTAATCCCTAACCCGAACGTAGAATACAGTCGCTACAATACAATGACAAAGGCCAATCAAAACACACCTTGTTAAACACTGCGCGTCTACCCCTTACAGGAAGCTGTTCAACGGCCCTCTAACAGGGTCTCCCGTCGTTCTTAAACATTTGTAACTCGGCGAAGGGTGAAGAACATCTCTCATACATCAGAAGGGAAAAAAGGGCATGTGAACTAGTCACTGTACTTTAATGTACTGCACTCGGCTAATGAGGAAGCCAGTACTTTGAAAGGGCTAGAATGTTCGGACCCGTATTAGTCCGTTAACTTCGCATTTAATACACCATGGAACAAAGGTGCATTTAAGGGAGTTGATGGGGGCTTTTTTCTGTTTTTAAAATATGAAATATATCTTATCCCCTTAAATAGCAAGGATTCCCTCGTACCCTTACTGTTGGTTCGCCGAGGCTTGCACCGAATGTGTGCAAACTCGTGCTTGACCACTCACAGTGCATCCTAGATTTCTTATCGTTACTTACCACCACTTCGGTAAATTCTGAATCCGCCTTTTTCTTTGAAATATCGTACTCAAATTTCGTGTTGACCGGTATTTTTTTCATTCACATATTACCGCTCCACATATAACTGTGATAACTGCTAGGATAACAACGGACCCGTTGGCCAATCGTCGGGGTCATATATTGTCTGCATGTTCATTGTCCGGGTGGGACATGTCTGGGTTGGCAATTGTCCGCGTGCGAATTGTCCGTGTGCGAGTTGTCCGAGTTGCCAATTGTCCTGGTTGGCAATTGTCCGGGTGCGAATTGTCCGGTGGGAGTTGTCCGGGTGGAAGTTGTCCGGCAACCTTGTTGTCCCTTCAACTGCATTCTATACTGTATGATGCAGCCAATGCGAGTGGAGCAATTCAGCAATATCCATAATGTTTTCATGGCAGTCAAAACCACTGGTCAGAAATGCAGTCCAGCTACCATTCCGACTGCCTTTAGAACCATAGAAACTTTTTTCATATGTAATGAGGGTTGCGATTAAAGCCCCCGCAAAATTTCACACCCATAAGATATAGGTAACAACCATGATACACTTCGGAATGTTTCAACACTAATTTTTTTTCCCCCAAAGATCTATAGTTAAGTCCCCCAACTTTAAACAGTAGGCCTATGTCGATGGAGTGTGGCCTGGCCAAGTCAGATAAGAAAAACTTGTGTCTACGTACCTTGAACTCATGATGAAGGGTACCAAGCCACCATGACACCATTAGATCAGGCTTGGCTTGTAAAATAGTAATCCACTGTTTAGAAACACAGACATTGGTAACCTAGGACCATGGTATTTCAAGGGCACCTCCACACTCCAGCCCAATTCGATCGGAACGGCACCACAAATTTTATTGACTAAATTCTATAAATCTTGTACAACGACCCACTCCTGGGATAAGTTCTTTATGTGCATATGATTCAACCGTTTAGTGAACATATGAAGCCGGGCCGGCCACCCCACTGCCTGTTGAATTGATGATGGGATGAACTTCTTAACCTAATTTGATTGTAAGGATATCTCACGGTGTTCATTGTTCGAGCCTTTTTAATTCTAACCTTTCCATAGCAGTGATGGCTCTTCATGTGCAAGGAAATTAGCTGCAACCCAGATAACCTATGGAACCCTTTTGGGTCCCATATTTTTTGACCCATATGAGGCTCATGTGATTTAGAACCCAGGATCAGGAAGAAGCCCGTATGGGCTAGCCCGGCCACATGACACCCATGTGGGGTATTTCTGGGGCCCAAGCATGTAAGGGATTGATGTGTGGGGATATGGGCCAGACATATCCCCCATGTGGACTACCGGGCCAAATGGGGCTGTTACTCATTTGGTGCAAAATTAAATGGGCACCATTTGGGGCCACAAGCAAATTTTGAAGTGGGCAGCCAATCACCAGAGCGGCCCAATATGTACAACGATATAACAGCAATATAAGATGGCCAAAAATCCTTACGGCAGAAAAAGTGGGGAAGGGGGCTAAAGTCCCCCAGCACACGTCTCTGCGGTCCCTGCATATGAATTTAGGCACATGGGACCCATCAAGGGTTTGCTTCCTGGGAAGCCTGCCCAGCTGAACTTGCCTGTTGCACGACCTGAATTTCCCAAACTGTAACTGGACTCCCCATGCGCCTCTCATGTATTTCCTCCCATGCACCCAACCTCCCGTGTACAATTGTTCTGCAGGCTAAAGACTTATCTCGTTCTTATCCGGGCTGACAGGATTTGCCCTTTCATTTTATCTCTCCCTGTCGTTGGAGGAAAAGGTTCATTTTGCACCATATAACTAACCAGCGAATAAACCCAGTTAGAAAACAAATTTCACTACACGGCCACATTCATCGCACTCGTTTTACATTATAGAGTAATACAGTTGATACATTGAATAGCGGCTACAGTACATTATACGGAGGTTGTAAACAGTCCAACGTTTGTTGTTCCAGTATATTACTGTATTGTACAGAAAGAAAGGCCTATCGTAAAAAGTATAGACAAGTAAGTTGCTTGATTGCCTCATAAGTGGGATTAAGTTTCAGAATCGAATGAAAAGAAAATCATTGAGCACTGACGTCCCAGTACGCATGATGCTAGCGGTCCGCTGGCGGTATATGGCGGAAAAACGGTGGCGTTTTAACGCTGACGGCCCGCTAGCGCACCGACGGACGCTTTTGTACAGATGTGTCTTGGCGGAAAACCGCCAGCGGACCAATAGTGGACCGCTAGTGAAATTTTTTGTACAAAGTACATGTTTCTGTTCTTAGGAAATCTATCAAACTACCCACTTAAGAAGACTTTTAATAAAAGAGAAGTGTTAGGCCTACTTCTGGCAGGAGCTGCTCCACATAAACAGGTCAGCTTGCCTACATCCTTAGCTGTACTTCATGCACTGAGCTCATGCATTTACAATAATATCCAGGAAGTCCATTGTGATTGGTCAGTGAAATTGTGTGCACAACACAAAGGGGATTTCAAATGCAAGCTCATTATAGTGTGAAGCCTCTAATGAAGTGTGTTGGTCTGTATAGGCTATTCACATAACAAAGGCAGTGTATGGAATTACCTTTTGCTGGCAGTCAGTGTAAAGGTATAGCAACTTCTGCATACAGTTGTTGAATGGAGTCAGTGCAAAGAACACTACTTTTGTCAAGCGATATTTTCGCATCCGTCACCGTGGAGTGTTGATGGTAGGCCTTATACTGTTCTTGGAATTTTAATACCTCATATGGGAACGATCAGTGGATTCTCTACTGCTAGCCAGACAAGTTCTTAGAGACACTAGGACAGGGCCATAAAACGGCCTAACCTTTGCTGACGGAAGGCCTAACCACTGCTGAAGAATTACATTTTTTTGCATGGAAACCAGAACATGCAGGATTTACCCATTTTTTCTTCTTGTGGACATTTGGAATACTTTTAGAGCTTTTACTTGATCCGAGACTTATCCTAGGCTATAACTAAGTTCTGTTGGACTGAATTAACTTTTGGACTGTAAAGCTGACCAGTTTGAACTGAACGCCATTTTGCATGATTATTTCCTGGCAGCCAAAGTTTGAAGGCATTTTAATTCTTTACTGGCATAGACACCTTATTGTTTGAAAAGGTCATTATCTCCTTTGGGGCCATTGTAACAAGCAATCTGTGTTAAGCTAACTCGCTTGCAAAATGGACGATAAAGGAAATGAATGAAATATCATGATGAATGAAAAATCACCCTCTGTAAAATAATGGAATAACCCTATACTACAAGCCTGTAACAGCTGGCGGTCCGCTAGTGGACCACTGGCGTTCTCTAGCGTTTTTCCGCCGGAGGACCACCGTAGAAAAGCTGGCCATTTCGGCGGCGCTCCGCCGGCGTTTTACGCTAGCGGCCCGCCAGGGTCACTGCTGGCGGACCGCTGGTGGAACGCTAGCATGTTGCTAACTGGGGTAGCGATACCTTTTTTTCGGGAGGGAAATGGGCAACAGCTCAAATTTTGTTTTGTTGTTACAAGGCCTACAAATTGAGGCTGTACCTCAATCTTAATATTCCAGAAGCAAATAGAAAAAAGGAAGATCAAATTGAAGAGGTACTTGAAAAGTATTTTGAGCCCACATGTATATAATGTAATAAACGAACAATACACATTAAATACGCGTCGACAGACTAGATACCAAATGAAAGTATTGTTGAGTATGTAACGCGATTCTTGTTGAGTATGTAACGCGATTCCGTCTTCTACCAAAGTCATGTAATTTCGGGGCACCAACGGATGATCTGATTCGTGATAGTATCGTGCTGGGTGCAAAAGATGCAAATCTTCGGTCAAGATCCTAAAAGAGCCTAAGCTAGATTTAAGAAGAGCCATAGATAAAGCCGAAACACAGAGGCTGCCCAAAAACAGTTCAGTAGAATGGCACAGCTAGTAACAAGAAAAGCAGTGAATACAAAACAAAGAAACCAGGGAAAATAAACAACCGGCAAACAAAAAAGAAGAAGTAAAAGAGGAAATAAGGAAAATAAAATGTGATAAAAGGATGCCGCTACTATTGCTGGATACATCCTAAAGGCAAAGATAATTATCCGGCGTATGGGGCAACCTGTGCAAACTGTCACAAAAAATCACTTTTCGAAAGTATGGTAACAAAAGGAGGGGCAAATTTACCAAATTTAGGAATATGACCAAGATGATAACAGCTCAGATAAGTTAGTCTACACAGTTACACATACAATAGGCAAAGTGCGGTGAGCTGGCACTCAATGGTTTGCCAATATTAAGATGAAATCTGAGAACAGTTCCAAGACAATAAAATGTTAAATGGACAGTGGGTCATCATGTAACAGTATCAGTTACAATGATGTGTGTTTTATTAAGCAGGAAGGAACCCCTACCTTGCAACTACTGTCAGTCTGAAAACGTATAATAGGTCCCAACTTACTACATTGGAAGAGTGTGGTTTCATCTACTTATGCAAGGAGAGAGTCATATACCCCCAATTTCAATTAGTAGATATAAAGCAAAATTCAATGCTATCAGCAGAGACATGGCAAGCACTAGGCCTGTTAGAGCTAAAATTGGACAACATTAATAACGCACAAAACCACAAATACAAGTCAACCAACAATTACAACATTGTGCAAGAATACCATTATGTATTTGAAAGTCTGTAGGGTGCTTAAACAACATCACAAAAGATCCTAATGTGAAACCATTGCAGCTCTACCAACGACAAGCTGCAGTAGGGCTCAAGGAAGATCTCAAGTAAAAGATCAACGAACTGCTCTGCATTGATCCCAAAGACCTAGTTAACCCTTTAAGAGGTTACATTATCCAAAAATCGCAGGAATCCTCCGTTGTCTTGGAAAAGCCATGAAATAATCAGTATTCGATGCATAAGATGACTTTTGGGCAAGTCAGGTTAGGACAGGAAAGCTCGCATCTACCTCACCACAATTTGGAGATCGTTTGAGAGGTACAGGAGGCTACGCATGCCTTTTGGGATTGTTTCAACTCCCTAAAAATATCAAAGACGTAAGCATGAGGTTTTAGAAGGACTTCAAGGGGTATAAGTCAGAGCTGATGACATTTTGGTGTGTGGCTGTGGTGACACAGAAGAGGAAACCATAGCAGACCATGACGTGAAACTTTAAAACCTGTTAGAAAGGGCAAAATTAGTGCACTTAAAACTCAACAAACACAAAATGCAACTGAGACTGAAAGAAGTACCATAGATTGGGCACTTACTCACACCAGAAAGACTAAAACCAGATCCAGGCTAAATGGAGGCCAACATTAAAATGCAGAACCTACCAGTCCAAGGGCAGCTCAAAATCTGATAGGCTTTGTAAATTATCTGTCAAAATTCCTTCCAAAATTATCAGATATTTGAGTTTCGCTGCTGCGAAACCTGACACGCAGCGATGCAGCTGGCTGAGTGGAAAAGGGTACATGAGTCACTTCAAAACATCAAGGACCTGGTAACACAACAACCAGTCCTAAGATATTACAAAGTAAGAGAGAAGGCTAAAATTCATATGATGAGAGCCAAAAAGGACTAGCCTTCGCATTAAGAACTCTCAATCCAATAGAAGAGAGATGCACAAATAGAGAATTAGTGCCTTGCCATTGTCTATGCATTTGACAAATTTTAACAGTACATTTCTGGAAAACACGGTGTAAAGGTTGAGACTTATCGCCAACTGTCAGGATCTTAAAAAAAAAAAAACCCACTGTTATCAGCCTTTAAGAGACTCCAACGTATGCTATTGCATCTCCAGATATTCGACCTGAAAGTAACGTACAAACAGATGCCTGTTATGTATACATAGCTGATGCTTTGTTTCGAGCAGCCTTAACCTCAAGCATGGGCAGTGGTATCCCAAAGATGCCCTAGAATACCTTATTCTGAAGATAACAGAACAACAACAGTTTTCAAAAGAACTGGAACCTGTGACCTTTGCTGCTGAGTCCATCAGAGTCTCAGATCAAAGAGTGCTACAAATAAAAAGAAACACAGATCAAGACCCAACCCAACAGGCACTAATACATAATGTCATACTCACAGGGTGGCCAGAAACTAAAGAGGAAACACCAGTGAATGTCCAAAAATACTGGTCGTTCAGAGCTGAAGTGGCAGTACAGAATGGAATTTTGTATAAAGGACCACGAGTTGTAATACAAAAGGCTTTACAACCGGAAATGCTCACCAGAACCCATTCGAGCCATCTTGGAGCAGCTGCATATGTGCGAAAAGCACGTGATGTTCTGTTGTGGCCAGGCATGACAGACAACATAAAATAGTTCATAGAAAATGCACAGTCTGTAATGAGTACAAACTGCAGGGAACCATTGATGTCTAACGACGTGCCAGCTAGACCGTGGGCTAAGATCGGCATTGATCTGTTTTCAATGAAGAATGAACACTTTGTCATTGCAATAGACTACTATTCTGACTTCCGGGAAATGCAAAAATTACAGGACACTACAGCAAGCAGTGTGATCTAGTTCTGCAAGGAACAATTTAGCAGTCATGGTATATACCCAATACCGTGGTGAGGGACATTAGGCCTCAACTCACTACCAGAGAATTTTCTAATTTCACAAAAAATTGGGAAATATTTCATACCTCCTCCTCACCAACTCATAGTCGGTCCAATGGAAAGGCAAAATCTGCTGTAAAGATTGCAAAAAATATCTTGCAAAAATCTAAAAGCAATGGCAGTGATGAGTGGCAAACAATCCTTGATTGCTTGATTGGAGAAACACTCCAGCAAAAGGTCAAACTCCTAATCCCGCCCAAGAACTGATGTCTAGGAGAACGCAAACACTACTACCAACCACACAGGCACTGCTCCAGCCACAGGTGATTGAAAATGTAAAGAAATTTTCCTGAGACGACAAAATACCAAGACATGGTATAACAAAGCAGCAAAACCCTTACCTGTGTCACAGATTGGTCAGACAGTCAGAATAAAACCAGCAACCCATGATCAGCCAAGGCAAAGAGTAATTTGTGTATCTCTACTCAACCCACGATCATACATAGTGGAGGTAGATGGTCATCATGTATCGTCTAAAGAGGAAACACCTGAAGCCCCTAGTGAACGCCCAGCAACGGAGACACCAACCTCTCCTGTAGAAGGAAAATCTAAATCCTTAAAAATAGGGCGGGCAGGGTAGTTAAGTTTCCTAAAGAGATAAACAAGGACCTTGAGGTGAAATGGGTGAAAAGAACAGAAAGAAAGTTTCTTAAAAAGTTTTACTAGAGAAACCATTTTTGTTTTACCTTGTTGGACAGTTACATTTAAAATTGATTGAACTCTGAACTCTTGAATTATTTATTGTTTTAAAGCATGCATTAATCAGTGATTACCAGAAAAAGATAAATCATTCTTTCCATAAGGGAAAGGGTACGTCGCGGGATGTACTGTACGTTGGTGCACCCAGTAACTAACATAGGATCGTGCAAGACCACTGTAATTGTTTGGAAGCTACAAATAAAACTCGCACCAATATTGAGTTGACTTGGCTGGAATTGGTGAGGTTTTGAATTTAATTTTATTGTTAACTCAATGAACTGTCTTTAGTACACAAAACTAGAATATTTGCTCCAACATTGTGTGACAATATTTTGAAACTTTAGAACACCCTCTGCTTGTTTTGCTACACCTGTGTAACTTTATACTGTATAAAGTTGAACAAACCACATTTGATTTGTTAGGTACCACGTTCGTGTCTCGAGACATGAATATCAGGCTTGACATCATCTCTCCACGTTAGTTGAGGGTTAAAGATATAAGGTAGGGAAGAACTCTCTTCAGACGGTTTTAAGGGTTGTTTGAACAGCCTCAACTCCGAATTCCGTAAGCTTAGCACAAACGAATTTTCATCTAGGGAGAGGATGTCAACTTACAGTACGTCATTTTCTATTATGGGTTCATTGTGTGCGGTGAAGCTTAAAATAATAGACTCAAAGCCGTAAAATATATATCCGTAATTGATAGTCGCGCTTGAGGTGCATGCACAGTGCCACTTTCCCAAAACAGCGATTGATTTCCAATCAATCAATGAATCTACACTGGCTCAGCTGAACTCATATTAGAAAATGACGTAAGGCGACGTCCATTCCCTGTCCCTTATGCAAGTGGCACTTAGGCATGTTTCCAATGCTAATGCAGCACACACACGGACTACTATAGAAAGTCCGTGAAGACAATTTACAAAACAAAGTGAATCCATGACGTCAGAGAAAAAGATTCATAATTATTACTTGGTGAGAATCGTTCGTTTTGAAGTACAAAATAGGCACCGTCTTTCGCCTTTTATCAAGTCGGCAAGGCAGATTTTCCTTCACAACTAGGTTCTAAAAAAAATTAGAACCTAATGTCTGAGTTCTTTCACACATGCCGTGGACCTGCCAAATTGCTTTGAACTATTCTTTTAAGAGCTTTGTCAATCGAGAATATCTGTAGACCACTACAAATGTTGTAGGTAGCGGTGAGAATTGCCTTTAAATTATAAAAGGATATATAAAGGTGTTGTTTTAGGTTTTCTTCGGTTAAGAAGGAAATGACCTATATAGTAAGATAGATGAGATTTAACGAAACAACACGAATGCGTTATATAGTGTCAGCATCAATTACCAAAGTAGTTGGATGTCACCCAAGCATAAGCAACGATTAGGAAATCAATTGTTCGGCTTGTTAAACGAAACAATCTTCCTGCTTGCCGATGGAAGAAGGCAGAGGACTACAGGAGGTCATTTTAGATTAATTTTTGTAAACTTCAAAGCACTTGTCCACTTCAAGGTTTGATATATTTGTATTTCTCTTTTTCATACAGGTCCCAGTCTCCGCTTCCATGCAGCTTAAAATGAAGTACCTTTTTTTGAAACATCTTCTGATGTGTATAATCATACACTTATGTTGTTTGTCAGGTTGTCAAGGGGAAGGTTCATGCAGACCTTGTGAAAATTTTCCTGTCCTATGCAAATGCAAGTATATCATATTTAAATTTATGAGCGCATGTATAACCTTTTCATTAAGATTATGTTAAAAGTAACTCCAACGAAAAAGTATAGGGCAATTCTTGTGTTAAGAAATCTTTACAAGGAGTTGAAGAAGATCTGGGATATGGTCTTAGTTTAAAATCTTTAATCGTCAATTAGAATATCAAAGAACTGATATTTGAACACTGTTTATCGAGGAAATGGCCCAAACATCTTTATGTGATGCCTTAATTTCTCTTTTGCTCTTTGCTTCAATTCTGCAGGCCATTAGCTGACCCAACACCAGGTCACTGTTTCAGATTTTTTATCTGCAAGGCTAAATTTGTGGATCAGGGCCTCTGTATTAAACTGTACCAATATGGAGTCTAGTATGCAGTCATTTCAGGTTTAAGTTCCCTGGTTACCATGAATTTTTTTTGCATGTCGGTCTGGAGGTTATTTATGCAAACCCAGTAAATTTGGCCTCAACTAAATCTAATTGGATTCCAGTAAGAACCTAGTTGAAAACAAGTTAAATTCAACTGATCTAATATGGTATTTGGGCAGATTCGACCGGGTTGAACTGGCAATTCCAGTCAAAAGCTGTAGTAGGCAGTTGAACCTAGTTGATTTAATGTGGAATTTGGGCAAAACCAGCTGGAATTGTTGAATTGGTCAACTGGGTTCAATTGGAATTTGGAGGACCGCGTGTTTGGTCTAGCGATAGAGCATCCGACTCTCACGAGGAAAGTCCGGGTTCGATCCCCAGTTCGAGTCATACCAAAGACTCTAAAAATGAAATCTACTGCCGTTGTGCGTAATGATCCGCATAAACAACGGAGTAGGGAGAACTAAAAAACGTAAAAATCCATCTTACTGACTGACTTACTGACTGACTGACTGAATGGCTGGCTGGCTGACTAATCAACTGAAATTTGAACCGGATGCATTTTCTGTGAATTTACAGGATATGTTTTCTTCATATGAAGATCTCTTACAAATATCTATAGGAGTAATAATATAATGTGCTAGCCAATTATTTTTGCATGTACTCTAATTGCACCTTCGTCACGTCTTGAGTGTAACAGCACTGAAGACGTGGTATGCTTCAAATCTCACTCGTCAAGAAATTAAGGAGCTTGGTAGGCGTGCAGAATTGTTTAAATTACTCCTATCTCTATCAAGGTGTGCAAAAAATCACACTCCTCACATTGATTTGGAGGCGAGTGATGATGCGCAATACTCATCTAACAAATCCTGTAACTGCATGCACATCCCCCCTCCTTAGCGTGCACCTCATCTTCCTAGATGTTGGTTCATTAATTTGATTGTAGATGTCTTACACGTTATATCCTCCTTTAACTCAATATATGATACCAATTAGCAACAGCTTTGTCACTACTTGTCAGCCGAAACCCGCGATATTGTAACTTGCAATACGAGCAGGGTCATTATGAAAATAAGTAAATGGTGTTTGGTTTTTGCCATCTG